>BQMF02000116.1:600000-980185 GCA_027922465.2 Turritopsis dohrnii | reverse complement strand
CGGATTAAGATATTTTTCGTAACATAAAGTCATAGCTTTTATATTTTTTTCATTTATTTTTATCCATTTTTATTTGATCTTACTTTTTGTTGATTTGTTTTTTATATTGCCCACGTGAACTTTAAATCTGCTGAAATGTTTCAAAGGTACGTAGGTTGTAAAAACTTCATGAATTGTTAGCACATTATTATTGCATAATTAGTAGAATCAATTCAATTCAAATAAAATTCAATAGATCGGATAAACGAAAATATATCTGAAATTGTTTAACCGTAGGAAGTTATATCATTGTAAGATATGAAAGAGGAGTCTTCTTAGGAATACTAAACAGACATATGATTTTTCTTTTTTGTCAAATCTTTTTCATTGTTTTTAAATTATCAGTGAAATTTCTGAAAAAATTAAGACCAACATGATAAACTGTGTGGAGAAGACTGAAAACATGAATAACAATTTTTGAGCTATGCATTTTTGTAAGAAGAACATATCTCTGGATGTGCGACAAGAAGAGCTACATTATCATTATAAGAAATATTCTTAATCCACTTACTACTCCACATGTAGATCAGCAACTGAAAATAATTTCCCCATTGTTCCTCTTTTTTTTGTAATATAGGCAATTTCATTTAGATTAAATGTATTATGAATATTGATAATATCTTGGTTGTAGTAGTCTTCTTGCTTATTCAACTCAATTCTGTCCGATCATGCAAAAATGTTTTTAATGGAAGAAATGGGAGTATAGTATCAGCTAAACCATGTAAATATGAAATCAGAACAACAATTGGACATTGGATTCATTTGAAATGGTTGTCCTTCTATGTATATGATACAACATTGGAATGTCAAAAAGATTATGTTGATGTCAAAATTGGGTATGTTTATGTCAGTCAAAATGCTTGACTAGAAACCTTTTCAGTAATTCATTTTTTTGAAAGCTCACATTTCAACTAATTTTCATCAGTCTTGATTGGTCTTGATTTAAAGCAGTTACATATTATTGTTATGTCTATTTTTGACCATTGATTTCCTTCCTACCTATGTTTCTGAATACTTGTCAATCAGCTAGGGCGCTTTACAAACATTGCATTTATTTTTGGGGAAAATATTGAAGATTTTATATTTTGCAATGGCTGTTCAATTGCATTGAAATATATCAATACTCAGATGTATCCCAGTTGAAACGGAAGTTCCCATGATGTTTTTTGCCTGTAGCATAAAATGTAAACGAGCCCAATATGACAAAATGATCTTGTCATGCTCATACAATGCTGTGAAAGATCATCAACTTTTTTATATTCTAAAAGGACTATTCTTTTCCAGATAATTAAAATGTTTTTGAAATCGAAAACTATTTTCATCAGAATATCTTTTATCATACAAATATTTTCCAAGAATGCACTTACCTACCCGTCAATTCTTTTATTTAAAATCTTCAATATTTTCCCTAAAAATGAATACATTGTTTGTAAAGCACACTAGCTGATTGACTAGTATTCAGAAACATAGGTAGGAAGGGAATGAATGGTCAAAGCAACACGTACATGTAACTGTTTTAAGGATCATTCATTCTTTGATAGTTTAATAATGTTACCCACTCCTATTCATCAGGTGCAACAACCCAAAGACATTCTCAAGGATATGTAATTTCAAGAAAGATGAAGTTCCACATGACTTTTACTCAATTGATGAGTGCATGACAATAGAGTATGTGCAGAAAGGAAATAAAAATCCTGGTAATGGATTTTCGGCAGTTTATTCCATTAAGTCCAATCAGGAAAAAGCATTACCATATGGTTGTTCTCCAGGGTAAGAATTTTGAGATTGACTGCATTGTTGTGAGTTTTTAAATATAATATGCTGTACAGGCTTCTAGATGTACTCCAATAAAAGCAGCGAAAGCGAATACCGTATTAAGGATAGTCCATACCCTCCTAAGCATGATTTCAGTTTTTCCCTGATAATTTGAAATGTGTTGATTTTTTCTTATCAAAAGTATATATTTTCTGAATCCTTTTTTAATTATCTGTCTAATGAGCCATATTTTGTTTATTAAAAATGAAAAGGACAAGAATTAGAAGAAAAAAAGTAAAATTTAGAACGCATTGAATTAAAAAGTTCCAACTCCCCTCCATTACACTTTTTTTTCAAACAAATTGCACTTTTGAAATCCATGATCACTTGTCGAAAAAAGTTTGCCACAGTTTTTTTTAAAACTCATTACTTCCAAAAATATAAAGCTCTTTGTTCATGACCCTATAAAAACGTTGATTCTTTAACTTCAACTCTCCCTCACGGGGCGAATTTTGATTCTTTTCAAAATATGTGGCAAACTTTTTTGCGCAAAGGCCAACTGAACAAAATGAAAAAAACTGCATGGTTATATCTCGTTCACAAGGGGAGTTGGAACTCTTTAAATGTTGGTCATCAAGCTAAAATTACTTTCAGAGAAAATCACATTTAAAGATTTTTTCTTCTTCCATCGCTTGTGTAAACAAAATTGAATAGCGATCAAATTCTATTGTGAATGTGAGATGTTGGAATGTATGAAAAGTTAAAAAGGAAGAAAACTCTTATTGAATAATGATAGTGTGTATAATTGAAGAATTACGTAAGGGCGCGAAGCGCCCGAAATGTAATTCCGATTTTATAAGTAAAATCGGAGTACGATTTAAGATTGGAGTAATCGAGACTAATCACAATAACATTGGAAACCCGACGGATATTTTTTTTTTTTTTTTTGAGGATATCTGAAATGAACAAAAAAAAAATCGAGACATAAAACCCAAAATTTGAGGGGAAGAGCAATAATGAAACATAACCAATTCAGGTTAAGGAACATATATTTTCCTTTGCATAATGTATATATACAAAAGTCCGTATAAAATTAATATTTGTTCTCCTTGTTACCTAAAATGAAGAGACAAAGAAAACTTTAGTGTTACTATGTCAAGAGGGCCGGCGGGAGGGACAATCTTAAATCGTACTCCGATTTTACTTATAAAATCGGAATTACATTTCGGGCGCTTCGCGCCCTTACGTAATTCTTCAATTTTATTACGTAATCTCCGTACGGATTTAAGATTGGAGTAATCGAGACAAATCTTAATAACATTGGAAACCCACTTCCCTCAGCCTTTGTTCAAAGCTTAAACGTGATTCCCAAATAAAGTCGACTCAAAACTAGCATTATTTTCAATTTTTTTGTTATAAAATTTCTGCCATGTTGACTTCCTAGACCATTGACCTCTTTTCAAAATGTCCTGCAGAGAGAGTCCTAATATTTTGGCTTTAGAAGTGGAAGCTGACCTGCAAGAATGAGCCTGGTATTTGGTGACGTCAATTCCTGCAAGCTTTAGTGTCATTTTCACCCAATTAGAAACCGTTGAGGATTTAACTTCCTTGTGGGGTTTTAAATGACTAAGCAACAATTGATTCTGGCCATCCTTCCTCCATGTATCCGATCTTTTTAGATAGTTTTCGAGACAATTCACCACACATATACGCTTATCTTGTGGAAATTCTTTAAACTCAAGCACAGGAGGAGGTTGGCCTTTCTTCCAACTTTTGGTAACCTTGGAAAAGAAAAACCTAAAGGAATCTAAAGTCCTGACCATAAATCTTATATCGAGGTAGCAAATCTCATGGCATCTACCTGCAGATGTCAAAAACAAGAGCATAGACAATTTTAAATTTAATTCTCTGTCTGAAAGTTGTATATTGTCTGGCAATAATTTGATGTAGGATAAAACCTGCTCAACATCCCAAATGAAAACATATTTAGGTTTTGGTGGATTTTCATTAAATATACCGGTCATGAGTGAGCAAACCTTTGGATGTTGGCCAACTGGCTTGCCATCAACCTTTTGGTGATAAGCTGAAATAGCTGACCTATGACTGTTTATAGCCGAGTACTCATACTTCTGTTCATAAAGAAAAGCAAGGAAATCTAATACATAATTTACATTGCAGTCATAAGGATCAACTTGTTGTTCACTACTCCAGCTAACCCACTTCCTCCAGGCCGATTCATAATTAGATGTAGTGCCTTTTCGTCTGGCTTTGAGGATAAGGTCTGAAGCCCTTGTTGAAATGCCCTCTGCAAGTAAATTTTTCCTGAAATTTTCCAAGCCACTAGTGACAATGTCCTGTTTTCCACTAGCGGGTGGTTGTTTCCTTGTGGGCTCACAAGGAGATTTTCTCTGCTTGGGAGGTAAAGGGGTTTGGCTATGCACAATTCTAAAATCTGATTGTACCATGGTTGGGCAGGCCAGTTTGGAGTCACTAAGATTGCTGTTGCTGACTCCATCCTGACTTTCCGCAACACCTTTCCTATCAATGAAAAGGGAGGAAACAAATAAACCAGACCTCCTGTCCTCCAATTTTGTTGGAAGGCATCTGTTGCCTGACTCTGAGGATCTGGCTTCCAGGCTACATAAAGAGGAAGCAGATGACATGCCCTTGAAGCAAAAAGGTCTATTGAGGGTGTTCCTAACCTCTGGCAAATTTTGCGAAATAATTGAGGGGATAGCAACCATTCGCTTGAGTCCTGAAATTCCTTGATGCCCAATCTGCCCTGATGTTCAGTTTGCCTGGGAGATATTCTGCTGTAATCGTGATCCCTTGAAGGATGGCAAAATTCCAAATCTCCTTTGAGATGACAATCATTTCCTTGTTCTTTGTTCCCCCCATCTTTACTAAGTAAGAAAGGGCTGTCATATTGTCCACTTGAAAATGAACCCTTTCCAGTTTGAACATTTTCACAAATGTCAACAAGGCCAAATGTATTGCTTTCAGCTCCAACACATTTATATGAAGAACGCTCTCTTTTGGCGTCCATTGACCCCCAATTGATTTGTCTAGGCAAAAGGCACCCCATCCTTTTTGGATGCATCGGTCTGAATTGTCATTTTGGACCCTGATAATAGAATTGACCTGCCATTGGAAAGCTCCAGATTCTTTTCCCACCAAACTAACTCTTGGATAGAGTCTTGATTGAGCAACATGGGGGTCAAAGGGTCTTGGTTCCCCTTCATTACCGAAATGTGTTGGTGCTGCAAGCATCTGCTTTGTAAATGAGCTTGGTAAAATTGCCTGAGCTGTTGAGCACAAGTATCCTATCAGACTTGCTACCTCTCCCACAGTTGTTTGAGGATTCTGAATCAATTTCTGACACTGTTGTTTTATTTCATTACCTTCCCTTCTGGTAGGGTCAAAGTCATTCCCACAGAATCTATTTCCATCCCCAAAAAATTCTATTTTCTGAACTGGGTGTAACACAGACTTCTGTAGATTTATCACAAAACCTAAGTTTTGGAAGAGAAAGATTAATGTGTCCCTGGCCATCTCCAAACCCTCTATTGTTTGGCTCATCAACAACATATCGTCTAAATAGACAATGATCCTGATGTTTATTCTTCTCAGGATTGCAATGGGGACTTTTAGTAGTTTTGTAAAATCCTGGGGGCTGGGCCTAGGCCAAAACATAGGCATAAGAATTCGTAAAGCTGGCCTTCCCAGTAAAATCGAATATATTTTCGCTGTTTTGGATGCATTGGAACACAAAAATAAGCATCCTTCAGGTCGACCTTTGACATATAATCTTTCTCTTTCAATAGGTCCTTCAGTAAGTGCAAACCTTCCATTTTGAAATGAAGATAAGGAATACACAAGTTTAGGTTTCTCAGATTGATCACTGGCCTGTTCCCCCCATCTTTCTAGGGTACAAGGAACACATTGCTCAAAAATTGGTCATTTGCAGGACTGGCCTCCTGGATAGCACCTTTCTCTAACATGGCTTTCACCTCCTGTTCCACTGAAACAGCTGCCTCCCTGCACATTTTTGTCTGATGAGGGGCTTTGGCCTGGAAAGGTTCTTTTAAAAATTCGATTTCCAGGCCGGTTACGCAATTTAAAATTTCTGGGTTGCTTGATATTTTCTCCCAATTTTGAATAAAATATTTCAGTCTCCCTGCTAATGGGAGGTTTCTGATCTCTTGAACTGGCATAAGTTTTAAAACCAGTGGATGTACCTTTTTTAGTTGGCTCATCGGTACTAATTCTGGTATATGGAGATTTACCATGTTGTTGAAAGGTGCTATCCTTGTATTTGTTACAGAATCCCTTACCAAAACTTCTTCTTTGTTAGTAGGAACCTTTGCCTTGTGGAAACTTTCGGCTGAATGAGTGTTGCCCCTCAGATCTTTGCCCACTGCGCCATGTTGCTGAGGGGCCCCCTCGAAAGGGCCGCCTACTGTAATTGCCACCGCTCCGCGATTTCGGCCATCTTGGTCTCTCATAAAATTCCATAGACTCCTTCTTTGCCTTTGCTGTATCCTTGACATGTCTCCTAAATGGCTGGCCAAACAGCTCTGCTGATGGATCTTCTAGGAGTATCGATTGCTCCTTCAAAAGTAATTTGGCTTTTGCTGGTTCACGTCCAACTGCTGTCAGCACGTTTAGCCTTCGGGTGAAGTCCACTGAGTTGAAAGCTTGGCCAGTTAACATAACTGACTGGTCCAAGTACTCCGAAAGTTCACTGGTATTAAGTGGGCAATTTGTTGGATCAGCTATGGCTTCTTCGATCCTGTACCAGGCCTTGCTTAAGGGTCCCATTATATTTCGCATTCGACCCTGCAGGCGCTCCAGAGTTGAATCAAGAAGAACTTCAGTTTTTTTCTTCCGTTCTTCAAGCACCTCAGAAAAATAATCATCCAGCTTCCTTGGTCCTTTCAGGTTGCTGGGTACTGGATTCTCCATGAGGATAGTCTCTTTGAGATCCCTATCCTTTTTATGCTCGTTGAAATGCCTCTCTGCATATTTCAACATATCCTCAGGTAACTTCCAGTCAAACTGTTCCTCTTCAGTTACCACCTCAAACCGTTGTCTCTTGAAAGAGAGTCCATTTTGTGGATCCTCTCCTGACTCCTGTTCACGTGCTCTCTTGCTGTGAAGCGTGTTGTCTTTCGGTTTCTCCGTTGTTTCAGGCACTTTACTGCCATTATCACTATCAGTGGATTCATTTCCACTAGAGTCACTGTCAATCGTTGACCTGTTAGTCGGATTATCATTCGACATGATTTCAAAGTAAATTCAGGATACAAATTGTATACGTAGTACGTCCGTCTTTCACTGCGATTAAAATCGATCAAGGCTGAGGGAAGTGGGTTTCCAATGTTATTAAGATTTGTCTCGATTACTCCAATCTTAAATCCGTACGGAGATTACGTAATAAAATTATAAAGAAAACCACCTGGTTTTATTTTTAACGATAATAAAGCAAAATATTGAATACGAAAAGTAAACAAAGCCGAAAAAGTATGTATGGCGTCATGCATGTGCGTATATTCTCTTTGATAGAAAAATCAAAGTTAATTACTTGTGTGAACAAAGATTTTTTTGCCTTTTGGTTTTTGCTAATAACTCCATAATTATTTGGAATTTTAAAATTCTGATTGCAGAATCTGTTTTTAGATAGAAAATTGAAAGGAAATATTGAAAAAAATTTTTTTTCAAAAAAATTCACCTCGGAGGGTATGGACTATCCTTAAAACACCCGTGGACTCCTACTTCTCCTCCTCCTCCTCCGGCCGAAATGGCAATTAGTCTGCCATTTAGAGTCTGCGAGACTCTACCAATAACGCAATGTAAGTTCTAATGAAGGAACGCAGCTTTCGAATTTTTTACATATCAAACATTTAAAAGTAGATTACGTTTTATTTTGAAAGTACATTACTTGATATTTTGTAACTTAATCCATGAAAGAATGAATACTAATCAAATAGGCCTACATTAAAATGAGACATTTAGTTCCCTAACTGTGAAAATACTTGATATGTTGCTTTTTTGTTAGCAAAGCTTATCAGTTCAAAATTTCTTATTACCTTGTTCGTTAGCCACTTCACTATGTTTGTGTAGTTAAGGCTTTCAAAGATCTAGCTTAAAAAGGCAGTTATTTGTTGGAATTCAATTTTTGTTTAATGAAATTATTGTTATAAACAAACTTTTTTTTCTACATAAGCTCTTATGAAAATTTTTTTTAAAAAAAAAAACATACGTTACACAGCTCACGCATGTATAATTCTTTTGTCATTTGATAAATTGATTTGCTGGTGTTTTATGATTAGACCCTATTTACACTAATCAGTTTCATCAAATTTATCTTTTATGCCTGTTTTCAACCAGTGTCTGAGATATCTCAGGAAACACCGTTAAAGAACTTATAGAACTTCAAGTAACATTTCGAAAGTGTTTGTTTGACAAGTAAATTTGCTGCTACCGTTTTGCGCCAACTGGCTCTTGTTATACACTAAATTCAAATTAGACCTTCTAAAGTGTTCACTGGTTTGAAGAGAGACTGTCCTATTATCCAAATTTTTATTATGTGCAATAAATTATGCACGAAAATCAAGTACATTACATATAAAAATACAACAGTCCATACCTTTATAGGCATGAATCTTGGAGTAAGATGCGATGCTTTTCATTTTCAGGTCATTATCTGGTTCTGGCATTCTAAAGTCTCCTAACTGGCCCAATCCCTACCATAAGCAAGTCTCAGATGATGGTTGTGTTTGGACTTTCACATTTAAAGACCATGACAATCTTCAGATAGTCTTTATGAACATGGATTTGTTTACTGGTAACATAGTCTCTCAATGCGGAATCCATGGTACAGATTATTTACAATTGAGAGGTTGTCAATTTACTTCTTTGAAGATATCATTTTCATTTTGACTGGAGCTTCTTATTTTTAAGTTTGTACTGAAAACTCTGGTGGGAATATAGATTTCTTTTCCCATTGCAAGGGACTTTCTTTTCTTTACAACATGGCCTTTTGAACTTTCTTAGATTGCCAACATCACAATATTTGTCTAATATGTGGAGAAACTCAAATATGAGGTCAAAATGATTTACTGGTCTAACATACGACTATTGGTATTCTTTACCTACAAGGAAGTTCAATAAAAAGGTTGTCACTTTTGAATTCTGTAATCAAGATGCACTGAGATCAAAAACATTTTCAGCTAATGATTTTTCAAAAGTTGAAGTTAAGTTTATTGTTAACAACAATCATCAAAACCACACAAGAAAAGGATTTGTTATTGGGTACATTACTTTTAAAAAAGGTTTGATATATTTGATTTTACAATTCCCTTCCAAGCCAAGAATTTATCTCGCAAAATGTTGCTTTATTTTGCCCGTTAAAACGTCCTGAAATGAAGATTTTTTTTATATTGGAAGTTGTTTTTATTGTCGTTTTTTGTTATCTTTTTTTTATTTTCAAACAGAACTGGTTTGGCCTGACGACTTTAAGTGGAGCTATTCAGGTCGAATTCCTGGATACGATTGCTTACAAATAATTGAAGGATCAGAACCAATTGCACATTCATGGAATGACAACTACTTCTGTTCCAAACATTCCATTGGAATGAAATGGTCGATGAGAGGCGAGTATTTACATTTTTTGTTGTTCCTAGCTCTGACTAGTGGAATAAACACTAAGCATAATAAATAAAATAAGTATAAATAAGTATAGTAAATAAAAAGAATGTTTCTTTCAATTTGACGTAATTACCTGGCGTATGTAATTATGTTAATTAATTTCAATGTTAGTGAATAAATAATAGATCGGTATTTTTTAATCTTACTGATTTAAAATTTTTTGCCTTTTCTTTTTTTCTTTTTAAAGATTTGCCTTTTCAAATAAGTGGCGACAAAGAATATTACCGCAGTTTTTAAAGCAAATATGAAAAATGTATGGGATCGTTTCGTAACGACGAATCGTTACAGAGATATGTAGTCGATAAAAGATTTTGATGACGACACTCGTTCCAAAAAAAAAAGCACCCAAATTTTTTGTCCGTGATAATTCCTTCGTATGTTTTGGATTTTATTTCAAATTTTTCACTTATAATCATATAATTTTCATCTGCAGGAAGTTGGACCAAGACGGAGTGCTTTGCTGCCTTCCAATCCTTGCGGTTTGCAAAAACTACATTTAGCCTTTAAATGTTGCAAAATTGTAATGAGAAAGTATTTTGGTAGATGTAATGAAAGCAAAATATCCAACTTCCATATTTTAAAAAAAATCTTACCTTACTATTTTCTTTCAACGAACTGTCTTCCTCGTTCACTCTTCTTACCACATACCACTTTCTGCTTGCTTATTTTTTAAAATTTCCTTATGTCTCTCAAATTGAGAAATTTGTATTTTCTGTCTTCTTTCTTTTATTCAAACTGTTCGTTTTGAAGATAATTTTTTGTCACAGTTTTTTGTCCGGAAATTCTTGACAATCATTCCTGGGACTTATTTATGAAAGACTATTTCGAAATGCATTGATCACTATGATGATGACTGGAAAGTACATATGTGCAAACTACAGCACATTTCTTAACTGCCTGTATTTCTTTCAGACTTGTAAAGAAGGTGAACAACAAATTAAAAGTGCCAATGTTTTTTGGTTTGATAGTTTGTTTGTTTGTTTAATTTGCATCTTTGTTTTTGTTGATATTGTCTCATCTGAGCCCTATTATGGGTGCAATATGTCCTAGAATATCCGACTCGTGACAGATTTGTATTTGGGGAAGATTTCTGATGGCATTGACGGTTTGTCTGGATATTGTATTTCACTTATTTTTCACGTTCTCAATTTAGGTCCAATTAAGGACTTGAGATGTACAAAAATATTGGAAAGATCTGATCCTCACACGTGGTCAGATAATTATCTTTGTGTACCAAACCATTCATCGTTTCGTTTCTCCTGGTCATCTTCTGGTCCAATCAAAAATAGAACATGTATACAATGGAATGAACCAAGAGACCCACACACATGGGATGATAATTATTTATGCACAGGGGGTTTGTATGATTTTGATCGATTCGTTTCAACCATGTTGTGATAGGCCAGACTTAATTTTTATGTTTTGCAACGCAGGATGAACTTACAGGCCATTCATTGGAAATCGTTCTTACCTGAACGTTCTAACCTGCGCTTAAATCTGTTGATTTCAGTATTATTCGACTTGTTTGTCAGGAAAAAAAAACTTTGTGACTGGTTGTGTTCTTATTCTGAATTAAATAGTAGTGCTCAGTCATTGTGAGAATCTCCTACCAGACAATATATGGGTTTGAGTTATTACTTTCATGGGTTTGCACAGGTTTAAGCGGGTGCAAGTAAACTCACGGAAAAAGCAGGGGATTTTATACTGACATATATGCTGGGATGTTACAAAAGATTTTCTCAAGATACAATCATATGGAAAAACATATGTCTTAAAATTAGTGACACCTTCGGGTTTATCAGATTGGATCTACTACTTTCGCATTGAGAGTTGAACAATTGACGTGATTGTTAGCTTTCGGTTTAGTGACAGCTGTGTAGATTTATATTTTAACAGAACTATTGTTTCCTATAAAGATTTACCTATACTAGCTGAATGTCACATCGGTTTGACATAACTTTGTGAGACCTTTCAAACTTGTCGCAATTTATCGCCAACCTTTTTAACTGTCTCTCTTAGAATGGATATGAATTCCTTAAATTATAAATTAAATTATAAATTATATTATATTATTATAAATTGTATATTATATAAATTATGTTACGATACGTTTGATTTCACGAAGATCTGGTCGATTTCTATAAAAAAATTTGTTTTTATTAAGTAATAGGACAAGCCTCGTTTTCATCGTTTAGGGAGATTCGGAAAGGTCATGTTTTGCTTATACGAAGCTATTGACGTTAGTGGGGATTTCTAAACAAAGAAATTCAAAAGAAATGATATCAGAGATTTTAAAGTAAACAAATTTAATCAAATTTAATTTAAAAATTTTTAAATTAAATTAAAATTAACGCTTGTGACAACGTTACATCTTTACAAACACAATCAGACGAGTTCAGACTTAACTTTATACAAGAGCAAGTTGATAAGATAAAAGTATGGGATTTAAATGCGTAAAGGTACACTTAACAAGTTCAAAAGAAAATTGCCTTACTAAAATGGCATGAAGGAATTGTTGTTTGATTTTTGATGTAAATTTTGAAATAATTTGACAAACAACTGTTGAGAAATAGACACTGAAAGTTTGCGGATAAGTCTTTCCGAGACACCCTGTAGTAGGATCAAAGTGAGATTGGGTTTGATGGTCTTGACAAAATACTGCTTTTGAAGTGAAATTTCGAAAAAGTTTATTAAAGTTTGGGTATTGGTGGTATCGGGGTATTAATATTGTCATTGGATGTTGTGACTTTTAATGAAAACATGTAATTAAATGTAATTTGTAATTATGTAATTTAAGGATTTAAGATCTTGCTTAAGAAGTTTGGGTAACTTTAGAAAGTTCACACCTTGCCTTACCTTTCCTGCAGGACTTGCATAAAATGGCAAATGTATTGTTGGTAAAAGTTTCTTGAGTTTCTTCCTGATGTGTGTGCTTGTGGTTTTTATAGTTCCAGTTCACCATAAGGGCGAGGTTCAGCAAACTTGGTTGTTTGGTTTAGGAGGATTTATAGGCTTTTCTTTCCTTTGTTGGCTATGTTCACAATGTAAAGGAAACCAACAAAACCGACCAGCAGCTCCTCGTCCTTGTCCTGCACCTCGTCATCCTCCTCCAGCATCTCATACTCCACCAAACGCTACTGCAGCCCAACCTTCTCAAGCTGATCTAGACGAAGCCATACCAGCTGATCCATCATCAACTACATATGCATTACAAGGTGCAACGAATGTACCGCTGAATGGTGAGATTTCGAGACTTTTCAAAGTTTTGATTTCTGTTCTATTTTTGATTTTTTTACCTTTAACTTTTCAACGTCCGTTCTTGCCGAACTAAACATGGTTTAAGACACGTTTTTATATGTATCAAATAATAGACTTTTTCATGATTTACGTCACAACAAACAACGTCTTGTTTTCAAGCTGAATATTAATGATGTCTGCGCTGTTTATAAAGAGAAATGATACCTCAGGGAAAAATATTTCGCGAATTCTTTTGTAGAGATTAAGCATGTAAGAATCCATAAACTTAGAAACGAGGCGATGTTTGTAATGACGTAATTTATTAATAGGTCTATTGATATTAACTATTTGCTATTTCTTATTTTATTCGCATGAATATGACTAGAGAATGCTGAATTACCCGAATCAGTTGAGAAACGTTTTAGTGCATTTAAACCAGATGGCAATTTGAATCCACTGTTAAAAGTAATGGGCGGTTATGATGGACTTCCTAAGAGTAATGGCGTCGGGAAAATGGTCATTGAAACAATCAATCAGACACAGGCATCTCAATGCAATCAAGTGATTACATGGTGTAACACATTGGGAAGAAAAGGTCCCTTCCAATGGTTAGGATGGCAAGATAGAACATTTGCAAATAAAATTATTACTTACAGATTCTGGATAAAGTTTGTTGATCGAGTACCTCAAAAGAGTTCAAATTTTGGTATGAAAGTATATGGGACAGTGTACAATGATTTTGTTGATAGCTGTTTACCGAACAAGTGGTGTGAGGTCAAGAAAACAGTAACTTGTGGTAGCTGTGGTGATGGTAATCATGTTATTTTGATATTTGATTCCATTGACCATCATCAAACCGTTCATATCAGTCAATTTACAGTTGATCAATTGCAAGAAGGTAAGTTCTTATTGTTGCGATAAGTTGGTTGATAGAAAACGGTTTTGTCGAATTTGTTTGTGTTGAGTTATGTCACTTTGGTCCTGAAATAAAGCATTTAAATAAATACATACGTCATGGCAAGATTGTTGGTGTTCTAATGGACTCTCAATCAGTTGAACCATGGAGAACAGCCGAACATTCTTTGATCTGCCGAACGTTGGATTCTGAGCAAGAAACGATTATTTGTTCAGAGAGATTAATTGACAAATTTTACCATTTTTGTCTCGGGATCGCAAGATAACTAAAAACTGATCTCTGGTTTGTCTAGTGGAAATTTTTTGGCTTTAAATCGGATTGGTATTTTACCCGATGTAAGCTGCTTCAGACCGTTTGACTAAACTAGTGTCCTACTTTTTTATATATCATGACGTATCTATAACTGTCGTGATTACAAAAACGAATTTTACCACAACGAATTTCTTCGTTAGCTTAGCTTGGCTATTTTAGTTCAAGGGTTGTAGCATAATTTTATACTCTTTTATAGGAGCTACTATTGACCCATTTCGTCAGTCCTCTTCCATATGCGAATCTGCAAACCGTAAAGAAGTTGAGATTATTCAAATCCATCCGACATTTCTAGATTCATTGGATCCACCTCCATCTTATGAAGAGGTTATTGGTATGAGTAGCGTAAGTATATATCTTCATGTTTGTTGATGAATTAACACCCTTCTTTCAAGAGTACACATCCAGAAAAAAAACATTAAAATTTTACTGTGAGGTTTAATCGGTTCACCTATTTGTGATGAACGACTATGGTCTCGTTTCGAAGACTTTTCAAGACTGATGATTGACACATCTATCTATTGCACACAGTCCGAACAAAATGTATAGAAAGTTTTAGAGTTAAAAATAAATTTCTGTGAGCCACTGCGACTAAGAATGGTATGTCGGGTTTCAATGAAGATCCTCTTGCGTTGCAGTGACATTGCTCAGGTCTCTAATCTCTTATTTTCTAGTTCGACATACAACCTTATTCTTCCGTTAACAATTCCTATGAATGACGAATAATGAAACCTCTGGTATTGGTTTGGACAAAATGGTTCAGTCATTATCGCAACTGCTATAACTGATCTGTTCATTTTGTTACTTTTGAAGCCGTCAGAAACACGCAACGATAGTGCAGACATAATGAATAACATGCTCTTATTTGTCAAGGTATTATGGAGATGATTAGACCCATCTTGGACGGCTTATACCCAAATATAGGCTTTTAGTTGAGAGACAAATATTTCATTTCAGAAATCAGGATGTCGCTAAGATAAGTTTTATCAAATACGTTTTTCACTTTCTACGAAAAGCATTCGGCTATATGTTTCACTTTTGTAAAATAAAATTTCTGTTTTTTCGTTTAACATCTTATCAGCATAGAACTTACAAAGCATTGTTTCTTCAGGGGTTTTAATATATACCACATCAGAAATGCCAAGTTTTTTGGGACATAAGGAAAATCCATTCATTAAAAGTTTTGTGACATAGTTATTTTATTAGTAGGTTTGAAATGCTTATTTCGGGAAAACGTTTATAATTCCATGGATTTTTACATGAGAACGTGAATACCCTATCGGAGGAAGGTTCCTCACTATATTTGAAATGTTAAGGGAAATTTAATTGAGTATACAGAACAAACATTTTACAATATTAACGTCAGATGTTTCTTAGTTCCAATAAATATACACTAAACAAGACCTTTATACCATCCGCATATTTTCTTTGACTTTTTTTATATATTAATAGCCGATTCCCTGTCTGTTTGTTTGTTTGTTTGAAGGTCACGCAAAATGGTAGATATAGTTGTGAGAGGATTATTTCTTTTTTGTGTGCGAAGTCAGTGCAAAACAAATACATTGCAACGCCAATCGAACTTTTTTGGCTGGTGAACCAATAGGGATAACGTTTTGTTTTATTATTATTGTCAATTTTATATTCCAAGGACCACCGTTGATTTGGCTTTGAAAACAATACATCAACTAAATACAAAGAAACTAACTGATCAAACATTTTGGACAAAAAGCAGCAGTGGCGTAACTGGGTAGCATGTTCGGTTTGCCAGTGTTGTATCCTAACGCTTGCCCGACTGTCTGAGACGGGTGAAACTTTTTTTCGAGCAATCAAAATGTTTAAAAACCGAAGCTTTCCTTGCCCGAACAGGGGCGGATCCAGGGTTAGGCAACTTAGGCAAATGCCTAACCCAAAATCAGTTAAACAATGTTTTTCATAAAATTGTATGAAAAAGGTATTGTATTACAATAATCAGAAAATAATCGAAAATATCAAGAGATTCCCGCATCCAATCCGCCCGATCCTTTCTTTCCCAAATAATAGGGGATTATTATTCTCCCCGGCGGCGAGGCGCGGCGCGCGCCATGATGTTAAAAATTAATGTTTTTTTTACAGCTTGAGTTTATAGGTAGTGATCTCTGCCCCGAAAACGACTTCTCATAGTCACATTGACAACACAGACTAGTGCCTAACGCTCACCTTAGGCGAAGAAAATTTGCCTAAGGAGCCCCGGGTTTACACACTTTAATGAATGAACTGGAAGAAAATTTGCCTAAGGAGCCATGGGTTTACACACTTTAAATGAATGAACCAGAAGAAAATTTGCCTAAGGTACAACCATGGGTTTACACACTTTATTGAATGAATGGTCACCAAATCTGCACAAAACGACCGTGGGGGACCTTCGAATTAGACCCAGTTCAACATGGATTCGCTAGAAAACATCGTTGCAGCTTTTGATAGCAATAATGAAGTATTAATTAGGAAATTTTGAATTCACTTAATACATCTGTTGAAAACTGACTTCAAAATCTGGGAAAAGCATTTTTTTCGAGTTATGTCTCTTCTTTTGCTTTTGCGAAATGAAAACATTGTGGCTGCTTTAAAGCAAGTGTTTTATTATTTTATGTAATATAAATGGATTATTAGCACCATAATTCGTTGACAGTTAATTATTAGCTCAGCTATGTATAATAAGTTTGTTTGTGTCAACTGAACCGAAGCCTATTCTTTATTGATTAATGATGTATATAAATATTTTTGGTATCTGTTTCTGTTAACCAAAAATGCATCTGTAAATGTTATGGAGTTACGCTTGAATGACTGAGTTTATAATACACAAAGTCATTGTTATTTTTCTGAGTTGTTTTCCGTAGGCAGCTGCATGGTTTTTTTAGCACCAGTATCTCTACCTGGTAACTTATTTCTACAGTTCAGTATAATTTTTCTTGGTTCGAGATGACTGTCTGGTTTTGAATTAAAGAACTTTAAAAGGATCCTGTGTCCAAAATGATATGAACCAATATGATAGAGATCAAAAAGACTCTTGTTAGTATTACTTACTTCCAGTTTCTGAGATATGTATATATTTAATTTTCGAAATCTTACATTCACTTTATGCAATGCATATTTTATGATGTTATATAACAGTGGTGGATCTAGAGGTATGTCGAAATTTGTGTAGGAGAGCTTTAACATAATTTGTGAATTCAATTTACATTACCAATGGGATTATTTGGACGCTTTTCTTTTATGGTTAGATTGCTAACACTCTCCTACACAAATTTCGACATACCTCTAGATCCGCCACTTTATAATAAGATAGGATATAGGTTAAACTTCTCATTGAAAGTTATCATTAATACTATATCTTTTTAATTTACTATAGAGAGAAAGGGCTTTCACTCTGAGTGAGTGATAAGAAAATGAAGTTATAATATATTGAGAGTTTATACACATAAACAAAGAACAAAAATCTTATTCTTATACATAATTATACATCATAATTATGTATTGTATGATTTTATGATTTTTAAATCAAAATATCTGCCCAAGGAAACAGAATTTCCAAAAACTAAGACTTCTGAAACAACTTTGTGCATTCTATCATCCCTCGAAATATCATTTTGGATGCAGGAACACTTAAACATCTTGGACTTATTCTTTCATTTTGTCTTCTTTTGAAAAAGGTAATTTACATAATGTTTTAGTTTGACTTCTTGTTTCCTATGCTACATTAAATTCTGGAAAAAATGTTGTAGCTCTTATTTAAGATGAAGCAGACATAATTTATCTGTTGTTGTGTAGTTTTATAGGTTCTAGGACTTGTCTCAGGGATTTCTGGTAACACCATCTTTTACTATATTGTGGTTGACATTAATTATTTAACCATGGATCATTTTTAGGGTAGGGTATACTATTTGATTTGATGAGCGCCTAGTGCAAAAATCTGTTTTTATTTTGCTGCTGGATAATGATCAAGGAGCTTGTCTCTAATTTTGATTTTGGTCATTTTACAATAGACTATTTCTTAATATAATTTCTTTTCTTTTCTTTCTATCCATCTTGACCAGTACATAGATGAAATATCATGTATTTATCTGAGTGCTCCAATCTATCATGGTATAGGTGATTGAAAATTTATTTATTTGATTCATTACAAGTATGTTTTCATTTGATGGATTCTTCCTGTTCATGTACAAGCAATCAAGAAAATGAAGAAGATAACAGATGAAGTAATTTATTGGTTACTTACTTAACCTCCAATCTGGCAGAAAATATTATTTTGGCCTACATAAAGTAGTTCAATACATTCCATTCATACTCAATTAGTTTTCTTTTGTTTATTTCCCTTATTCCATTAGTGCAACAATACAGGCTTGCATTATAACACTCCTTACGTTAGGACGAATGAATTCGAGTTAATATTTTTTACATTTCGAAAAGTATGTATTAGATTGGGCGTAAACTGGCGTAAATTTCATCGATTGCGCCCTTATGTGTGTTTGGCAAAAAAAATTTGCCTAACCCTTAAAAAATCCTAGATCCGCCCCTGCCGAAGGTGAAAATGGTGTGTCATGAAACAAAATGTTTTTTGCTTTTATTTTAATAATTTAATTTCTTTTAATTGTTAAGCGCTTCTGATCGAACGTCTTTTTTATTCACTTTATTCATTTAACACGTGCCTTTTTTCTCTACAACCGAGTGAACGTTTTAAAAAGAGAAACCATTTCCCCCCTGTTTGATAGCATCCATGTTATAGCGCGTAACTTTTTAAAAACAAAAGCTAATAACAAGTTAAAGTTTTTTCTTCCTACGTTTTGAGTGTATTGTTGTACTGATCAACGGTTGGTTTTAAAAAATAAATAAGTACACATCATGAAAAACCAGAAAAATAGTTGATTTAACACTGACTGTACACCAGAGGTTGTGACTTTGAATCTGCTTCTGGCTGAACACAAGTTGTACGAGCCGTTTATAAGGAAATTTGACGTTTATTGGTACGGTGATACAGAGCAGGTGGACATGGGTGGCGAGCGACGCCGCCTTGGCTGCCAGTCTATATAATAATAGCCGATTCTTTGTTTGTTTGTCTGTTTGTCTGTCACGCAAAATGGTAGATTGAGTTGTGAGAGTAGTTATTTTATTTTATTTTGTGCGACGTCGCTGTGAAACCATTGCATTGAGACCCTAATCGAATGCGACGTTTAGGGAAAGTTATTTCGGTAACCAACAGGGATAACTGACGTTTTTTGGGGTCCGCGATACAGGTCATGGGGTGACGAAAAAGTTTGGGTCTAAGTTTTTTTGGGACGGGTGTGTGACGTCATCAAAATCTTTGATCGACGATATCTCTGTAACGGTGCGTCATAGACATATGATCCTATACATTTTCTTGCTCAGAATTTTGAGCTCTACCAGATGGTAACACTTTCTATTGTCAATTCCTTAATTTCATTTTTCGTGAACTCTTTGGGAGGTGACACAACGCAGGCTGAACCTGGGCGGCGAGCGACGCCGCCTTGGCGGCTAGTCTATATATTAATAGCCGATTCTTTGTTTGTCTGTTTGTCTGTCACGCAAAATGGTAGATTGAATTGTGAGAGTCATTATTTCATTCTATTTTGTGCGACGTCAGTGTGAAACCATTCCATTGAGACCCAAATAGAACGCGACGTTTAGGGAAAATTATCTCGGTAACCAATAGGGATAACTGACGTTTCTTGGTGTCTGCGATACAGGCCATGAGGTTACAAAAAACTTGGGTCTAATTTTTGGGGGGGACGGGTCTGTAACGTCATCAAAACTTTTTGATCGCCGATAGTTCCGTTACGGTTGGTCGTAGCAAAACGATCCCATACATTTTTTTTATCAGATTTTCGAGCTCTACAACATGGGCACACTTATTATTGCCAATTCCTTAATTTTATTTTTCGTGAACTCAACGCAGGCTGAACATGGGCGGCGAGCGACGCCGCCTTGGCGGCTAGTCTATATATTTATAGCCGATTCTCTGTCTGTCTGTTTTTCTGTCACCCAAAATGGTCGATTGAATTGTTTGAGTTATTATTTTATTTTATTTTGTGCGACGTCAGTGTGAAACCATTGTATTGAGACCCTAATGGAATACAGCGTTTAGGGAAAATTATCTCGGTAACCAATAGGGATAGCTGACGTTTTTGGGATCCGCGATACAGGCGATGGGGTTACAAAAAATTTGGGTCTAATTTTTTCGGGGGACGGGTCTGTGATGTCTTGAAAACGACGATATCTCCGTAACGGTTGGTCGTAGCAAAACGATGCCATACATTTTTTTTTATCAGATTTTCGAGCTCTACAACATGGGCACACTTATTATTGTCAATTCCTTAATTTAATTGTTTGTGAACTCAAACGCAGGCTGAACATGGGTGGCGAGCGACGGCGCCTTGTCGGCTAGTCCAGTATTAACAGGCGTTGATTAGAGGACCACAAATTTAAAATTTTCCACGAAATTTTGGCGAAAACATTGAAATACTTGTTTTCTATTTTACAAATTTATCAAAGCCAAAACATTCTTCAAACCTAAGGTTGTCTGCATAACATATTGAATCGTTTGAATTTCGCAATGGCAGCCTTTGGTCTAGATTACTTGCTCGTTTTACTGTTGTTAAGTTTTCCTGTACTACAACATGAACTATACATGATGCTGTCCGGATGAGCCTGGTGCCAGTTGCTGAAAGATATGTGTACTTTGTTACCTATGGAGAAGATCGTGAAAACTTCACTGCTACAAAATCGTGCATATTTTTTTGTCTTTCCTTGGAAAAAGTATTCCTACCTTTCAACAGTATTTTATGCTTATGGTTGCATACTAATTCCTCTATTGGAAAATTTAAAAGATAGCGAAGATACATAACCTCAAGTGAATAACAGGAGAAAGAAGGTTAGGTATGAGGAAGAAGAAGGGAAAGAATAGGAAGATAGTATTTGAACTTGGTATGTGAAGGAAATGTATATAAGGTTACAAAATGGTACACGATTGAAGGAAGTGGTTACGGTTTTTGCACTTCTTACTCATGTGTACAAATTCTTACACAGATTTCTTGAGTTCAATTGTATTTATATTGTGCAAAGCATTCCAATCTCGGGACATCATGTTCTATCTAGATGAGGTCTATTTCGAAAAGTTCACTTAGTTAATTGTGACCATGAAGGAAGTTGAAATTTATCTCCAATTCCACCGCAATTACATTAACGACAGATTTGGCGCAAAGTTTTGTAAAGGATTTAAACCTGGAGGAGGTTTTAAACGACTTCCTTACACAAAAATGAGAAAGAAATTTGTCTACTTACTTCCTTGTGTGTGATATATTCTGTGATTTTAAACAACTGTACAATTTCCTTGGGGTATAAAAAAGCAAGCAGTTTATTATTCCATCATCAGTCTGCAGTGGATAGTTATTCGACTCTATTATTAATTTGTAAAGATTTCACATCAAAATGAAAACATTTGTCTTCTTCTTCTGTTTGGTTGCTGGTGTGATGGTTTGTGATGCTGGTAGATGTCTATTTTGAATTTTGCAATAGATTCTAATCTCCATCTTTTTTTTATTGAAGTTCCTATTCTCATATTTGTTGTAGTTGAGAAACAGAGAAGCATCCTTCAAGATTTCGAAGATGAACTTATGAGAAGTTATGATGATGATGACAACGATGAAGGTAAATAAAATTGTTGCATGAAATAAGGCCCTAAGTAGGATAAATTTTATCAGAAAGCCTTTCTTGAGCTTGTTGGTCAGCGCTGCAAGGTAGCTGATCTTTCATTTCCCCGTGTCTGTCAGTCTTTCCCTCCGTCCGTCCGTGTGTGTGTAAGATCGCAGTTGTTCACGCCCCAGTTATACGTCCGTTGTTGCTAACTTTAAATTTTTCAGTTCAAAATCAGAAAGTTTAAAGCACGATGTTGATTTTTTAGAAAATATGTCACTTTTGTGTGACGAAGTAAATATATTACATTACAAAAAGAGTTCTCTTCATTCGAATGAATGAATAAATTATTCGTTTTAATACGCCATCTTCCCACCCTTTATTTCAACGTAGTACATTCTGGGAGCGAAACGCTGCTAAAACATATCAACAAGAACCAAGAATTACATTATGGTTCCTCTAACAGTCGAATTAGATTTTACAGATGCAAATATATAACAACAGTATTAACCTATATTGAAGTGTATTGAATCAAGACATTAACAACCATGTATCCTAATTGGATGAGATAAAAATTATGGAAGAAAAGTCAGGTAAGTTGCATAGAGTATTTATCTAATGCCACTCAAATTACGTTTTCTTTTTCGCCTCCAAAACATAAAATAAGATGTTAGCTAACATATCTTGAGGGAAGACTAGGTGATTCTTACTGAATTATTCTATTTCATAGTGTTCATAGCCATTTTAAGGTCATTTAGTATATATATACCGTCAATCGTCCTAACTTCGGACATCCTTCCAAACTTCGGACATAAAAAAAGCTTATCCGCAAAATACAAACCACATCAGTAAAAGTTCATACTGCACTGTCAATTAAACTAAATCTGCAATTTGCCATAACTGAACTTAACAAATATGAAACACTAGTTGACTGTACCCTTGAGACCAGCTATTAATCTAGTTACTTAAAGTAATAGAATTTTAGAAGACATTGATGGAAGTCCTGGGAATGAAGTGATGTTAGAAAGCTTACCCAACTGCGATTCTATCGCGGCAGTGTGAACCGCAGATCATTTGGGATCTAAGGAGATCATGAAATAACGTTGCAGATACCAATCTGCCGTGTACATCCCACGACAGAAAAGTAATGAATTTACCGTAGCTGTATAACATATATACGAAGGTGCTCATTACGTAGAGAAGAGTGTTGTAAAATCATCATAGAGTGCCTGCTCCCCTTGCCGGTATGTGCCGCTTGCCGCTAACTTTGAGTTTGATGACTTATTTCCTTCATTTAAAGATAACAAATCAAAGCAAACTAATTCTTATCTAAAAGTATATTCATTCAGCCATCGTCATGGAAAGTTTCAAAGTGAATTGACAAATACTTACTGATTAATAGAGTAAAATCTAACACCGGGTCGCGATCATTGTGAAAAAATATTAAAAATGACTTCCTCGAAAAATAAATGCTTCAAAATTCAGTGTCATAAATAACGGAGCATATCGATTCCTTATTTTCCTCTGCTATCTTGAATGCTACCAACATCTGAGATTTTATCCACACAAACAGTCTTCTTGTATATATCGTATACGCGAGTAAATCATCTAAAGTTTACAGAAGGTAATTCCGTAACCACGTGTCCTTTCTCCGCTATAGCAACAAAATTTCTTCTTGTTAGCACTGATTTCAGATTGATTATTCAAACAGTTAAATTTTTTTTGCAGACATTCAATTAGCGTGAAATCCCACGTTGATAATATCACCCATAGATTTATCGTTCAAGAAAACGTGAAACTTGTTTCGTAGACCTTTTCACCCAAAGGTGAATTAAAAAATTTTTATTGCGTTTACGCTTTTTATCAATTGCAATTTAAAATTTTTAGCAATTGCAACTTGAATTCTGTAGGATCATTCTAGCGTGTATCCTCCGCATGTTGAAAATCTCCACCACAAGTATAGAAACAATTGATTTCATATGTTGCGAGTGTAAAAAATAATTCAATACATGTTGATAATTACATTCGCCGTTCATGCTTTTAACAAATTAATGATGTTTGTGTTTACTGTATAATTACTCTGTAAGCTCACAATAGGGCAATTCCCATCACGTGTCTAGATTTTTGCGATCAAAATTTGACTTGTCGAGACAGCACTATTGTTTTCTAAAACAACTTCGCTCATAAAAATATGGCTGCCTTCGATTTGTAAACAGTAAAGGCATGCAATTTTATTAAGCCTGTGGTTGTCTTATATCTGTAGAAGCAAAGAAGGAAAGCACTTTAATTGAGAGAAAAGTTCCTATGAACACTAAATTCCATAAAATTTTGTTATTTGCATCACTTTTGACGAACGTGAAATTAGTTAGCGGAAAGAGGAACAAGTTAGCGGATTATTATTATTATTATTATTATCAATTTATTTAACGTTGGTCAAAGGGCTAAGGCCATAGTTTACAAAAGAAAACTAATAAAAACCAACACTACAAAAAAGTTTAAAATATACATAAAAGTAACGAATTTTAAAAATTCTATTACAATAAAAATAGAGAAAGAGAAAAAGAGGGGAAAAAAACAGCATACAATAAATATATTTATGTTCGACAAATTAAACAACTGCAGTTTTTGCCTTCCCATGTCTTTATGAGACGTTTAAATTGGCAGGTGGAATTTGCAGACTTTAGAGATGGAGGAAGCGAATTCCAGGTTAGGCTGGCACGAAATATTAGCGAATTTATTCCGTATCTATGCGACATGACTTTTGGAAGAATTAGATTACTACCAGATCTCAAAGTATATTGAGATGCTTTTGGTACAAACATATGCCACATAAACTCTGGGTTTTCGCTATGTAAAGACTTAAAAACCTCAATCATTAAGGTTCTTAAGTTTTTTACATGAACCTTGGAACTGTGATCTCTATCTAAAAGTTCCTCAAAAGAAGATTTAAAGTCCCTATAAACCGCCCTTAAAGCCCTTTTATGAATCTTGTTTATTAGACCATTATTTGCTTTACTAGTAAACATCCAAATAAGTGGACAATAATTAAACGTCGATAGGATGAATGTATTACATAGGCGTCTTGCACATTCAGTGTTTAAAAATGGTCTTATCCGTAGAAGAGCTTTCACTTTTTGGGATGCAGATTTACAAAGAGCTCCCACGTGCAGTTTGAAATCTAATTTACAATCAATAGTTACTCCTAACAGCTTTACACTAGTTGATGATTCAAGAATTACATCATTAATATTAACACATAAACTGTTATCAACTTCTATACCAAGAAACATCAATTGGAACTTGGCGGGATTTGCGACCATTGAATTTATTCTAAACCATTCGAGAACATTAGCTGATTCTCTTTCTAGTATGGATACAACTTCATCCACATGAAACCCACTGGCATATATAGAATTATCATCCGCAAAGTTACAAATTTCTTTTTCATGTATAAACATGAAGATATCATTAGGAAAATATTGAATAATAAGGGTCATAAAATAGAACCTTGTGGAACACCTAAAATTTGTTCAAGCCAATTGCTAAAACTAGATCCGATTCTGACTCTATGTTGACGCTGGTATAAATAGTCGTACAGCAGGCTAAGACTAGACGAATCTACGCCATACGCAGCAAGTTTTGCAATCAACAGATCATGAGGCAAACAGTCATATGCTTTAGATAGATCCATTAGTATTGTTCCAACAATTTTTCCTTCATCCAAACTTTTTTGCCATGATCTTAATAGGTTGGTTAAGGCGTGTTGTGTAGAATGATGTTTTCGAAATCCACATAGAAATTTTGAAAATCTTGATTCAAAATGTAGACTTAGCTGTTCAGCCATGACCTTTTCAAAAACCTTTGATATTGTTGGAAGAATACTAACGGGTCTATAATCACCAGCATTTTGGCTATACCCCTTTTTTGGTATCGGCGTGATTTCGGCTAGCTTTAGGCTAGTTGGAAACTTACATGATCTAAATATATGATTTATTGTAAGTTGTGGGGCAATACTGTCTAACGATAACTTAAGTATTCTAACTGAAATAGGCCCTCCTGTTTTCTTTGTACTGTCCAATTTCATCACTATGTTCTTAACCCGTTCGGTTGTAACCTCTGAAAATTTGAAAACATTCGAATCACCATTAGATTTTATTTTCAGAATGCTAGGATGGTTTTTAAATTTATCAATTGCACAAGCTACTGGATCGGTAGTTTCCAAATTATACTTAGGATTCCAACCAAAAAGGTCAAGTGATCCAGCAAATTTATTGTAATGTACATTGAAAACATTTGTAATCTCGTCAACATTATGAATAAGCTTGCCATTGTCGTTTAGACAAATTTCACTAACTACAGGGTTTGCGCTGGAAAAGAAAGGCTTACATATCTTCCAAAAGTCTTTAATGTCATTTTTCGAGGATTTGATAGTTCTGTTGAAGTGAGTTTGCCTTGCCTTCTTATTCAGTTTGTTAACAAGATTTCTCTGGCCTCGGTAAGCATCCAGGTCTGTAGAGCATTTAGTTTTACGATATTTTTTCCACAAGTTTGACCGTTTCATGATGGCTTTTTTGAGGTCACTGTTCATGTGAGGCTTTTCATTGCCTCTAATATATTTGCTCTTCATTGGTGCATGCTTATCGAGGACAGTTACAAACAATTTTTCAAACAAATCATAATCAAGATCATAATTGATATTTTGGTTTAAGGATCTTTTGAGATCGTCAAGAAAATCTATTTCAGAAAATTTTCTATAACATCTATAAGATACTTATATAGGAGGCAATCTAGTATAAGTAGACTTGAGCATTGTATAGACTAGATGGTGATGATCACTCAGACCACAATCTAAGCTCCCTGTAAATTGCAGACAGTTTATTTGATTTGATAAAATCAAATCAATCTGGGACCCTTGTTCCGATTTAAAGCAGGTATTAAAATTTACATGATTGTGGAGTGTTTGGCTGTCAAGGAAGTTATCCAATTTGCCATGTTTAGGGTCTGAGTTTATATCACCAAGTATCATATACCTTTCAAAATTGTAAAAATCTATCATCTCTGATAATATTTCTAGAAAGTGTGATAAATCTTGTCTAGGTGGTCTATAGACAGAAATTGCAAGCCATTTACAATTTCTTAGGTTAATTTGAATTGGTATGATTTGTATATCCTCTGGCAGAACAAAACTATTTAAACAGATGAAAGAAAGACCATTTTTGACATACACTAGTAGGCCACCACTCCTATCCGAAATGTCAAGTCTGAGGGGTGGTTTGTAACCTTTTATAACAAATTGAGATTTAGGAAAAGAAGAATCCAGTTTTGTTTCTGCAATAGTGAGGATATCTAAATCATTTCCCAGAACCGAGAAAAGACCTGACAACTTGTTTCTGATTGAATTTATATTGATATAACCGACCAGCACGTTTTTATCAAACTTTCTTTTTAGAGACTTTAAATCTTCATTTAAATTTCAACAATTATCTATACTTCTCAATTTTTTTATTAGATTATTTGATAGTTTTGATTTTCCAACATTCGATAGATGTAACCCCTTTTTGCCCAAGTCTTTGGCTATTATGTTAGAATTGTCAATTATTTCTACATTTAGTTGATCCAAATGTTTATTTACCTTGTGAATTGTTAAGGCTGCCTTACCATTATCTGTTCTGATTGTTGGAGTCGAAATGATAACTCTGCATGTGCTATGAATCTTCTTGATCTCTGTTTTTAACTGCAAAAGTCCATCTACTATTTGGTTTGACGTCATCGTTGGCGCATTATTTGTTCCGACGTGTAATGTTAAGATGTCTGGTTTTTTTTCCTTCAGTATATATGGTAGTTTCTCTTGAATATCGTGAATTTTTGCTCCAGAAAAGTACTTGATTTTAACATCGTTCTCATCTTTACACAAGTTCTTTTCGTGAATTCCGTTGAACATAGAGTCTGATAACACTAGACATGAAAGTGTGTCACTGTGCGATCTTTTAGAGAAATTTGATTTTCTTTGTGACAGATAATTACTGTGATTTTTTCTTCTAACTTCGGATAATTGATTGTTAATTGATGTTTTTATTGCTGCTTTTTTCTCCTCCGCTGATAAGGTTTCCTCAATTAAGCTTATGTTTGGCGTGTCAACTTCTGTAAGAGACGGTGAGGAGGAGTGCAATAATTCTGTACTTTGTGAGCTGTTTTCTAACAGAGAATTTTGATACATCCGAGAGTTTTCTGAGAGTTTTATTTTATCAAGCAATGTTTTTATAACATCATCCTTTTTCCTGAGCTCTTCTTTCAAAAAGGATAGGTTTTCCTCAAGTGATGAAATAAGCTTTTTTGAATTATTCATCATACCCTCCTGGAAACAATTTGTTACCTCATCTTGTATTAGTTTTCTGAGACTGATCATAACTCTTTTCATTCTTGTTTCTTCGTACTTTTGTTCAATGAACACTGTAGCATCCTCCTCTATTTCTACAGGAATTTCTTCAGATAAAGATTTTTCTAGTATTTTATAAAAAATACTGCTTTCAGACAAATCTGATTCCATATTTCAAGAAAACAAAATATTTCTTGTTACAACTGCACCAAGAAAAAAAACACGTCCGTTCTCTTCGGCGGTTAAAGATCACTAAAGAGGAAAGAGGAACATCACCCCGATGATGTTTACAATTACAGTATTTGTTATTAATCTTATTCTCCTTGTTTGTTCTTGTTGATTTAGTATCTAGAATGACCAATTGTGGTGTTAAATCCATTTAACTGTGTTTTTACGTTTGCATTGACGAATTTTGCAACATTATAATTAAAGTTAGCGGTAAGGGGAGCAGGCACTCTATATGCAATTGATAAGTATCAAAAAAAAAAATCGAAAAAAATGTAAACAAAACATTTCGCCAATTTCAATTCACATTTCGTAATGATATTCAATGTTTGCTTTGATGATAATGATTATCTGGTTCTCATTCAGTTACAGATATACAGTATGTCCTAAAATAAGAGGGCCTCGGACTTCAAGTGGCTGTAGTCTTTGACCTAGTCAATGAATATAAAAAATTTTTAGGTCAATATGAAGCTTAGGATATTGTCTTTCCAATGGATATAAAAGCTTTTATCAAATTTTAATACAACAGAAAATATTAGAGATTTTACCATGACACCATCAACTTTTGAGCTTAATCATCAATTAAACTGTTTTACAAAAGAAGCGTGCATAAATAATTGCAGTAAAAAATAATTGTCAAACCAGTTTATTCTTTAAAGCTCTGTTTACATTTTAGTGGAAGCTAGTTTTTATTAGAAAGAAAAAAAGAAGAGTGTCAGAGATTTTTTTTAAGAAATGAACATTTTTGAAAGCTCTTCCACGCAAAAACGAAAATGCCCGGAAAATGTTATGGTAAAAAGTTAATGTAAAACACAATAAAAATGAGTTTCAACGAGGAATGTTAAAATATTAAAATGATCAATCGCTACAAAGCCAAGGATAAAAATATCTTTGTTTCAACCAAAAGATATACATAATAACCCAAAATTTATTCAATTCAACTTTCGTCCTTCAATTTTGTTTTAATCTTAAAAATATTCAACATTCAATGTGGGATCCACCTCTTTGAATACACAAATCAACCTTTTCCTGCATAGCTCGAAAGACACTCCTAATTTCAGCAGGTTTCTGACGAAGCAAATTGAACTCATCCACAATTCTGCGCCTCAAATCAACAAGATCTCGTGGAGGTGTCCAATAAACCTTTTGCTTTAGACATCCCCAAAGATAAAAATCACAGGGTGTTAAATCAGGTGATCGAGGTGGCCATTCGGTGGCGGTTGGCAACAATGCGATTTTGAAATTTCTGTTGCAATAGATTCTTTGTGGCATTTGCCCTGTGGGCGGGTGCACCATCTTGAAACCACCACAAACCATCAAAGACCGGACCATATTTTTGGTAGTTATGAGCACAAGCAGGGAAAACAAACCTTTGCAGCATATCCCAGTACGTAGCACCATTTACACGACGATTGAAAAAGTATGGACCGATGATGGTCCCATTTCCACATAAGGCTGCCCATACATGAAGGCTCTCACGACTATCACTCCTTTCGTAAGTGAAATCGTCAGAGCGTTGACCTTTGGGGGCGTAGCAGCGAACCCAATGATTTGACACTTGACCACTCATGTGAAAGATAGCCTCATCCCCAATGACAACGTTTGATAAAAAAACGTATATTTCTAGACCTTGGTGAGAACCACCGGCAAAATCTTAATCGTCTGGAGCGATCCCCGTTTTTCAACTTCTGAACCATGGCTATTTTGTATGGATACCATCTCAAATCTTTTCTTGTAATGTTGTTAAATGCCGTTTTCGTAATACGAAGAGGGTTTCTTCTGCAGGATACACCTGGTTGCTGATTTTGCATTAGTTGACTTACAGCATTTATATTTGCAGGAGTTCGAGCTGTTTTTCGTCTTCCACTATTGCCCTTATTACGGTTATGACTGGTACCAAAATTCTCATATTTAAAAACATTTCTTTGGATCGTTGATTTCGACGGTGTTTGTCTGTTTGGGAAAGCCACTGCATTGACGTAACTTTTGGTTTCATACCACTTTTTAACCACGAACACTCATTGGTCATTTGTTAACTGTACCATACTTGTCACTGCAATATTTTTTTCTCCCTCACAAAGCTAAATTCTCTTACAGAAAAATGATTTTTTTTGAAAAAAGATAAGGCTGTTAACACACTCTCAGAGGATTTTAGTGAAACTTTTTAAACATTTGTGTCTTTGTTACACCAAATCTTTTGCACTTGTTGAATTGCAAAACAAAAGAGTAATTGGTCGTAAATTCCACATTTAATTGATGATTAAGAGTTCAGAAACCGTGACGAAAGTTTAAATCAATGATTTTAAGTCAAATTTTAATTTTAACTTTGGTAAAGTGTATATTTTCGAAAAGCTTATTTTATTTGCTATTTTTTGGTGTAAAAATTGCAAGGTTTAGTTGGATATTCCAAAATTTTTACTATATACAGTGTGTTTCGTAATGTTGGAAATGGAAATTTTAAAGTTGTCTTTTTAAATGAATGAATATACCGAATTTCAAAATAATTTTTACATCAATGGAAAGCCATTTTCAAGCTCTTTCGGCTAGTATATTTTTTGTGAAAAATGAAAAAATGGGTTTTGAAAAAATAAGGAAAATGCCATCGAAAAATGCAATTAAATTTTTAATGATCGATTAACACGTAGTTTAATTACATCGTGCTTATTGTTTCAAAACACTGAATCCATTCAAATTTTTTATTAATTTTATGTTTGCGCTAAGACTCCCAAATTGATATTTTAAAACATAAAAGTTTTACGTTTTTCGTGAACACACAGCTTAAATTTTTTTATTGTTTTCCAAATTGCTGTCATTGTTTTTAAAAATCTTTTCTTTTCATTCACATCTTAATAGACCATTAAAAATTTAATTACATTTTTCCAAGACATTTTCCTTACTTTTTCAAAAACCACCTTTCCATTTTTCACAAAACTATACCAGCCGAAAGAACTTGAAAATGGCTTTCCAACGGTGTAAAAATTGTTTTGAAATTCGATATATTCATTTAAAAAAACAGCTTTAAAATTTCCATTTCCAACATTACGAAACACACTGTATAAAAGATATACAGTGTGTCCACGAGAAAGTGGGCACCTAACTTTCAAGAAGCATATCTTATGTTTTTCGTGCTTGTTTTTTTCAATTTGTATATTAACAGAAAGGACATTTTTTGCTCTTTCTAAATATATGACCTTTTTCATAGAAAAATTAATTTGTAGGAAAATATAATCGATTTTACCATGAAGCCATGACATTAAATCAATAATGATCAATTAACGCTTGCTTGAATAGGTGTTAACGACTCGAGTAACATGGGAAATAATAAAAAGCTAAAACATTGTGTTAAAGCTGCATTTATACATGCAAAACTTTAACGTTTTTACAAGCTTTAAACATGAAAGTTTGATTTCTACAACTCTTTTAAAAAGATTTAAAAACTTTTACAAAAAACTACTTTTAACTACATTCAACGTGTGATCCATTCCTCTGGATGCAAAGCTCCACTCTGTTTCTCATTTCTGTAAATGAGCGCCATATCATGGCTTGGTGTTGTCTTAGCACATTCAATTCGTCAACTACTCTCCTCCTCAGTTCTCCTAAACTGTCCGGTAGGGTAGCAAAAACTTTTCGCTTCAGGTAACCCCAAAGGAAAAAGTCCAATGGAGTCAAATCAGGAGAACGCGCTGGCCATTCCGTTGGGTGATGAAGTGCTGCCACGCGATTTTGGAATCTTGCTTGGAGCAAGCGACAAATTTCAAGGGTTCCATGAGCTGGATCTCCGTCTTGGAACCACCAAACACTTTGAAAAGCAAGACCCACATACTGTCTATACGCATGTGCGATACCTGGAAAAGCCACGCGCTCAAGCATATCTTTGTAGGTCCGCCCATTAACACTGCGGTTAAAAAAATGAGGCCCAATGATTTCCCCATTACCGCAAAGGCCAACCCAAACATGAAGTTTGTCACGTGAATTACTCTTCTCAAATTTGAAATCCGGAGAAGGTTGACCTTTTGGGGCATAACAACGTACGTTTTGTGAGCTCACCGTGCCATTCATATGAAAAACAGCTTCATCTCCAATGACAATATTCGGAATGAATCGTACGTTGCGTGTTTGGTTTGAAAACCACCGACAAAACCGTAATCTTCTTCCGAGATCAGCATTTTTTTAGCTCCTGCACCAGGTGGATTTTGTATGGATGCCATTTGAGGTCCTTGCGGACAATGTTGTTAAACGAACTCTTCAACAGGCCTGTAGGGTTATTTCTACACGAAACACCTTGTGGTTGTTGTACTAACAGTTGTCTCACCTGTTGAATGTTTTGTTGTGTTCTGACGGTTTTTCTTCTGGCACTCCTACCTTTATTCAGATTAAGGCTTGTCCCGTGATCATTATATTTTTTGACGTTCCTTTGAATCGTGCTTTTAGATGGTGGATTTCTACCCGGAAACTGTTGTCTAAAAGCCTGAATAACAGCTACATAACTGTTTGTCTCATGAAACGTTCTCACAACAAAAGTTCGCTGCTGCACTGTTAACTGCATGATTGAACGAATTTCATAAAAAGTTTGTTTTCTCGCTTATAAAGATTTTGGCAATGCGTTGGGAATACGAAATTATTAAATCATAATAAAAAATTTAAGGTAAGTTTACACAATGAAAAAAAGTTTGTGCCTTTTCAAAAAATTTCGTGACAAAATTAGCACAACGCCACCAACAGCGGTTGTTTCAACGAAACAAAAGGTTAATTGCTCGTTAAAAGTCTGTTTTATTGATCATTACAAAATTAATAAACGTATCGAAACAAAAAATACTTAATATTCTTTAAAATAACAATTTTTACAAATAACAACTTATATTTTTGGAAAGCTCAAAAAATCCTCTTTCCAACGGTATAAAAATCGCATTGTATCGGTGAAAATTCGAAAAGTTATTTGTGTTTTAACCAAGTGCCCACTTTCTCGTGGACACACTGTACAATAGTTATTTCAAAGGTTAATAGAAGTCGAAACCGTCTGCTACAATTCTATTTTAAGTTGTTTAACAGGATTGCTATTCCAATCCCTTAGGGATGACGTTTTACTTTATTGCGTTTCAACACATTATTTTATCAGCTTTATCTAATATGTTAGTATTTATTGTGACACTGGTTGATTGGTTATGTTTATTTGGTTTACCAGACAGGTCTGTTTATTTAGCGTGTCCGAAGTTTGGAAGGATGTCCGAAGTTAGGATGACAGACGGTATATAACTTTTTGTTCATTTAAAATTTCATGCTACAAAATTGGAGTGTTTAACAGTATACATATATAGTATACTTACAATTTAGCAATTATTTTTACGAACAATGCAACCTCTTTTTTAAAACAGGTTTCGACATTTCCGTTTGTTGTCATCATTAGTAATAAAATTAAATTTCAAGTGAATCGTATATAAACAATGGCCTTAATTTCAGGTTGAGGTTATATACTAGAAAATAAACATAAAAACACAAACAGAAACAATTATACAATATACTACGCTATTCGTACTTATTAATGCTGGATAATTTATTGAAGCACTGTTAATTACAGGATGTTTTTGCAATTCTGCAATGAAATCGCAAGCCCCGCTAATAAGCTTTTTCTCATTATTAAAGCAAATGTTTTCCTAATTATACACATAAAGGGGAAGTGGATTGTACTGCAGACCACAGAATGATGAAATATATAGAAATAATGGACCCCGAAACAAGAAGACAATATTTTACTTTCCAATCTATCTATTACATCATTATTACATCACTATGAATTCAGAACTTTTTTCTTTCTTACCGGTCTGTTCCAAAATTTTCAAAAAATTAGTTCATCGGCAGGTCTACGGATATCTAGAAGAAAGAGGATTGTTGTCACCCACACAGTTTGGCTTTCGAAAGAAGAGAAACACCGAGCTAGCAGCCACATTATTTCTTGACCAAATCAGAGAAAACAGGGACCACGGTCAGATGACAGGAGCTATCTCTATTGATTTGAGCAAGGCGTTCGATACTCTGAGCCATGGTCAAATAATCGAATCCTTAACTTCCTATGGTATTTATGAAACCGAAAAACAACTTTTTATCAACTATCTCTTCAATCGCACAAGATCATGTGTGGGGTGCCCCAAGGCTCAATTCTTGGGCCATTGTTATTCCTAATAACTTTCAATGGTTTAGAATCAGTTATAAAGCATTCGAAGATCATTACTTATGCTAATGACACCGTACTATATTTTTCTGGAAAATCTATCGAAACTATACAGACCAACTTACAGTCAGACTTTACCGCTATTGCCAACTGGTTGGAGTCCATGGACCTAGTTACGAATATGAGAAAAGGAAAGACTGAAGTTATGCTCTTTGGATCTTCTCAGAAAGTTAAAAATCAATCTTTGAATATTCATTATCGCTTTGTGAACATTGCAAGCACCACAAGCTACAAGTATCTTGGGATTAAACTTGATCCAACCCTCTCTTTGAGTGAACATATCGATTCTGTTTATAAAAAAGCATCGTCCAGATTATACCTGATGAAAAGAGTTCGTCCACAACTCACATCCGAGGCGGCTCTTACGTTATACAAGACTATGTTGATCCCCATACTCAGGTATTGTTCAATTATAACTAGTTCGTATACCGGGACAATCAAACAGAGGATCTCAAACTTTGATAGGAGAGCTTTCTCTGTTATCTTCAACAAACAGATCCAAGGAAACGAAGTTTCAACCATTAGAAGGTTACAAAAACGTCGTATGTGTGTGCAAGTTTTCAAGTGCTTAAATGGTGAAATTTGTGATAACTTCAACGGTTATTTTGATGTTCTTTACAACAGTACAAGAAACAGTGGAAAACTGTTGAGACTATCCCGGGTGAATCTTGAAACAACAAAGAAAAGCTTCAGGTTCACTGGGGCAAAATGCTTTAATGAGTTACCTATTGAAGTTAGAAGTGCAACTTCTACAAATGAATTTAAGATTTTACTTGATAAATTTTTACAATAATAACTTTTAATAATGCAGGGTGTATGGTGGTTCTCTTGACCTTTGTATTGTTTCTTCTATGGTTATCATTTTTGGATTTCTGCGAAAGCAAGAAATACTTTAAAACCGGCTTTGTTTTTCTTTTTTTTTTTTTTTTCTGCTGTCCAAACCTAGCGGTTTTTTGAAATTTCGTGTGTGCGCTTACATGAAACTTACGCTTACCACGCATGTGAGGGTAGAAACCATTTTAAATTTTCTAAAGTTTCTTGAAAATGATAGATATGGGTATCTGAAGATAGAAAAAGAATTTTCATAGAAGAAACTTATAATTATCTTGAACTGTGATCATTCTTTTCTAATTAAAAAGAAGTTTTCAACGTTTTGTAAACAGAAGAGTCAAAAAGAAAAAGGTAGCTATTTGTTTGTTTTTATAAAACATCTTCGTTTGTTTTGTATATGAGCTGTTACGCTTTTAAGCTCTGGATACTTTGGCTCAGCTCAGTTTCCTCTTCAGCTCCAACATAGAAAATTTGTGTCTACCCTGCACCACTTACTTGTTTTATTGTTTGATCAGTTTTTAAGTTATTCTGTCAATGTCCCTTATTACGAGTGACTAATCACAATAGCAAATTAAAACATCTGTAAAACAACTGTCTGTAAATTCAAAAGATACATCATGGCCAAAATCTGCATGCATTTTTGTGCTTGTAATTTAGGAAGTCTGCTAGGAAGATTGACACCAAGTATCAAATTCAGAAATTCAGAACTTTTACAGTTTATGAGTTACGTGCATATACATTCTGATATCTGAAAGGATCAATATATCTTTGATATTATTTCTTATCAACAAAATAAAGAATATTTAATGTCATTCAGATGTAATCCAGTTTATTAGCAGTATACTATAAGTCTCTCATAGTGTCACTTATCTTTTGACAATGTCCTAGGGATTATATACATTAGAAATGTGATTTTTTATTTTGGAAATCACATAACCTTTTTCAAATATGTCATATGCTTTTTCTTTCATATTTCAGCAGATTTTGGCAGAAATCCTTTTGCCTGTTAAGGCATCTTGTTATTTTTATCTTTATCATTGTCGTGGTTAATAGAGTTATGATACACCCTGTCTGACCTGTACGTATGCTCTTATTGATTCTGGTTTTTAGTCCGTTTTTCAGATTCTTTATCATAGATACGTGAGACCTGATTCCTTCAGATTTTACCAAATTTTGTATAGTAAATTTTTATTTTTAAGTTTGTTTATTCGCATGGTTTTAACACAGGGCCCATTTGATAACAGAAATTATGTAAATATCTTTATTTTATAATTTTTGATTGGTATACCCTGTATAAATTTCGTAAATAATTAATTTCGTAAATAATAATAACAGGTAGAAATTGAGAAAGATTCTTCAGATTCTATATAGGAACAGTTTTGATACGCTAGATAATGACAATGATGATGAGTAAAGGATAAAAAAATCACTTTTTTAAATTTGTCTTTGAGTCGCACAAGTTTCTTCCGCAAATTCTGAGATTCTTGTCAAATTTGCAACAATTAATCCTGCAAATCAAAATTTTTTTGAGGTTCAATTCACAAAAATTTATTCCATAATTAATTCTCCTGTAAACAATTTATACGTATAAAGGTAGCATATCTTATATACTTGACTATTTAAATCAGGATTAATCTAACCTTATATACAAACCTTCCTTTAATTCTACTTGCCATATTGTTAGGTTTCATTAGTCCTTAAAATATTGATATTTTCATTGTTAGTATGGAAATAATCCTTATTGAAGGAGTGTTCACCAACAAAATCTCTCCCTTGAGACAAATTCCTTTCCCATCTGGGAGTGTCTCTTAGCAAGACAGGTTGCTTTAGTCTACCTTGTGGAATTTTATTTTTTGAGGGATCATTTACATACTGGTGATGAGTCGGCATTGTTTGGATATTTATTGATGCCTGCGACCGAAAATCTTGGAACTGTGTGTAGTGAACTTGCTAACAGAGATACTTTAAGTATTGGTCTTTTGTTGGTAAATTGGATTATATAACTCATTCAGGCAGCGATGATGTGATTAATACAATCTTCCCAATTCTGAATGAAAAAAGATTCTGGGCAATAAGCAGATACATCCATAATCATTAGCAGGAATGACTTTAAGTTTGATTGACAGTATGGGATGCGCAGTGTTTTTAATTTTTGGCATTTGATTTGATTTGTGTTCGGAATTAGGAAAATTGACAAATGCCAAAACATATTTAGTCGTTGTCATTTTCTACATTTTTGTGCAATTATGGGTATTCAAAAATCAGAGAAATTACAACACAAATTATTTCAGATTTATTTTTTAACCAGAGAAAAACAAAAAATTATATGAATTTCCATGAGCTGAATTTTACATTAGGGATGATAAATATAGTTTTATTGACTATTATTGACTCACCCACTACCATGAAATAGAGAAATTCAGTAACTATTTTTCCTTCAGGTATGATATTAGAGTTAAAATTATGATCTGTAAGTTAATGTTCTATATGGTCTGTTGTTAAATGGGATTAATTAGAATTAATTGGTGCGTTGTACAATTATATAACTTTTTACACTTTTCTTTTTAGTAATCAGCAACTGCTTGGCATTAGATCTTCATTTAATCTCATCTGGGGACCACTTAATTGGTAGAAAAAGGTATCACCTGCGTGATTAACCAAACACGTAAGCCTTTAAGAACGTAAAGCTGAAAAGTCCAAATTGTAAAACTCAAATTTAAAGCTTAAATAAAATCGACTAAATCATCAAGGTTGTTGTAGTTCTATATTGCTTTCTATATTGTTTATATGCTGCCACAAAAAATCTTCCGACTAATAAGGAAAAGGATTTAGTTAATTGCTGTGGAGGAACAAGGTTTTCTCTTATAACGTTTACCTTGATACTCAGTTAAGACAAATTCCGTTCGATGAATCTATTAGAAACAAAATGCGCATGTAATATGTTTTTCGCCTCATAGAAATTTGCGTTTTTTGTGTCGATGTCAGAGGTAATGATCTGTGAAAAAAATCAGACCAGGCTTCCCGGTTATTATTCATTCGACGATTTACTCCTTTGTTAAAATACTGCAGGGACCCTTTTTATCACAAGAGGTTTTTTAAATATTTCTTTGCCTTGGGCGACTGGATTTACATTTTCGATTCGCATTTCACCAACCGAATATGGCCTTACCAGATACTAATCAAACTGTATTTTAGCTCGTTATTTTTCTTCAGCAAAGTGATTGTGATCTTTGAGCTGACCTTTAGGCCTATGGGCCTCTTGTCTTTTTATTGGAAACAAACTCTTCCCTTTGCACTTAAACAAAATTTGAGATACAAATAGGAATGGATTTTACATTGAATTTAATTTGCTTAAAATTCTAATATTCTAATAGCTATAATTCTAATAATACTTTTTTATAATTCTAATGTAATAGTTCGTCTAATATTTTGGCAATACACTGGAAGAAACTTCCCATCCGAGAAAATGTAAGATCAATAGAAATTTAGCAAACACCTCTTCTCAGTAGAAAAAAACTTCAGAACTTCACTGTGGTGCTAAGCATTTCTATTGAAATAACAAATGTACTTCGATAGAAAGGCAATCATTCGCAGTCATGAACATGTTTGTTTACTTACTCTGCATTTGATTCCAAGGATCAGGCAGATATTCATGGTATGTATCTTGTAGAAACACGACCAGTTTATATACAGTGTGTTTCAAAACTTTGGCAACAAAACTTTTCATCGCATTTTTGAAGAAAACATCCAATTCATTTTTATAAATTTTATATCGATGGAATCTTTGTTTTTTGGTCTTTCTCCTGATGTAATTTTTGTAGGAAATGGAAAAGTAGAAGAGGAGAAAGTCGAAAAATCAGTTTGGAAAATCTCATTGATTTCTGAACGATCCATTAAGATGTCTAACAATAACATCAATTTCCGAAAACAAAAGCAGATATGTAACAATTTTTTATCGCTTTCACTTAAACAAAGCCGATGTGTTACGGACGTTTTAAAAAATTTTACGTAAGCAATTACTTTAATTGAGAGTCTCAGGTGTCACATAATAGCATAAAACATTTTGCACCTTTAAACAATAAAGATGCGGTCATTAACTTTGTGTCTTAATTGATCGTTAAAAACTTGTCCAAGTTTTAAAACACAAAATTGTTGAAGTTCGTTAGCTATCTTCCTATACAGTGTGTCTCAAAATGGTTGGGACCAGAAAAAGTTTCTCAAATTTTGGCAAAGTTATTTTTTGGAATACAACAAGATTCGCAAAAATGCGACTATATATTTCCCCAAAGTTGCGAAAATTTGATCAATTATTGTGTGTGAATTGAAAAGAAAAGAAAAACGTATCATTAAATAATTGCACATGGTACAGTGTATATCAAAATGTCTTATCCACCAACTTTCAAGGCGTATATCTCATTACATGTCTGATGAAATATTGTGAATTTTATATCACAAGAAAGGGCTTTTCATGCTCTATCCATTATTATAAAATGTTTGCCAAAATATTTGTTCTTCGAAAAGATATTGAAGAAAAACTCAACGATTTGGTTCATTAAATTCTTAAAAGTCAATTAAGTCATTTTACAATGAAGGTCATTTGTAAACACAATAAAAAAAATTAAAAATCATCACACAGTAAAAAAATTTATTTGAAATTTTTAAGATTAGCTGTTATGGGAAATTGATACGCAATGCTATACTTAAAATTTTCTAAAGGTTCCATCAGCACAACAAAAGAATACTACACCATTAAAAAGTCATTAGCATGTCAGTTAATGGACTTTTAAGAATTTAATGAACGAAATTTATATCAATGGATAGAGCATGAAAAGACAAAATTTATCAGACATGTAATGAGATATACGCCTTGAAAGTTAGTGGATAAGACATTTTGATACACACTGTATAACTAACATCAACCTGATAATGTTTTTCATACTAATCAGGGTGGAATAATACCACAAAAGAACACATTTTGGACTTACAATAAAAGGAACATGTTCATGGTGAAATGGCTTCTCTTATTAATGACTGGGAAGTTATTATGGACAAAGCTAAAAATTTGTAAAACCTAAATGTGATCAATTTTCCTCCAATGTGTAAGGCAAGTTCATGATACCAAACGTATGGTTTTATGCCATAAAATCGCTGGAACCATGTGTCTCCAAAAGAAGAAAAGAAAATTGTCAATAGTATTAAAAATACTAAGGTAGACATATAAGCAAACAACTATGAAAAGCAATCAAAATCTCTACTAACAAATATTATGTGTAGCATTTCATGTTAGGAAAGAAGAGTTTTACAAAAATGAGGTGGGCTTTAAGTGACATTTTATAAAATGAAATTCAAGTATTCAAAATAAACATCTCTGATTCAAAAAAATATGTTTACAACCCATCTATATATTAATAGCCGATTCTCTGTTTGTTTGTTTGTTTGTTTGTGCGTTTGTTTGTAAGTCACGCAAAATGGTAGATTAAGTTGTGAGCGAAATTATTTCTTTTTTTGAGTGCGACGTGAGTTCGAAGCAAATACATTGCAACCCCAATCGAACGTGACTTTTTTTGGCTGGTGAAACAATAGAGATAACGTTTTGTTTTTATTATTATTGTTAGTTTTATATTCCAAGGACCACCGTTGACTTGGCTTTGAAAACAATGCGTCAACTAAATACAAAGAAACTAACTGATAAAACATTTTGGACAAGAAGCAGCAGTGGCAGAACGTGGCAGCATGTTTGCCAGTGTATCCTAACGCTTCCCTGACTGTCTGAGACAGGTGAACTTTTTTTCGAGCAATCAAAATGTTTAAAAACCGATAGGTAAAAAAAAAAGAGAATCATGAAACAAAATATATAATTTTTTTTTTTTTTTTTTTGCTTTTGTCTTAATAGTTGTCTTAATTTCTTTTAATCGATTTCTTTTAATCTATTTTAATCTGATCGAACGTTTTTTATTCAATTCATTCATTTAGCACGTGCATTTTTTTTTCTCCTCCCGTGTGATCTTTTTAAGAAGAAAAACCATTTTTTCACCTACTTCTGATAGCACCCATGTTAGAGCGTGTAACTTTTTTAAAACAAAAGCTAATAATAAGTTGAAAAGTTTTTTCTCTCTGCGTTTTGATTGTATTGTTAAACTGATATTTGATTGGTTCAAAATTGTAAATAAAAACCATGTGAAGTTCACGTTCGGAATGCATTGTGTAAAGCAAGAAAGTCTGCTGACATTTTAAATGCGACCGTGACAATGAACGGATGAGTGAAGAACATGCAAGATTTGAAACACCAGGAATGTATTTCTCTTCACGTGCAAACGAGCTTTATTAAGCGATAAAGCCAGCAGCAAAGGAAGTCTTTTCGCTGGTTTTAAGTGCAATAATTTGTAGCAAGTGGTGATACAACGCAGGCTGAACATGGGCGGCGAGCGACGCCGCCTTGGCGGCTAGTATCTATATATTAATAGCCGATTCTCTGTCTGTCTGTCTGTCTGTCTGTTTGTTTGTTTGTAAGTCACGCAAAATGGTAGATTAAGTTGTGAGCGAAATTATTTCTTTTTTTGTGTGCGACGTGAGTCCGAAGCAAATACATTGCCACCCCAATCGAACGTGACTTTTTTTGGCTGATGAACTAATAGGAATAACGTTTTGTTTTTATCATTATTGTTAGTTTTATATTCCACGTTGACTTGGCTTTGAAAACAGTTCATCAACTAAATACAAAGAAACTAACTGATTAAACATTTTGGACAAAAAGCAGCAGTGGCAGAACGTGGCAGCATGTCGGTTTGCCAGTGTTGTATCCTAACGCTTGCCTGACTGTCTGAAACGGGTGAACTTTTTTTCGAGCAATCATAATGTTTAAAAACCGATAGGTAAAAAAAAGAGAATCATGAAACAAAATATATATATATTTTTTTTTTTTTTTGCTTTTGTCTTAATAATTGTCTTAATTTCTTTTAATCGATTTCTTTTAATCTATTTTAATCTGATCGAACGTTTTTTATTCACTTCATTCTTTAGCACGTGCATTTTTCTCTCCTCCCGTGTGATCTTTTTAAGAAGAGAAACCATTTCCCCCTTACGTTTGATAGCACCCATGTTAGAGCGCATAACTTTTTTAAAACAAAAGTTTATAAAAAGTTGAAGTTTTCTCTCTATACGTTTTGAGTGTATTGTTACACTGATAAAAGATTGGTTTTACCAGAGGTTGTGACTTCAAATCTGCTTCTGGTTGAACACAAGTTGTACGAGCTGTTTATAAGGAAATTTGACGTTTATTGATACAGTGATACAGAGCAGGTGGACATGGGCGGCGAGCGACGCCGCCTTGGCGGCTAGTTTATTATATTTATGTAATACCGTCAACAAGGGTGACTTTGACATTAATCCCGAATGGAAAACAACAGATTTTGATAGTGCAAATACACATCCATAACCAAATCACTACATAGCTGAAAGTAGAAGTTTGTGTTCTGGATTGATTTAATTTACAAACTGTTATGTGGGATTGAGTTTTGATTGATGCTATTTGTTCGTAGTAAGGAAAATTGACAGGATATTAATTTTTACAGAATAAAGTATCATATTATATCAAAACGATACACGTGATCGTGGAATTAATCCATAGTAAATTTTGTTTCCGTTATTAGATTAACTGACTGTCCAGGGAAGCACACTCAACCAGCCAGATTCTTTTTCTAGTTATTATGTGTTTGTACTTGCAGTTTTTATAATGTACTCTCTGAGTTAACATAACTGCTTGAACTGATTGTTCTTCATATACAAAGGGTTTCCTGTTGGCCGTACATCATCCATGTGTGCTTTCACAGTTCAATTGGCTGGGCTACATTGTATCAACATATGATATCAGGATGTAAAATCTTCAGACTGGCTTTTAATAATGAATTGTCGCCTTTGCACTGAAATCACAGCTTCAAAGCTTCACCGTTTCAAGCATTTAGTAAGCAGTCATCATAATATTGTCAACAAAAACAAAACATCCACGACATTGGCATCACTTTCTTTTCTGTTTTTTACACGATCATTCAAATGCTTTTACAAAACCTTTTAGGACAACACTGAACTAAAAACGATTTATTTTCATCATCCAACGTTTCATCTATTGAATCATTTTAAAACGTAGCAGAAAGCAAAAAACTCCCACTACCCGTCTTCAAAGTCTGAACAAAATAATGTACTACTTCACTAAAGACTAGCCTATATTCTTTTCAGTCTTGGCTAGGACAAAATTCAACACTGAACCGCGGCTATAAAAGTGAACGGAGGAGAAGGAGAAGGAGAAGAAGGAAAATGCCCGTTTCAACATATATTTGACCCTGTGGCGAAATATATAACAAATCTGATGTAAGGAGAAACCGTTGAAAAAATCTTTCCAACGCCGTATTTTTCCTCCTTGAAATGGAAAAGGATAAAGCATAATCGAAAAAAGAAAATACAAAACCGGTCGTTAAATTTTTAAAAGTCAATTAACCAAGTTAACAATACAATGCATTAAATAACACAATAAAATCAATTTTTAGACATGTCAAGTATCAAAAGACATCGGGGTGGATTCTCACAGTAGAGATAAAGTTGTAATCTTTTATTTCAATGAAATAAACACCTTGAAACAAAGGAATAATAGGTCATAAAATTTTGTGTTATAAGATTTGTTGTTAAAGCCTTTTCTGGTCCCTATCATTTTCAGACATAATGTAGAACTCAATGATACTATTTTGGAATTTCAATTTAAAAGTTGATAACAATCCAACCCTACCTCGTTTAGTCAAAGCGTACTTATCGTTTGGATGACAGCCAAACGATGACTAAACAAACGATTTCACCAACACCCATTAATACCATATTGACGGCTACATCTCCAGCTAATTTGCTCACACCAAGCATCAGACCATAATAAGCGAAGGTGCAGTAAAATCTACGATAAATGTTTATCGGTCGAATCAGTTAAGATCTATTGTGAGTCCTAAATCCTTAGTGAATCAAATATGTATGGCTGTCTGGCTTGTCTGTTTTTTTCCATGAATTTTTGATAGATTTGCTGGCTGTGATAGCGTTTAGAGAAAAATGTACTAATATACTCTCTTTCCCAAAGTAATCGGGATTTTCTCTATGTATTAGCCGTTTTTAAAAAATTTACGAAAATCTAAAAGAATGACATGTATACACATAGCGTTTGGGTAATTGAAAGTTATAGCAACAATTGGATTGAAGTGATTGATGACTGCAGAACTACGCAGAGTTAAGCTATATGGAGTTTTTAGAGAGTTGATGGATACTAAAGAACTAAAACTCTATTTTCAAAGGGCATCAATGAGATGCATTGAGTTATCGCAGGACTAAGACTCGAATGCAGGTCACAGCAATTGCACTTCAAGACTGCAAACTTTGTCATTGATGTACAATTGATTCATTTTAATTATGTACTATCTCAGTGATGAAAAGTGAATATAGCACTTTAAAATCGCAGTTACTGCTCGAGTTATCGTGAAGCGAATGTACGCTAATGCATGTTAGTACATGCTAATGTTGTTATTATCTGCACATGTATGTTAATGCTAATCTTTGATTCGAATAGCTACAGACTTACCACAAGTACGTAAATATGGGTGCCTTTACTCTAGTCAGACGATACTTGAACAAGGAGAGATACGTATGAGTTCCTTTGCTCCGCATTTGTTCCTGGCAGTCTTTTTCCAGCGCTTGATCTAAATCCTGCAAATCCGAGCATACCCTACAATTTCGTTTAGCGAGCTCTTTGATAATACGTTTAGCTTCTTCCACTCTGCCTTTTGTAAACAACCATCGTATACTCTCAGGAGTAAACGTATTTATAAAGTTAGATGGAGATATCGACAAGACGGTAAGTGAATCAATTCTACCATAGTTACTCGCAATAAACCATGTAACTATGTTTCCACTACGCACCATGAAAATTTTTCTACGAAAGCAAAATAGCTTTTCTGAAGAATTTACGTATGGGTACAACTAGCAGAGGCCATAGTGGTACAGTATGTGTTTCATTTCGCTTGAGACATTGCTGTATAAACACATTACTAACGTTTTCTCTATATAGGTGGACCGTGTGATTGTAATTCTGAAACTGATTGTCACGAAACAGGTGTTATTCAATTATCAATCTGCAGTGGATAGCTATTTGGCTCTATTATTGATTTGTAAAGATTTCGCATCAAAATGAAAAAATTTGTCTTCTTTTTCTGTTTGGTTGCTGGTATGATGGTTTGTGATGCTGGTAGATGCCTATTTTGAATTTTGTAGTAGATTCTAATCTCCATCTTTTTTTTATTGAAGTTCCTACTTTAATATTTGTTGTAGTTGAGAAACACAGAGGCATCCTTCAGGATTTCGAAGATGAACTTATGAGAAGCTACAATGATGATGACAACGATGAAGGTAAAGGAAACTTTTAAATGGTGTAGTGCAAAGAAAAATATGTAAATCAGAAGTTTATAGGAATGATTGATGGAGTATGAACAGTTTCATAATAGTTTCCCTGAAAGTTTAACAGAATTTTGCAGTAATCTCTTCAAAAGTACACAAAAAAATTTCATTTAGACGATGAAGTCATTGAAGATGTCACGAGAAAAGATCCATGGTTTTTACGAAAAATCGATATCAAATGTGTCGCCAAATGTGCGTTATATGTCGCCTGCAAGCAACCACATAACCCATTAAATTCTCTGTGCAAATGACCAAAAGGCTGCAGTTGCAGTGTTGGAAAATAGAAAAACATGTAAAATTATTTTACATCTTTTACGTCTTTTTTTTACGACTTGTTGGGAATTGTATTTCATGGTGATTGTCCTATTCTTGAATAAATTGTTGAAGCAGAGATTGCATATGTTTTTATAAGGCCCTGAGTAATCCAGAATGTGAAATGAGACCAAGTTTGTTGCATGGAGGGAATACACGAGGTACTCAAGGTCTTTTTAAAGATAAGAATTAAAATCAGTCGTTATATGATCAGGCAGCAGTTTACTGTATGGGATGAAAGGATATCCAACCAAATGCTAATAAAAAAGTGTTATGTGTCTTTATTATTCACAAAATCATAAAATGTAACGTTCCAGGGAAATTTGAAAACAAACCATAAAACATTATGTGAATTGCGCCATAACGTTAAACTGAAAAGACGTAATAAAAATTACTTAAGTAACATTGTTAAGAACATGTTAACTAACGTTTTACGGTTTCTACGAAAACCCCCTGGAGAGTTACAATTGCTAAAAACTTTAAGATGGCATAAAATCTTCAATATATGTACATGTCATTGGCGCCACAAAATAAGGCAAGATAAAGGTAAAATAAATGTCTAATTCAAATCTGCACATGTTGGTTTATAGCGGTTTTCAAAAGGTCACTAGTGCAACGAAATCTTATGGATATAAAATGTCAATCCTTGTCAATCCATTCCATTGGTGCTGATTAGCTTGCTGTGTTGGTTTGGTCTTTAACTTCAAATAACTTGAGGGAACTCACGTTGCTTGTATTGTGCTCTAATTTCCTAAAGGCATAAACGAACATATGCGCATACTTGATCTTTTAATTACCTCTAAGGACCAAAAGACTTTAATTGAAAATAATTAGAAAGTGGAATCAATCTTATCAGAACCCTTTTCTTGGGATTGTGTTTTTATTGGAAACAAACACTTCCCTTTGCACCTAAACGAAATTTGCTTTGACTTAGTGAGATACAAATAAAAATGGATTTTCCATTGAATTTGATTTGCTTAAAATTTTAATATTCTAATAGCTATAATTCTAAAAATGCTCGTCTATAATTCTAATACAATATTTAGTCTAATATTATAGCAATACATTAAAAGAAATTTCCCATCCGAGAAAATGTAAGATCTTCAGAAATTTAACAAACACCTGGAAAAAATCTTCAAAAAGTCACTGCTAAGCATTTCTATTGAAATTACGTGTGTACTTCGATTGAAAGGCAATCCTTCGCAGTCATGAACATGTTTGTTTACTTACTCTGCATTTGATTCCAAGCGGTCAGGCAGATCTTCATGGTATGTATCTTGTAGAAATAAACACAGCAAACAGCTGATCACAGCAAGTGCACCATTTACGGTAAATGGCAAGTGGTCCACCTCGTCGGCAAGTGCTTCGTTTTGCGGTGCAATAATCCCACCAATCCGACCACATACAGACGCAAATCCATAAGCAATAGCTCTTCAAGATGAAATAAACAAAATGAGCAATAGCTTTCCAAGAATAGATATATAGGGTATCTTACAAAAGTATTAGCATCTTTTTTATCCGACACGATAGCTGTTTGTTTCAATATTTTTTGATCATTGTCGAAATCATGTTTTGGAATTGTAAATTCTATTCTAGTGTACTTTCGAAAAACATTTGCTTGATATTGTATCATAAACGTGATAAAGCTTTTTATAAGGCCCTAAGTATCGATTTGTCCGTCCGACATAAAACAAAGTAACCAATCTTCTCTCTTGCCTAAACTTCAAATGTGTCGTAGACGAGTGTATAAAAACACAACATATATACATACCTTATTTCTGTTGGAAACGTTTCCACTGTAAACAAAATAATAGACGACCACGCCGAAGACAAGAAAAATCGGGAGGTTAACGCCAGTCCACTTTTTGCCGACTGATATTTGTCAGTTTTTGATACGTAAGCAATAGTTACGCCAAACGATGAGGTCGCCATACAAGCCATTAATATGATTGTTGTATATTTACGCCCGAAACTAAAAGAAAAATTCACGCCTATGAATGGTGAAGACTAATTCGTATACAGTAAGCTGAAGAATACCTGCAACATGTTAGTAAGAGTCTTTTACTCTACAAAGAAGTTCTTGTAAGGGCGTATTAGAATTTTACAGCGAGATAACTTATAACTTCACTTTACTTATTTGTAAAAATCGTTAAAGCTCACTGTGATGAAGAGCATTTTATTGAAATAATGTGTATATTTTTACGGAAACACGCTTCTTTGCAGCGAATTTTCAAAACTTTTGCCAACTGGAATCATTTATATAGAGTGTGAAGAATATAACCAATTAATTTTTATAAATTTCATATCGATGGACTTTTTCCAAACTTGTTTTTCGATTTTCTCTTCTTCTACTTTTCCATTTCGCACAAAAGTTTCATCACGAGAAAGACGAAAAACTAAAGATTCCATCGATATAAAATTTATAGAAATGAATTGGATATTTTCTTCAAAAATGCGCTGAAAATTTTTGTTGCCAAAGTTTAGAAACACACTGTCTGAGCGGACTTTAATTGTTGAAGTTCATTAGCAATCTTCCTATCAGTGTGCCTCAAAATGATTGGGACCAAAAAAAGTTTCTTAAATTTTGGCAAAGTTATTTTTCGAAATCCAACAAATCTTGTATGAGGAGAAAGCCCTTGAAAGAATCTTTCGAACGCCGTATTTTGCCTTCTTGAAATGGAAAAGGATAAAGAATAATCGAAAATAGAAAATACGAAACCGGTCATTAAATTTTTAAAAGTCAATTAACCAAGTTAACCATACAATGCATTAAATAAGACAATAAAATCAATTTGTAAACACGTCAAGTATCAAAAGACTTAACGCTTACATAATTTTTCAATCATTTTGAGACACACTGTAGAACTCAATTATACTATTCTAGAACTTCAATTTAAAAGTTGATAACAATCCAACCATACCTGGTTAACGGAAAGCCTACTTACCGTTTGGATAACAGCCAAACCATGACTAAACAAACGGTTTCCCCAACACCCATTAACACCATATTGACGGCTACATCTCCAGCTAACTTGCTCACACCAAGCGTCAGACCATAATAAGCGAAGGTGCAGTAAAACCTACGAGATATGATTATCGGTCGAATTAGTTACGATCGATTGTGGATACTAAATCCTTAGTGAGTCATGCATGTATGGCTTTCTGGCTTGCCTGTTATGTTCCATCAACTTTGAAAAATTTACTGACTGAGATAGCGTTTAGACAAGAATGTACTAATATACTCTCTTTCCCAAAGTGATCGGGATTTTCTCTATGTATTAGCCGTTTCTTATCAAATTTATAAAAACCTAAAAGAATGACATGTATACACTTAGCGTTTGGGTAACTGAAAGTTATAGTAACACATATTAAAATGGATTGAAGTGATTGGATGATTGCAGAATTACACAGAGTTAAAATATGTGGAGTTTTTAGTCAGTTGATGGATGCTAAAGAACTAAAACTCTATTTTCAAAGGGCGTCAAAGAGATGCATTGAGTTATCACAGGACTAAAACTCGAACGCAAGTCACAGCAATTGTACTTCAAGGCTGCAAACTAGGTGATTGATGTACAGTTGATACATTTTAATTAGGTACTTTCTCAGTGATAAGCAGTGAATATAGCATTTTAAAATCGCAGTTACGGTTCGAAATATCGTTAAGCGAATGTATATGCTAATGTATGTTAATGTATGTTAATACATGCTGATGTTGTTATTATATGCTAATGTATGCCAATATATGTATGCTATTGCTAATATTTGAATCGAATAGCTACAGACTTACCACAAGTACGCAAATATGGGTGCCTTTACTCTGGTCAGACGATACTTGAACAAGGAGAGATACGTATGAGTTCCTTTGCTCTGCATTTGTTCCTGGTAGTCTTTTTCCAGCGCTTGATCTAAATCCTGCAAATCCGGGCATACCCTACCATTTCGTTTAGCGAGCTTTTTGATGATACGTTTAGCTTCTTCCACTCTGCCTTTTGTAAACAACCATCGTATACTTTCAGGAGTAAACCTATTTATAAAATCAAATGTGGATATCGACAAGACGTTAAGTGAACCAGTTCCACTTCGCACCATGAATATTTTGCCACAAAAGGAAAATAACTTCATGTATGGGTACAACTAGCAGGGGTTTTGTTGGTTTTTGATAAAAAAACAAACTCGGTGAAGATTTTCCCATATCCTTTTAAACATTTCGGGCAGGCCATAGTGGTACCAGTATGTGTTTCATTTCGCTTGAGACATTACTGTATGAAGATATTACTAATGTTTTCTCTTTACAGGTGGACCATGTGATTGTAATTTTGAAACTGATCGTCACTGGGCAGTTGATGCAGAAGGAACCTGGCTTGTTTCTTCTGGCTGGTCTCTTCTAACTCACATACATTTGACACTGGAATTAATACCACTCACACTCACACTCAATGTTTTTGTCTGTTCTGTTTTTAAGTAGAGACATGGAAGAATGTGAATGGCAACTCATAAGGCATAACAAAATGCTACTATAAAAGAAATCTATATGGGGCAGCACAAAATTAATGTACAATTATTTTCCTTATTAAAAGAAAGTCTATCAAGTTATTGAATGGTTTTAATTTTCTATTTTTAACGGCATTGACTCTCACTATCAATGACTTTTCGAAAGTCCTTTCGATGCATAAGCGCTTACCAGATAGCTATCAGAAACGGGAAGCCAAGAGCAGCATTCGCAATGCATAAATTTCGCCAATTTGGTAATAACTTGAATAAGCCTCCAAAACACATTACACCCAAGCCCCAACCAGGAATCAGGCCAATCGAGGTTCTCCATTTTGTGCTTATAAATTCCAGCATAAACACACTCTGTATAACTAAGTAGCCTACAACGTATAAACAGACACGTGAATATTTTAATATAAATGTCAAAACATACCATGTACCATGTATGTCCCATGTATCATGGACGTATAAAAAGAGAAGGACTTACAACGCTTATAAATCTATTCAAACAACCTCGCCTCGGTTTATTGAAATTTTGACAAAAGCAGTTTTGAAACTCCCTCAAGTGCTGTTAAAAATACATGTTTCCATTGGCTTCCATGATCGTAACAACCAACCACAAATGAATTTAAAGATTTCATGATTATTTTGAATTCAGTTTTTAAACTCTGATTCCTCATGACTTCTTACAGTCTCAAACATGAAATTTTCAGAATTGAATGAAAAAGCATTCTTCTTTCTGTATATTCTCAGGCATCACCCAGGCGTCTTTCAAAGTACCAAATCTTTGAATATAAGTGTATACACAAAATGCTTCCTAACTTCGAGAAATTTATCTTAATTTCAATCCAACATTTTAAAAAAGGTTGAGTAGAAGTTTTGTGATACTAAAGAATATTGCAGATGTGTCGCCAAATCGTATTTTCTCTCAATTCTTTTTGTTTTCCACATCACACTAAACATAAAGCGTCGTATAAACCCACCCATGTGAACCAAAATCCAGTGAAATGCGAGGCGAGGATTACATCAAAGGAATGCCGACAGAATAGATTTTAATAATAGAAATGAAAGGCTTAAGTATTAGTTGTGAGTCCTTCTCTTTTTATATGTCCATGCATGTATCTTCACATTCTTAAGAACACTTAGCAACTTGGAAACTCAAACCGGACTCACGGACGTTATTCGAATTACCGATAGCCTAAGGGAGTGTCTGTTCAATGGGACTACTTCGATAGTTCATGTTACCAAAAGTGAATGAGTGAATGAGTGAATGAGTGAATGGAAGTTCGAGTTATTGTGATTCTACTATATCTATTCCAAGAATTTCAGTTAAAAATCCTCCATTGTTAAATTCTATGGCTGAATCATTTTGACATTTCGTTGCACTGTGATGTCTGTGATGTCTGAAGTATAACGGATTTGATTTAATGCAACTTCTTGCTCGTGGTTTAATTTACTATACAAAAGAACAGTTAGATAATATTAACGTTCAACCTTTATGAAGTTAGCCTTGAAACGATTTGATAAACATAATTTTGGTCTTTCTTACATTTCGACTTTGCGATACTAGCAGAAACAGAGAAATATTGGTTGAATTCTCTGCTTATACCAACCAGGATTTTGGTGAAAAAAAATTCATCTAAAATCTGAAATTTTGTAGCGGATTGCTTAAATCTTGAATATATATGAACATAATAAAAAGTAAATTTTTCAATCGGTTACCTCCTAAGCTAAAACCAACACAAAATACACACACAGCCATCATGTACCAGTTGACAGAAAAAGCCTCGATAAGTATAAAAATTATATTTGCTGTGTACACAATCAACATGGATTTCTTTCTTCCTATCCAATCACCTACAATGACGAAAGTGTGTTTATCTAAGAAGGTGTGGCCATGAAAAGATTTCGTTGCAAGATCTTTCTGAACCGACACAAAAGCATCAAACGAGCGACCACAGACTAATGATGATTGCGACCACAGCCTAATGATCACATTTGTTACACACTTTTCTTTTTATAAGAATACGCTTTATAAGAATGTTGAAAATGAATTTGGCCAAAACGTTAAGAATGTCTTAAGAATATGTTACGATGATTTTGACTGAAAAGTTAAGAATATTCATCGTGAATCAAAAAAACACCATTCTTATAAAGAAAAAAGCCTGTATCAGAACTTTAGAGATAAATTGAAAAAAATTCTTTTGCGTAATCAAACAGATTTGTACTCGACGGGGAAATAAAGTTGCGTGAGATTGAAAGTATTCCACATCAGATCATTCAAGCACGTCAAAATCTATCAGTTCGAATAGCAGCCTCGATTCTATGCCGCTACAAGAAATCACTTCACTGACATTACATTCGGAAATTACATCACCCTAGATTTTGCCTCATTTTCAATGTTTTAAATTACTTAAATAATTGAGAATGATAAAAAAGTTCGTGTGAGATTTTACCCTCGAGTATCATTTCTTTCCAAAAGCGACATTTTTTAAATGCATGAAAACGAGGTGCGTACGGACAAATAAGCAAATGCGACACACAAAGATAAATTATGGAGAAGTGTCTTATTTGTTTTGATTACCTAGTTGGCCAATAACAGCAGCTCCGACAAGAACGCCAGACATTTGAACGGTGGTGATAAGACGTGGAATCCATTTCTTATCGCAAATCAAGTCCCACTAGAAATAAAGTTAAAATATTTATACGATTGTAAAAAGTAATATAACAAAACAAAAACTGTAAAGCACACAGTAGACTCGCTTAAGGACACCAAATAATGTTTCAATAACTGGAGTCTTTTGTGAGAGAGAGGATGATTAATTCAAAGGAGATCTGTTTAATCGGTCGAGTTACTGTATGTTCGAGTGTTTATAAGTTCGAGTTACTAAAAATTCGAGTTACTGAAAGATTCTATTGTAGAGTGTAAAAAGTTAGTTAGTTAAGTTAGTTAAATATATTAAAGCACTGTAAAGCACGCAGTAGACTTGCTTAAGGACACTAAATAATGTTTCAATAACTGGAGTCTTTTGTGAGAGAGAGGATGATTAATTCAAAGGAGATCTGTTTGATCGGTCGAGTTACTGTATGTTCGAGTGTAGATCATTAAATGAAAGTGAAGAACATAAAAAAAAAAAACTTGGTGTGGAATACATACTTGAAATAGTATAGGCAATACTTACTTCACTAACGATGGTATAAATGCTTTTGTCGAATACAACTGTTTGGTTTTCAGTTGGGCATTTCTTGAATAATCGAACAGTTGTCGTCAAGTTACCTAATAGATCGCGTACACTGTAAATGTTAGTTTTCTTTCATGTTTCACGGCATAACACTTCATTTATTTCTGATGAAAATTTTGTTCTTTTAATCTGGAATACCGACATTATGTTGTCAGCTGTTTTTTTGTTTTTTGTTCATGTAAATCTTTAAAGACTTTTCGGACACCGGAAGATTATTTTTATGAGCCAAAACCTTTTTTAAAAACGATACCCCCAACTACGAAATCTTTGAGTACACGAAAAAATTATATTTTAGACACTCTCCTACGCAGAGACAAGAAGCACGGCTGGTATTACAGTCTGTTCACCACATTGATTGCCAAATCGTTAGTTTCAGTCTGATAAGCTTTCTCATTAGCACATAAATTAAAAAATACATAACACTTACTAGTACTGTTGTAGATTTCAGAAACCGCCCACCATTTTGGTTGAGCTCCAGCGAAACTCATCATGATCATACTCCATGAGGCGAAAAAGCCTGGTGCCTTGCAAGCCAACACAATCAACAATTGCGACAAGCCAAACTCACCGATTGATGTTACAATGATTTCTTGATAGGTCGACATATTCCCTGTGAATGAACTCTTCTTTATCGTGTAAAGATTAGCACGCGGAAGATTTATTATTTACTTTTGTTATGGCTACAACATTCAATTTCAAAGGTGACAAAAGCTACACTTTAAGTGTGTAACTACAAATAAATATTTGCAAATATTTGCATAGCATTGTCAGCCCCCTCAATAATATATGTAATTCCCCAAGCATGCGTTTTTGCGTTTAAAGTATAAGGTGTGTATCTTATCAAAACAACAACAAAACACATAATGATGGGGAAATGATACATGAATGGTCTTTCAAACTTGTTCGAAATAGAGAGAGAGATTGTATTAAAGAAACTCAGCAGTATTTACGTAGGAAAAAAAAGAGGCTGTGAATGTGAAGGTGTCTTCACTGCTTCCGATTCGTATGTATTGATCAGTTTCGAAGCAACATATGTTTGTTGACGGTGTTCTTTGATCGAAAATAGACCTTTCCCGAATTTCAGTTTAAACTCTAAACTGTGACTGAGTTTTATATCTAACCTCGTTTTCATGAAATTCATTGTTCCACTGATTTCATTACTTTATAACTTAATAATAGTCTCTATTATTTCCAATTCCCATTCCGATAGTTAGAAGCAGTTTAAATATTAAGACAGCTCGGTCACAATGCATCGTTTAAACATAAATTCGAGAAAGGTCTATTTGTGTATGATGCAACTTAAATAAACAAGCCATTTTTGCTTGATACACACTTGAACATATTGTGCGTTTATTTCATTTTCTCAATTTTCGTCTTGTTGAATTTATGTACAGACCTGTACATATGAATTAATAAAGGTACTAGAGCAAAAGCATCGTAAATGCCTAATCAACGTTGGCTGATGCTTCTCAGTTCTCTCTCAATGTTCTCTCAAAATGTTTGTGAACAAAATGTTATAGGAAAGTTCATCTATAAAATACCAAAACGTTCGAAGATTGTATATTCGTTTTGTACGTTTAATAATTGTAAGGAATGATGGCTCGTCTAAGAGCTGAAAGACCCATCTTAAGATGCCCTTGCAGTGTTTTTTTTTCTACACGTATATCTCTTTCACACTTCAAGTATCACTCAAAATTGAATAAGGTATCTATTAAAAAACATACTTACCACTACTGGCCAAAAATAAAACAACTTGCAATAAATAAAAAAAACATTAAAATCTTTAACTTTTATAGATGACGCAAAATAGAATTAATTGCAAATGTATTGAAAAGTAATCAAAATGTGTGTATGAATAATGGAGAGCGCTAATGTCTGTTGTGTTGTAAAAAAAATTAACGTTAGCGTCAAAATTACCCTCAGAGGATTAAATCACCGGAAAAAGCAGAATTTTAACAGACACGTTGCTGATGTCAAGCTGATATCCTGTGTAAACTGAAAATAAACAGTAAGAAATATCAAAGAAATGTTGTGTTACACAGGGCACATCTATTAAAAAGTCACCGCAAAAGAGTGCGTTTCTAAAGAATATACACACTATTTCACTGAAGATTCCCTTCATCGCGTTGACTTTTTGACGAAGAATCAAAATGTTCAAACGTAAATGTCTTGATTAAGAACATTAAACATGGTAGAACACACTAATTAGCAAGATTCTTGTGAGATAATCTTCACAAGGGAACTAACCAAAGAAACTTATTCGAATCGAATGAATAAACATTATAATAAAAATATTATGGCTTCGACAGCAGTAAAAACACCATATTCCATGTCTAAGTTTGGTCAAGGTACCTTTAAGAAACTCTACTTGCAAAATCTTTATACAAATCAACATGATCAACCGGCTTCTTCTAAAAACTCGTGATATCGACTTTGGTTATGTTACATCACCTATGGCACGACTAAAGTTTATAATAATCTGTAGATTATAGATTAAGATCAAACTTGCCTTTATTGATTTAAGTGGCTTTTAAAAATGCATTGTTCTTAAATTACAAATTTTTACAAATAATACCAATTAACTTTAAATTTTGTTCAGATATTGAAAATAGATAGTAATCACTAAGAAGAAATCATAAGACGTTAGAATGTCACTGCGATGAAGTGCATTTTCAGTGAAATAGTATGCGATTTTTATACCGTCAGATTGGATATTTTCCAAGCTTCCCAAACGATTTTTATTACAGTATAACCTCCTTAAGTCGGACTAAAACCTTGTCCCTCTTCAGACTAAATAAGTGAAGTCTGACTTAAAATGAAGTTCCGATAAGTCAGACTCCCGTTAAGTCGGACCGATTTTTTCGGACCCTTGAGAGCACGACTTAAAGGGTGTATACTGTAATTGGACCCTTTCATGGATTACGTCGCTACAAACAACGTCTCGTTTTCAAACTGAATATTTAGTGACGCGTTGCTTAGAAAGAGAAACGACACCTCAGGGAAAAGGTTTTCACGAAATTTTTTTATTAAAATTAAGCATGCAATAAGCATAAACTTAGAATCGAGGCGATGTTTGTATAGTTTGTTCACTACATTCATGTACAAACACGGCTGAATGCTTCGGTGACCTTTCAAATTTTAATGATCGCTATCATAAATAAAGCTAACTCTTATGTCTAAACTTTAAGAATTTTCAGGAGGTTGGATACACACATCGTAGATAATTTATGATTACTAAAACATCGTGCGTATAAGTTGTTTTGATGAAATTATAAGAACAATAGGCTTTCGTTGAAATGTGAGTACAGTCTTTTTTTTTTATAAGAATTACATAATTCGAGCTAAGCCTTGTGATTCTTAAAAATTCATAATAAATGAGCCTCAAATATTATAGAGTGATTCTTAACTTTCTTACTTGAATTTTTTCATATTTCTTAAAAAAATGGCGTTATAAGTCGTTAAAACTGTCCGGAAATGGTGCGAATTCTTAAAAAGTAAAAATGACGGCAAGGGAAAGGGATATGAAAAAACAACAAATCGCAAGTTACAGAAACCGTAACATATCTTATAACAAATCATATTTTTCTTGATATCTATATTTTGAGCCTGAGCATGATTCTTAAATTATTCTTAATTTTTGGGCAATCTGAGCCTAGTGATTCTTATAAAAAGGATTCTTCTTATAAAAAAAAAGAGTGTAATACACTCAATGTAACACTTGTTTCAAAAGAAGGGGCAAGACGATAGTAAAGTTTATGTTGTTTAGGTCAGGTTTTTTTAAAATTCCTTTATCGCATGGGTCACGAATAGGTCTCATATCTTAAAAATTACTAAATTTTTTTGAAAAAGACCTTCATTTTCGTAATCTAGCTACGATAAATTTTGCTCTAGAAACAACTGCATTTAAAAAAATTCATTTTTTTTCCGTATTTTTTCAATTTTTACTCCTGAGGTTTAATCGCGCTATACCCCAATCGAACGCGACGTTTTTGGGGAAATATCTCGAGAACCAATAGGGATAACTGACGTTTTTTAGGGTCTGCGATACGGGTGATTGGGTGACACAACATTTGGGCCTAAATTATTTTTAGTACTGCCGCTATGACATCATCAAAATCTTTAAACCACGATATCTCTGCTGCGGTTGGTCGTAGCGAAACGATCCCATACACTTTTTTGATCAGTTTTTCGATCTCTACAACATGGGAACACTTCCCAGTCATGATTTTGTGATTTAATTTTTCGTCACCTATTTTCGACATATCCTTTTCGAAATTAAAGCCGTAAAAAACTGTTACGCGAGTTACTAATCTATATTCTAATACGCGCTGTGCATCCAGTTTTTTGTTTAGAGAGTGAATGGTTCGGGTCGTTTTTAACGGTCAAAATCTTCTTAATCATGGTCATATAGCGGCAGTAAGACCAAGCAAAACACATTCACGATTAGTATTATAAGCAGAAGCCCTTGCAGCGCATTTTATTCTACTTTGTTATATTGCAATACACATTAGTTTGTTATTAAGTACTAATTCTAGAACATCACATTCTCTTCTCTAGCACAAGCCATACTACTACGTCAGTAAGCCATATTTTTTTCAATGTTTTTTAGTTTCATTAAAAATTTTAAACCAAATATGTTACTTGAAACTTCTATTATATAGTATATGTTCATAGGCACTGGTACAGACCCCTGCGTACTCGCATTTAGTATCTATCCTCATATGACTATTGCAGTTGTTTGCAGTTGTTTTCCTTTTTTTATTACTTCTAGTCGCAAGGACTAGTTATCGTCCCAATTCTGAGTCAATCTTCTAGATATCTAATTACTAACACTCTACTTACCAATTCTACTTTGCTAGCGTAGCCGGTCAGAGCATCTCACTAGTATACATAATATTTTTATAAATATAAATATTTTTCTAGACTTTGCACATATACACTATATAATGTTTTCAGCTGAAGAGCCAAATGTAAATTTTGGAGATTGAAATATACCATTATTATTATTATTATTATTATCGTTTCAAATGTTTTGATTGTTCGCAAGATCAAGAATCGATAGCGTTGACGTTCATTTGCCAGCAAGTCTTCATTTGCTATTTTGAAAAGCAGGTAATGAAACGAAAGTAAGAAATTTCAAGACAAAAAAGTTAGTAACGAAAGTATTGCACGAGGATTTATTAATGTTTTTAGGGTAAGTACGCTCTTGAACTTTGTTTGTTTGTTTTGTTTTTCTATTTTTTTCCATTTTGACGTTACATTTTTTAATCACGGGGAACCATTGCATTGCATATCGAATCGAAGGCGCTTGATATATCGAGAATTTCATTTTTGATGGTCCGCGCAACATTGGTGAGCGCTGCTGTGATGTCTGATCGCCGACATCTCGGCGGTAACGGTTACTGTTTTTTTCACATCAGTTTGGATTTACTTTCTCAGCATCGTTCCGTGATTAAAATTTTTTTAGCCATTTTTTGAGACCTTATTTTTAACACGGTCGTTCAACGCTAGCCGAAACTCGGAAATTAATTATGCACATGCGCAGTTCAACACGTCTTGCATAATGCTCTTGGCGACATAATTTAGCGCTGGCCATATAGACCCCAGTGACTCAAAACACTTCTAAATCGAGATTACAGGTTTTATACCTAGTAACATTTAATTTTAGTAGTTGAAAGAATGACCAAGGATAAACAAACTATAAGTTTTTTAATGTTTTTGAATCAGGATCATCTCTAAACAAGCGAACATCGCTAAGGAGAAGATTCTGAAAAACTGGTTCATTTTGGTTCAGGATACTGAAAACCGATATAATCGAATTTTCCCAGCAAAACCAAAACAAGCCCTTGGATCCTTATAGTCTTGCCTTCTAAAAAACCTATATCATCTTTTCCAATCATTTTTTTAACAAACAGTTTCAAACGCATTTTTTTTTTTGGGGGGGGGGGGGGGGGGGGGGGGGGGGGGGGGGGGGGGTACTCATCGCCTTCCTCTCAAGATCTATCATGGCTGAACAGCATTTATAAAAAACTTACAAACATTATGTAGAATATGTGGAGAAAACCTTCATAAAGACTCTATACCCATTTCTTCACTTATTAATAACATTAAAGCTGTATTTTTCACCGATGTCAGTGCTGATAACTCAACCATCCATCCAAACAAAGTCTGTCAAAAATGTTATCAGACTATCAGAAATGTGGAAATAAGATCTTTGCAGATGCTGTTCATGTAAGAAATTTGTGGTTCAACCGGTGGTTCTTAGTTGTCGGCATTCGTACTGCTTGTATTGCATTGTTCCATCACTAGAGGGAAAATCGTTCGAAACACAGTTTGTAAAATGTGTTCCAAAGCTATTTATCCAGGGGATGTTGAATGCGCACACCATGTTGTCGAAATGATTGAATGCATTACAATACCATGTGAAAAAAATTGTGGAGAAACATTTAAAATTTCTGAAAAAGGAAAAAAGATCCATCATGAACAGAATTGCAATGGTCCGCAACCAAAAGAAAACTCCACCGACATAATTAATCAAATTTTTTCGATTCAACCAACAGATTCATTGACCCGAAATATGGAAGATGCTGCACTCCATGTTTTAAAGCACAAACTGGCAAATGCAACATCAAACATCATTGAGTTTCCTTCTGGGGGACCAAGGGTAAATGTTACATATGATACAATCTTCTATCAGGAGAAATTTTCAATGAAGTGAATAATCAAATTAAATGAACTTTTCATGTTATTTCTTCGTGTTAGGAAATAAAAGCTTATAGCTTTCCATTGTTTAAGTAAATTTTGAAAATTTCTTCTTCAAAAAGGCAAATGATATATTTTTATATATATATTTGTATATATAATATCTATTTCCCTTTTCCTAGCCGCATTGCTTCACATCTATAAAAAAGCCTGTAAAAGATAGTGATAGTGTCTGTCAAAGAACACTAAAAACAAGGGCAAAAAATATGTTGGACACACTTGCCTTAACGGCTGGAGCCTCAGGTTCTGCACAAACATTGCAAAGTGCTGAGTTAGTGAAACTATTTGACAAGGAAGAAAGAAGAGAAATAATCGCAAAATCAAACATTGGATTCGTTGAAATAAGTGCTGAAGATATGGTTGCTCTCAAGGCTGATATGGGTGTTCCATGGGAAAAAATTAAAACAATGGCACGGTAAGAAACAAGACTCACAAGCATAATAATGGAAATAAAAACATTACGTAAAAATACTTTTCTTTTTCAGATGGTTGAAAACTTTCGATATTAAAGCAGCATCAAATGCTAAACAAAGACAAACTGCAAGTGCTTGGGCTGGTGATGACATTATAGTTGAGAACACGCCATTCACTTTTGAAGTGAAAAATCACAAACAAAATTATGAAATTAAGCTAGCTCCCTGGGGATATGTAAAAAATCTACACGATAACATAATGAAAAGGCTTGACTGTTTGAGCAAGTAAGTTGAGAATATTCTATTTCATAAAAAATATATAATATGCATTCATATATAACTTGAACCAGGATTTTTCTCCTAGAAAGAATAAGCATCTCAAGTTTACAATTATTTTCAGGAATGATTTACTCATTGAAGGAAAAACCTATGACAATGAAATTCATATAAAAATTGGGGGTGATCACGGTGGTGGTTCATTCAAGATGGCATATCAAATCGCTAATGTGAATAAGCCTAACAGCAAAGCCAATACAACAGTTTTTAGTATGTTTGAAGCTAAGGATTATGTCACCAACCTGAAAGTTGGGTTGAATCCGTTTTCAGAACAGGTTGATCTACTACAAATTTTGCAATGGGAGTAAGTTATTCACACTTTCGTGTTATCTTGAATGAATTTCAAATTTGTAACAATAAAATCTTACCTATCTAGAAACAGGAAGATACGTTTATTCTTGTATGGTGACTACGCATTTTTGTGTGCTATATATGGCATAAGTGGAGCAAGTGGTATGTAAACATGTAGGAATTCCTGAATCAATTATATAACAGGTTCATTATAGACATCTTCTTTTACAGGACGTCATCCTTGTTTATTCTGCCACATCACTAAGTCAGATATGCAGATACCTCATGAAAAATCCACAGAACGTTCCCTAAAAGGTTTACAAGATAATTATTGCGCATTCATGGCTGCTGGTGGAGACATCAAAAATGCAAAGGAGTACAATAATGTGATAGATGAACCCATATTCAATATACCACTTGACCAGGTTAATTAATTTTGATATTATCTATTAGAATTTAGGTAATGAATTTATGTGCCAATATAATGAAAAGGGAAAAGTTTAAAAAACTGATTATCAGCAGGCCTGATTTTACATAGCTCAGATTGTGCTTATTTAAGTATTATAAAAATGTGAATTTTAGGTTGCATTACCAGTCTTACATATTTCACTGGGTGTTTACCTGAAAATTTTCAATCTACTTGAAAGTACTTGTTATTTACTTGACATGAAAATTGCTGGACAATTGGCAATAAACGAAAAAAAGATCAATCAGAAGCAATTTGATGAATTTATAGCTACACAGTCACTAATATTAAATCTACAAAATCAAGTAAGTGACTTTGAGGAGACAATCAACTTGGTGCATGATGCAATTACTTTAAATATTTTAAAACAACCAGAACATACAAATGCTATCATGGACGTATACAAACCTCGATTAAGATATTTGGAAAGCAAAAAGGAGGAGAAGGTATGAAATTTTCTGTAAACTTTTCATCTGAGTTCTTCCACAATATTTATTTTATGTTGTCATAATAGGAACATGAAATTAGAGTATTGATTGACACATGCGAACTAAAACGTACTGCTGGTCCTTGCGTACAAAAACTTGATGAAATTTTAAAATCATTAAATGTTGAAAGACAAGCTTATCATGGGAAGTCTTTCGTGGGAAATCATGTGCACAAAATGTTAAAGGTGAACTGACTTACACTTAACAAGGTCATTTTATAAGCTATTTCAAGCTAACTTTGGAAACTTTTTTTTCAGGTTACCAACATTATCAAGTTGTGCAATGCAATTCCAATTTTGGTTGTTCAATTGGGTCTGCGAAACACAAACTTACACCAGGAAGCCATAACAATATGCCAAGATTTTAAAAATCTTTTTAACAAATATGGTCTATGTCATGTGATGCTGAACACAACAGAGAACTTTGATGAGGAAAAAATTGAAACTTTTCGTAAGTATATAATAGTAAAAAGCTCAAGTTATAGGTATACATTATGCATCATTATGATCAATTGTGTTAAATGTTTACTTTTTTAGGTCAACATATCGAAGAGTTTGTTTCATTTTATCGTGAGAAATGGCCAAATGAAACAATAACACCCAAAATGCATATGTTGGAAGACCATGTCATTGATTTTCTAAGAAGATGGAAGTTAGGACTTGGTGTTTACAGTGAACAGGGTGGTGAAAGTATCCACTCCGAATTTAATAATTTAGGGAGGATGTACTGTCACATGCATGGGACATCAAGGTTGCAAAGCATGTTGAAAGAACACCATATACGTGTGAATCCTATTGCCAAGAAACGAAAACCAGAAATAAAAAGAAAGAAATTGGCGCCCTACTAGAAAATATGACTAGTTGTTTTAAGTTACCTTGTTTTTGACTTTACTGTGTTGAGAAAAGATAGTTAACTGAACTAAAAACGACTTATTCATAGCAAAGATTTCAAAACTTTCTGTAAAAAAATGATTGGACATCCAGACCTCTTTGAAAACTTTGTTAGGGTCTTAAGCAACAAATAAAACCATATTTACCTTCTCAAAAAATTCATTAAAGTTCCCAATTCGAGGATATTGCATAAGCTGTAACGATATGTCGAAAATTTCGAAGGTAAAGTTACTAATGCTCATATGTGGCGACATGGACGCCATCATCCGCCAGTAACTGTTCAAGTTCATCTTCAACAATTATTCAACACGTGCATATCTTGCATGCAACCATATCTTCCATATAAGGCATAATTATTTTGATTTAAACAATGAGGTTTTCAAAAACAACTTCGTCGCTAGGCCTATGAACATAGCGCCATGTTTATAATTCATCATTGCAACGGCTATTTTACTGCGCATGCTCACAATTAAATATACGCACTAAACGACCGTGTTAAAATCAAAACACGCAAAATACTTTACACGAGATGCACTTTATTTTAGAGAGTGAAATAGCGGATGCACAGCGCGTATTTTTTATTTTTGATGGGTTTCAGATCTTCCAAGTAAAAAGATTTTTTTTGTTCTGCGCTCCAGTGTTGATTGCAAACTTGGAAAAATGTTTTATCTAGGTTGTGTCTGATTAAATGGGTCTTTAAAATCAGGGGAACCATCGCATTGCCTCCTAAATTAGACTCGAAGTTATTTGGAAAACATCTTTAAAACCTCTAAGAAAATAACTGGTAGTTTTATGGTCCGCGTTATTGACGAAGTGGTGACTACAACACTAACGCACTTTCTGTTTGTCATTTTGTAAATTAATTTTTCGACACCATTTTTGAGACGTCATTTTCAAGAATTAAAATCCGTAAAAAATGTTTACACGGGATACTAGTTACAAGCTATACTATGAACTAACAATGTAAAAAGCACCACAAGCGCTATTATGTGAAAAAAGGCCACCCAAAAACATTATTCACTGTAGCATTTGACATAATTCTCAAGATAAGAAAAGTTTTACACAAAAAGAATGATATAAAAGAAAAAGAGAAGGGCTATCCAATGATATGAAAATCATATTAAAATGTTAAAATGGAATTTATCCGACATTTTATTACTCCTATTTTTTATGATCAGTTAACACTTCGATATAATAGATGCATTCACAGGAAAATGACTTGATGAATAGCTTTTAACATTATGGTATAATACAATTATCGAGCAAAGAATGTTAATAAACATTACATCACTTTAAAACTCTACACACTTGCATACAGTTCATTCACAAATTGAGTCCATCAAAACTTCATGGTGAACCACCTGTTAAATGTTCTTGGGTCATTTAGTATAAAATTACGTCATGTCCCGTTATTTCAAATAAAAGACTTTCCTGAGAAAAGTTTGCCACATGCATCCATCGAACCAACGAGGTTTCACGAAAATGCTGATGTGAACCTTAATCCGACATTTTTGCTTTCAAGACACTGATCAAGTGGAAACTAGCTGTTCGATGGTGTAGTGTTTAGTACTTTCAACTGCGATGATCACTGTAACACGGGTTCGAGTCCAGTCAAGTCGTATCTAGTCACTCCACTCCGATGCACTTTAAAAGCAGCGTATCAGCCCAAAAGAACCATCGACTGACTGCACAGTGGCCTTCGGGCAAGTTAGATCAATGCTATACGTACTTCTGGCGGTAAGTTAACTACCAGTTGCAAGTCGGCGGGCAGAAGAACTAACCATTTCGGATGAAAGGCCAAGGACTAAAATCTCTCAGTTACTCACATACTCACTCAACTAAGAACAAGGAATCAAAAGAACATCTCTCAGTCAGTTACTCAGTTACTCACATTTCTATTTTCGCTCTAAGCTCTTAGCCTTAGATTCTACCTCATTCAATTCAAGCTAATTAATACCTAAAGTCTCTCGTATTTTAGCAAGAATCCCGTCTACCTTTTATTTTTATATATAATTTTTAACTATCACAGCTTTTTAATATAATTATAATTTTTAATATTTTAGATTTGATTAATTTCTCACAGTAGTAACCAAGACTTTCGCTGAGCTACACTATAACACTTAAAACACATTTCCAGATAATCCTTTTGCCTTTGCAAGCCTTATTCCTAATTCACATTACTTTTGCGATCATCTCTGATACTCTCTGAATTCTCTGCTCTTAAGACCTATATTTTAACCCATTTATCTTTAAGAATATATCTATATATTAATAGCCGATTCTCCGTCTGTCTGTCTGTTTGTTTGTTTGTTTGTTTGTAAGTCACGCAAAATGGTAGATTGAGTTGTGAGCGAAATTATTTCTTTTCTTGTGTGCGACGTGAGTTCGAAGCAAATACATTGCAACCCCAATCGAACGTGACTTTTTTTGGCTGATGAACTAATAGCAATAACGTTTTGTTTTTATCATTATTGTTTGTTTTATATTCCACGTTGACTTGGCTTTGAAAACAGTACATCAACTAAATACAAAGAAACTAACTGATTAAACATTTTGGACAAAAAGCAGCAGTGACAGAACGTGGCAGCATATGTTCGGTTTGCCACTAACTTTTGCATGACTGTCTGAGACGGGTGAACTTTTTTTTTGAGCAATCAAAATGTTTAAAAACCGATAGGTAAAAAAAGAGTATCATATCAAAACAAAATGTTTTTTTTTTTGCTTTTCTTTTGATAAATTAATTTCTTCTTTTAATTGTTAAGCGTTCTAATCGAACGTTTTTTTATTCTATTTATTCATTTAGCACGTGCCTTTTTTCTCTCCTCCGTGTGAACTTTTTAAGAAGAGAAACCATTTTCCCCCTGTTTGATAGCACCCATGTTAGAGCGCGTAACTTTTTTCAAAGAAAAGCTAATAAAAAGTTGAAGTTTTCTCTCTATATGTTTTGAGTGTATTGTTACACTGATAAAAGATTGGTTTTACCAGAGGTTGTGACTTCGAATCTGCTTCTGGTTGAGCACAAGTTGTACGAGCCGTTTATAAGGAAATTTGACGTTTATTGATAGAGTGATACAGAGCAGGTGGATATGGGCGGCGAGCGACGCCGCCTTGGCGGCTAGTTTATTTGTTAATAGTCTAAATTATTGTTTTAAATTTTTATATATAGTAGGTCCACATCAATGCTGTAGCAATGACTAAATTTTAGACCTTCTTTACCAAATAAATTTTACATTACATTACATTACATTACATTACATTACATTACATTACATTACATTGAATGAATCAAAATAAATGAGTTTATTAGACAGCAGTCAATGCACCACAATAGCCATTTATATTTTCCTGGACTGTAATCTCATTCTGATATCATGACATATATATTGGAAAAGTGATCGAAGAAAGCTAAAAATAAAAATCATTTCAGAATAATAATTATGTTATGTGATCATTAGACTAAAAAATGTGACACGCATGAAATAGATCAGTACCGATCAAAATTAACGATATGTTAAGGCCTTGCACACACGATGTATAAATTGCTGTACAAAACGCCAATAAGAAGGTTTGGATGCAGTTCCTTAATACCCGCCTGTCACCCCCACTTAGAGCTGACAATTCGAAAGGGATTCTAACGCGCTATTGTGTGAAGGTATTTTCTTGGACTTTCAATAAAGCATACGTTGATCAGGTTACAGGAAGATTATTTGCCTGTGCCGTCGGGTGCACATGAGACTGGAGATTACCTTATCCATGGGGGGAAGGGGGGGGGGGGGGGAAGTTGAACGGCGGCAACGTGGTCGGTACGTTGCCGCCGTTCTCATTGTCGCGTCTTTGACTGCCATATTAGGGAACTTACGAAAGTACGACGGCAACGTGGACGGCGACGTACAAGATCTTCATCTTCAATGAATCACAAAAGAACAGAAACTATACACTTGGGTTAAGAAGTTTATTTATAATGCCTTTGAAGTTTGTTTTTGAACTTTGAGAGGCAGAATTTTGAAGGAACCAAGGAAAATTTATCGGAAGTAGGTCTTCGTTTTTAGCACGACTTCAAAATATTACTTTTCACGTTGTGTGCAGAACGTGCAAATCTAATAACGATATTAGTAAAATTAAAAACATTTCCCAATAGTATAGTGTGCAATGGACTTTCATTCTAAAGCAAATTCATGGAGTAAAGCATGGATGTAAGTAAAGTGAATCTTTTGTTTGCCTCGCGTCGTCGTCCACGTTGCCGTCGTAGTTTCGTAAGGTCCCTATTATTGTGTGGCGGGGAATCAGATCCAGATGAGGCATCTATTCACAAAAAAAGTACAATAAGTGAAAAAGTGTTTGATTTGATCTTTTTATGAATCGTAAAGAAAATTTAGATTCCTTGTTTATGTTTGATTAAAGAATTAATTTCGAAATAAAGTCTAAAGTTGACTTATTTTTTTTTCGTCTTATGCTAGCTCACGTCTCCCAACCAAGCCCGACTTTCTACTCTGACTAACTGATAGGAATTTAGAGGGGAATGGTTACATTCCCACTCCAGTTGACATTCATCACTATTAGGCACTAATTATATATACATATATATATACTCTCTACTGGTACTGGAAACATCTGAAAACTTCAGAGGAGAACTGGTTGGTAGCAGCACGCGCAAGCTAGGCTCAAATCCTTTTTCAAAAATTTAAAATAAAACATATACACCTTAAATTTTCGTATAAAAAATTAAGAACAATTCAGGAATATGATGGTGTTGTTTCTTGCAGGCTTTATTCCAGGATTTTTAGCTGCTACCGTTTTTACTTTGAAGATGAGTTTAATAACTGTTGTTTACCTGTTTGCTTGAACAGTGACACTCAAGAGGCAGAAAAAGTTTTGAAACAAGGAACAGCCAGATCGCAGGAAAATTCACTTCTCAGGAGAATTTTTACGATATCTCACATGGATAAAACAAGAATATATAATTGTTCATAAAACGTTATCTTTGGTGCAAAAATTTAAATCTTGCAGCCAATTGTGGACGTTCCAACTCGTGAGCCCCAGACACGAGAACTGAGCTTCACAGCATATATAGCTTTAATCTCTCAGTCTTAACTTCCTTGACTGGCCGTAGTCTCTTTGATTATATCCAGTGCGTTTATAACAATGATCGTTTTCTACACGACTCTAGTCACGAGTGTTTTAAAATTACGTATATACTGTAAAAAGAAGTAAACAAGTTTCTAGCATTCATAAACATTTTTAAATGGACATGCGACTTATTCAATTGTGCATCTTGAAAATCATAAGGAAAAACATCACATCAATGCATCTCTGTATAAAGACAGAGTTTTTGAACAAAAAGACCACTCAACTACTGATTGTTATGAGTCAATTAATGTGTATTTGGCAGGTTTTATTTTTCAGTTTTTTTGATTTGCTCTTATTCAAGATTGAGTTTTACAACTCAATTCAATGATTGAGTTTTTGCTATATACCGTTTTCCGATAGCAAAAAAACCCTGAAAAAAACCCTGAAAAAAACCACTGTCTTGCACTTTTTTCTGGTGTTAATGCAATGGATAATAGCCAGGGGTTGCATGCTAATTCTAGTTGGCAAGAATGCAATTTTCAGATTTGGCCAAAAATGAGAAACCTAAAGGCTCAAATCCTTTCAAAAATTCTTGCAAAGCATAACTTTGACATTGATTTAGTGTTTTTATCTTGAGAAAAATTGATATGGATAGGCTTTTGCAGACATTGATTCCAAGCATTGTCTTTTTATGACTGTGTAAGAAATTAATATGTCAAACTCCATATCAAAATAAAATATTGTAACATTGATGCATTATGAAACCTTCTTAATCACACTCAGATAGATTTGGATAAATGAAAATGGGTAATGACATGAAAAAATCTGTTATTATGTGACCATGGTCTAAATGGTCTGATACTGATCAAAAGAAATTACCGTAATGCTTCGATTAAACGCCCCCCTTCTTTTAAACGCCCCCTCGAATAGACGCCCCCCCTTTTCAGGAGATTTTTAAATAAACGCCCCCTCTATTAGACGCCCCTCTCTAGAGAGGGGCGTTTATTAGAAACACACTAATTAAGGCATGTAGAACTACTACATTGCATTGTTTTAGCTTCAATGTTTTCATTTTGTATAAAAATATGGAAATTTGTGATAGACGCCTTTCTTTTTAAATTTTAAACTAACAGTTGGAAATTTTGTTCCTTTTCTAAACTTCAGAATAACGTTTATTTTTCGTCGTTTTGCAGGAACAACAAGTCCGATTTCCCGTTGATGTTTGCCAGTTATTACTGCTTTTATCTTGTTCTCGAGATCTTTATTTATTATTTATTTTATTTTATTTTTTTTTATTTGGTATTGTTTTACGTGGCTAGCCTCACTCAGTTGCTATTGCATCTGCTTTCCAGGAGGAGCCACGGCTTAGGTTGGAGGCTCCGAAGTATTTGACACTCTCGTGAGTGACACAAACCCAATCAAGGGCCTGTGCTCTTCTGGATGACCTCCTGCAACACCCGATGTATCATCTACCCAATTTCCCTCACATGGCATGGGTCGACCCGGCGCTATGGTACATTCACTTGCGCATGGTGAATCGCCGCCAAGGGGAATTGAACCCTGATCTCTCGCATGAAATTCGAGAGTGATAACCACTATACTACGGCGCCATTATGGCGATTAATAAAATGGAAGCATAAACTTGAAATTTCTATGGGGATGTGTCCAACGAGAAGATTTTTTTTGTATATACATGCCAACAGCATATTTATCATACTCTCTTGCTTCCTCTCGCTTATCTGGAGCAGCTTCAAGTATTTCTCCAATCGTAGCATCCCACACTTCTTTGTAGACATGATTACACAATTTATATTTACGAAAAAAAAGAGTTTCAGAAAATTCAGTAGACGCCCCCCTCTTTTAAACGCCCCCTCGAATAGACGCCCCCCTAAAAATTCAAAAAATTTAATAAACGCCCCGGGCGTCTAATCGAAGCATTACGGTATTTTTTAAAACTGCAACATTTTTCTCAATAATGATCTGTGATAAAGTTCTACTAGATTAGTGAAAAACATCAATATATACGATGGGGTTTCTATTGAATTTCCTCATAACAAATCCAATAAGTTATGGTTTGTTTCGCTTTTACACTTTTACAAAACATTCTGGTTCCTTTTAGTAAAAATAGAAAGGAACATCGCAAACTATTTTACAAAGGATACGATTTCGAAATTATTTTAGCTGTATATATATATATATATATATATATGTTTAGCTGTATATGTTTTTATTATATGTTATATATGTGTATATATGTTTTTTACACTTGATAAAGACTAGCAAAAGTCGAAATATTGTGATATTAAATAATGTGTTTTTCTTGTTTTATATAATACTCAACACATACGTGCACTGACTTTAACGTTTTATATATATATTTATGTGTGGTGGCGATACATTGACGATATCTTTATGATTTGGCAATATGGTGAGCAGAGACTGAAAACTTTTCTTCAACAACTTAATGAATTTCATCCTACTATTAAGTTTACGTATGAATTTTCTTTTGAAAAGATAAACTTTCTAGATGTGCAGGTGATTAGGAAGGGTAATGAGCTGGTCACTGATTTATATGTGAAGCCTACAGATACTCATCAGTATCTTCAGGCTACGTCATGTCATGTCCCACATTCCATCAGGGGAATTCCTTATAGTCAGGCCTTAAGGCTAAATAGAATTTGTTCAGAGGGTACTTATTTTGATAAAAGGTGCAATGACCTAGAAAAGTGGTTGGGAGAGCGAGGTTACAGTGACAAACTTGTTAGAGCTCAGATCCTTAAAGCAAGAAAATTCAAAAGGGATGACCTTTACAGAGAGAGTCGTAGGAGTCAAGGCTCAGTCTTGACTCTCAATATTACGTACCATCCAACGTTTTCTCGTCTTAAGAAAACTCTTTCTGATATACATTCAGTGATGTAAATAGCAGTCGGTCATCGGACATGTCCAATCATTTTTACACATTGATCTGACAGATAAAAGCTAAAATAAAGGAAATGTCCGGTCAACTAAATGCCTAGTCCATAAAAGTTTGAATCTCTTATGATGAAAAATAAAGAACTGCCGATTTGAAGCCACTCTAAAGCTAATTAAAGCCTCTAAAATTTTAACTAGAGGCACAGAGAGAACCTGAAACCCTTATTTCCATTAATTTTCTCATGGGTTGTACATATGTCCGACCATGCAAAATTCATTTATTTACATCACTGTACATTTACTTTTAACTCTTGATGAGGAACACCGCAAAGTTTTCTACCAAATACAGATGGTGGGTTTTAAATGTGGTAAAAGCCTAAGGGACCTTTTAGTTCGTGCACAGCTCCCAAAATCTAAAGAGGGTACTGCAGGGTGTAGCAAGTGTGGTAGTAAACGTTGTGAAGTTTGTTCTGTCATCAAGGAGACTGATAAGTTTTCGGACTGTTTCTCAGAGAATCATTACCATATAAAAGCAAACAATTTAAATTGTAATTCTAAGAATGTTGTATATTTACTACAATGTAAAGTATGTAAGAAACAGTATGTGGGTAGCACAACTACTAAATTCAGATTGCGTTTCAACAACTATAAATCTTGTAGTAGAAAACATGAGCAAGGAAAAATTGTTCCACAGGAGGTACTTCATGCCCATTTTAAAACGGAGGGTCATAAGGGTATGGGAGACTGGGAGTTTATTTTGATAGACCAGGCCAGCACACTTGATTCTGTACGGCGGAAAGAGTCTTTTTGGCAATATAAATTGAATACTTTTCTGCCAAACGGACTAAATGAGCGTGAAGTAACATTCGACTATGGTTAATTTATTTTTTCACGGTTATATATGGTGTTATTTGTGACATGTTCAAAATATTTTAGTTAAAATAGCTTTTGTTTAAACAAATTCATACTTTGGCCTCCACTTTCTCTAGTGTTGAAGCTCATTTAGGTATTGTATATATTACAGAGCGTGATGGTTTCGATGCATTATAGGGAACCTATTTTGTCATTGGTCAGGTCCAGAGAGTTTACCTGGTAGACCATCTTATATTTAGTACCTTTATGTGTATTTATTTGTTTTCAAGTGTGCTTGTGTAAGGTTCATTTCCTCTCTCCTCTTACGAAGAATTGGGGTAGGTCGGAGTGACCATTCTGTATTACATCGTTCTGTTCCTTAAACTTTTTTTTTTTTTTTTTTTTTTGTTCTGTGTTTTTCTCGTTCTGTGTTTTCAAGTCTTTTTTAGAAAATACGTGCAATTCGTTCTTTAGTACCATTGTTTTATACACTCCTTTGCGCCGTCACACTCTTGAGTCCTTTATATCATTTTAACTGCACGCACATTTTTAACTTAATTGATCACGATCTTTATTCAAACCTAACTTCTTGTTAATTTTAATTTTTAATTTTTTTCTCTATGTTTATATTTGTATCATTTTTAACTTGATAAAGATATGTAAGATATCGAAAATTTGTGAAGAGATGTGTTTTTAATTGTTCATATGTTCATATGTATATATATATATATATTATCGCTTACCAGATTTTTTACACTTGAATGATTTTTAGATTTTCTCTATATTTATACGCCTCAATTTTTACTTGTACATACACTCTACTGATGAAGACATGTAATTGTCGAAATATCTAAAATATGACTTCTATGGTTTATTATATATCTTGTCTTTGAAATGCAAGGCTTACAAGTTTAATATATATATATATATATATATATATATATGTATTTAAAAACTGTAATCTTTACTTGGTTTCTCTTTAGTATCAATATCATAATGACTGAAGTCACTCCTGATGGTGTCTTGTTAACATGGAATCTAACTGTTGATGAAATAAAAAAGCATTCAGATGCACTCTTGGAAAAGACAAGAAAAGTATACGATGAAGTTGGTGGTATTGATACTTCTCATGTTACCATAGAAAATACACTCCTTGTAAGTGTTTTTTCTTCTTTGTTTTATATTCCTGGAAATATCTAAGTGTATGTAAGTGTAATATCTAATTATGTACTGTACACTGGTATTATAACAAGTCATAAAAGAATGTTTTTCCATCCATCATTATGTATCATTACAATTTGAAGATATTTTTCATTTATTTATTTATATTTAAGCTCACTCCTCCCAAGCCCAATTTTCTAATTATAACTGGCCGATAGGCACTACAAAGAGAGGGGTTACTTGCCATTGCAGGGGACATTCTGTCACAATTCGGCTCCAATTTTTAACTAATCCGTCACCCAGCCCTGTTGCATCAAAGACATCTGAAGACTTCACAGAGGAACAGACTGGTAGCAGTACCACCAGGAACAAGGCCAGTAGGATTTTGCCTAAAAATTGAAAATTGGAAAATTTTTAGTTTTCACATGGAGAGACAGAAACAGCTAGTATTCAACCAAAATAAGACACCGAATCACTAAGAAAATATAGTTGCAAAGACTCTGCAAATCTCAGAAAGGAAAATTTACGTTTGAGTGGAGCTTTCATTTCAGCATTGCAAGGAAATTATTAGTAATGGATCGTTATCTGGACATGCTTTCAGATTTACATTGTGGATGTTCTTTTGTTTGATAGAAACTTGCTGCCAATGACCGCGTATACACAGTAGAAAGAAATATGCTGGATTTTTTCCAACATATTTCAGTTGATCAGGAAATGAGATCTGCAAGCACAGAGGCTGACAAGGTGCTATCAGAATTTGACGTTGAAATGAGGTATTTATGTATTATTTTCATTTTTCATAAAATAATCGTTTTTTTTTTATCAATCATGGTTGAACCATGTAATAGTATCTAAACACTGACTCAACAAGTATGTGGCCCCAATAAGAATGAAATATAACTGTATTTCTAAACTAAGTTTTGGTATAAATTCCAGTCTTTATAAATTCCATGTTGACAGTCTTAATCCTTTTTTTAACAGCATGCGAGGAGATATTTTCAAAAACTTGCTAGCACTACAAGAGAAAGATGCTGTGTCTGATCCTGAGCAAAAACGTTATTTAGATCGTTTGGTGAAAATAGGAAAACGCAATGGTAGGGCATGGATGTTAAATTGTTTTTTCTGTTTTAGAATGTTGTTTTTATGTATTTTGTAGGCATAATGTTAATGTATCTTTCCTGTTACATTTTATAAGAAAATAACTTGTAAGTGTTTAAAGTTAAAAACATTGAGGGCTGTGATTGTGAGATAAATAAATTATGAGTTAAATTGAAAAACAAAATAAGAAAACTTTAGTATGTATACAAAATTATTTTCATTGGAGTAGGTTTTTAGCAAACCGAACCTGTTTTTCTTGAAAGTCCTTTTTCATGTTGCTTTATGACACTGTCTGTGATGCTTGACAATTTTTTTCCAGATACAAGAAAAGGTGTGTTGAATTTAGGGCAAATGTATTAGTGTATAGCTTTAAATTTAATCAAGGGGAAACAAATTAGTAAGATTTTCTTTCCAATATGTTAAGATGAGGTATGATCAAGAAGATTTATAATCCAGAAAATGTTCTATATACCTGACTGTAGTTTACCCATGCATTATGCGTGTCTCAGAACTGTTTTTTCTGAGACTCTGAGACTTCATTTGTATATCGATAGTTGGGAAGTTAAAACTGGGAGGTAAAATGTTTTTAAAATGGGAGTGTGTTCTTCTTTTTCTGTTTCAGGTTTGCACCTGGATGTAGCCACACAAGAACAAATCAAAACTATCAAGAAACGAATCAGTGACCTCAGCATAGAGTTCAGTAAGAACTGCAATGAAGAAAATACAATACTTTTATTCCGAGAAGACGAGCTAGGTACAATTTCTTCAATTCATGTATTTATTTCTGTATATAGTAGTCATGGGTAAGTTATACCGTTTTGTCAATCACATTTTTAGTGGGATTGCCAGAAGACTTCCTCAAGAGTTTGGAAAAGGTATTGCTGTATAAGCTGTCATGATTGATTTGATTGTTGTCAGCTGCGTGTGACTGCCCTGGTTTATCTTTTTGTTTACAGACTGATGATGGATCAAAATACAAGGTCAGCCTGAAGTACCCACACTATTTCCCATGTATGAAAAATGCGAAAAATCCAGCAACAAGGAAAGCGCTTGATTATGCTTTCAACAGGAGGTCAGCATTCTATGCTTGCTTGCAAGAGAGAAGCATGTTATTGAATTTCTTAACACCATATCAGATGCCATTTACTTTACTAGATGTATTAACGAGAACACGCCTATCCTGGAAGAACTGGTGGAACTAAGGGATAAGGTATTTCTTTTTTTAACCTACTTTACTTCAATGTTGCTTTGTGAAACATGAAGGAAAGTGAAGGAAACTAAAACTGGCTTTTGGAAGTAAACTTGGTCAGAACTTGATTTTGTGGTGCCTGTTGTTTATAGTACATTATTAGGGACTCACTCTATGTAATTCCTCTTAAAATGAGAATGAACTAATTACCATTTTTCAGATTTCAGCTGTTTTAGTCAACCTGATAGTGTTGCTGATGCTAGTGGAAGGCAAATTGTACTTCAATAGCTAAAATGGTTGACATTCCATACCATCCTGAAGAAGTATAACACTCTTGTCTTTTTTTAACTTGTAGAAAGCAAAACTCTTGAGCTATCCAACACATGCAGCGTTTAATACCGAGGTGTGCTATGTTGTTTTCATTTTTCATCTTATTCTTGCTTTTACCATCAAAATGCTAGGATTCTGAGTTTTAATTTATTTCTTGGTAGACAGCATTACATTTTAATCATTTGCTTTTTAATACAAGGCCTTAGAAAAAAAAAAACTTTTAAAGATAATGAGCTATCGTAACGTTGAGAAAAAAGTGTGTCGGCAGTTTTCATGCTGGTTGCCAGACCATTTCCTGATTGTTCTATTTCTGCTTACATCAGCATAGTGCAACCTTCAGCAGCTTTCCACATAAATTCATTGCCTTTAATATAATCTAATCTCAATTGCATGTTCTTGTAGAATAGTCAATGGGTTCTTGTACTAGACTTTGATGTAAAAATGTGCTTAGCTATCCTTCTTTAGTTCTGCGTACTTCTCTATCTTGTATTGTTTTGTTACTTGAACATATTTAGATGAAGATGGCAAAAACTGAAGACACTGTCAGAACGTTCTTAAGTGATCTTGCGAAAAAAATGAAGCCTCTCGGTGAAAGTGACATTAAAAAAATGCTTGAATTAAAAAAAGAAGAGGTGAGATGATCATTAGTGATATTCTCCTTAACACTGCAGACCTTTCTCAAATATCTGTTGAAACCCTTTGTTAGCCTAAGCCAACAAGTATATATGGGCTTGTTTTTAAAATTTTAGTTGCTCTTAATTATCCCACCGTGGAATGGAAATAAAAATTGAATATTACTAAGTAATAAGTAATTACTTACTTATGGCATTATAAAAGAATGCTGACATTAATGTTGTGTTTAAGCAGAAATTCGAAATTTCGGGTCTATCTTGCATCACTTTTTTGTACCGGTATCTTTTTTTTATTCTGCTTTGTTTCCAGTGTTTAAAGTTTGGTTACGAGAATGACGGGATCATCAATCAGTGGGATCTTCGTTATTACATGAACATGATTGAGAAACAAGAGTATTGTATCGATCATGAGAAGTTGAAAGAATATTTTCCCATGGACGTTGTAACCAAAGGTATGTCACCACAATGATGTTTGATAACAACAGATGCTTAAAGAGTTTCAATCATTTGTTTTTGAGTGTATGTTTCCATCTTTCTACTTCCTTTTATGCTCCGCACAACTTTTGCGAAACTTGTTATAAGAATAGAAAACAAGGACCACTTTTTAAACAATTTGAAAATGTCAAATTGTTACATAAAGAGGGAAAAACTGCTTTGAAAACATGTCAATTAAACAAAATCGTTTTTATTTATTTTCTGATTATCCGTATTTATAGGTCTTCTCGACACATATCAAGGTCTGCTAGCACTTGAGTTCCAAGAAATTGAAAATGCTCAAGTTTGGCATCCAGATGTTACTATGTACAGTGTTAAAGATGTGCAATCCAAAAAGCTGATTGGCTATTTCTACTTGGATCTTTACCCGAGGGAGGGTAAATTTAGTCATGCGGCATGCTTTGGGTTGCAGCCTGGTTGTGCTAAAGATAATGGTGAAAGACAGGTATGTGTGTTGATTGGAAGACTTTTTGTGTAAGTTAGTTACAGAGAGTTGGGCTGTGGCTGGTTTCTTTCCCCACTGATTTGCATTTGTGTAGTTGACTTGCAGAGATGCATATTAACTGCACAATGCTTGCTCTAATGGTTTTACTACTTTACTGTATCCTTTGTAGCGTAATGAATGATAAGAAGCTTGGTTTGTTTTGTTTACTTTAAGTTAAACTGTGAGAAGTTTCACAGCTTCATTTGATTTAGTTTTTGAAATATTTACAATTATACAGAGGAATCTTTGTCGTAAATTTTTGAACCCTGTAGTATTTTTATGTGCACATCATTCATGATCATTATGCAGTTGATATAAGTGAGACAAACAACAGCCACATGATATGCTAACTTATTAATTGATGGTAAAGTAATTCAAATTGGTACAGCTCAGTTGAGTAAAAGACTGGAGTAGAGCAATGCAGTGCAGTGGAGTCATTGATATATTTATCTGGTGAAAAATAATTTTTAAAATTAATTTCCACCAACTCTTTATGTTTTTAAAGTACGAGCTGAAACAAAATAAATGCAGCTGTCTTCTTCGTAATCAGCCTTTGAAACTACAGTTAAACTTTTGATACTTTTATACATAATGAATATAGAATGAATAAACAAAATTTTTTCATTAGTTCCTCTTTAAGGTCAATCTTTGCTAAATTACAGTTTAAGAATACGTTATATTTGCTCTTGTTAAATTACAGTTTAAGAATACGTTGCTCTTGTTAAATTAAGCTCATACTGAAGTTGTATCCAATTTTATCAAATTTAAAATTTGCATATCTCTCAAAATATTTTGTTAATTCACCCGAATTGAATGAAATAACTGAAAAAGAGGTTATTCTTCCTCACTAATGAAATGGTTTCCGATATGAAATTGGCAAAGGAAAAATTGTGAGATGATCTATAATAAAGTATCTTTCATATTTTTAGTTAGCTGTCGCTGCTATGGTTACCAACTTTACAAAGGCCACAGAAGACAAACCATCACTGCTGACTCATGATGAGGTAATCGGTCTTCTCTTATTTACTTTAAGAAAATGGCACTTTTGATATCATTCTTGTTTGTGTAATTTCAACTTAATGTTATAGGTTGAAACATTCTTTCACGAGTTTGGACATGTTATGCATCAATTATGTGCACAAGCTCAGTTAGCTTATTTCAGGTAAGCATGTACACGAATTCTGATGGATATAAAAGCACCAGTGCCATAATGGTAAGGCATTCGGCTGGCACACCATCAGTTTCAGGTTCGAGTTCCACTCTGGACGAACCCAAATTCTACTGGTCACGGATGTTTTGTGGTCAAAAGGGCTGGGTGAAGGATTAGTTAAAAATTGGTACCAGCCTAATTGTGATTGAATGTCAGCTGGAATGGGAAAGTAACCCCTCCCTTCAGAGTGTCTATCGGCCAGTTATAATAGAAAGTAAAAAAAAAAAATATGATAATATATGAACATTTGATAAGGAAGAAGTTGAAAAATAATGAAACAAAAAATATGGAAGATGTATTGAGGCAAAAGGAAAATTGAAAAGTTGTTTTGAATTTGATCTAAATACAATTTGACCCTTGAATTCGCTTATTAGCTCAAAAATGATATCTTAAGACCAGAAGGCATACACATGTTGTTTCATTTTTTGTTGATTTCTCAGCATTTGACCAATAGAATTTGTCCAATTTTGCTTTGTTTGTAAGCCTGAAATTTTCAAACAACTTGTGTTCACTGTCTTAATTTGTCTAAGGTATCCGTTATGAAAAAAATGGAAACAAACACAGATCTCGTTGTGTGGATGCAGGGAGACTAACAACAACACGAACACTCAACAAATAATATTAGCTATTAGATGACGTCATCGATGTGCACGATCAAATGAATAAAATCCAAAAAAATGTCACGTCACATGTTTACTGGCACTCACTTTTTCCAAGCTTTTCTTTTCTTAGTTTTGTTATTTTGTTTCTTTTAGTGGTACGCGTGTTGAACGGGATTTCGTTGAAGCTCCATCGCAGATGCTGGAGAATTGGTGTTGGGAAAAAGAGGGCCTGCGGAGAATGTCAAAGCATTACGAAGGTGACTGCTCTCCTTTCACTTTTTTTTGCACCTGTAGAGGTAAAAACAAATTCCCTAGGCTGAAAGTACATTATCCCAGTGTGCAAAAATATCAAGAAGTCATTGTAACAAAGAGCATTTTCAATGTGCTTAATTCTATAGAAATATCTTCCTCCACAGTGTTTTTTCAACAAATTTGCCTGGTGGAATAACTTAATGTTAAATGTTTCTTTCAAGTAGGCCCAGGTTTGTATAACTCCATTTTTGATCATATGACAAAATTCCAACCAATCATATTGTTTAACATGAGATTATGATTGACATCACAACAACAGTGAATATTTGAATGGCTGCAAAGTCGCACTGCTGATACTTGCAGCCCAAGTACGTAAGTAACCGAGAGTTTTAAGTCCTTGGGCTTTCATCCGTAATGGTTGGTTCTTCTGCCCACTGACTTGCAACTAGTAGTTGACTTACCACCAGAGATACGTATAGCATTGCTCTAACATGCCCGAAGGCCAATGTGCAAACAGTCGATGGCTCCTAATGGGCTGCTTTTAAAGTGCATCGGAGTGAAGTATCGAGATACGACATGAATGGACTCGAACACGGGTCACAGTGGTCACACTCAAAGGTACTAACCACTACACCATCAGTATTTAACGCCCAAAAATTGAAAAGCGAAAGTATTCCATTACTCACAAATTAAAATTTGGAAATAGATAACAGTGACAAACTACATGAAAACCATATGGTGACTGCGAGACTATCTTTGTAATGTGTAACTTCGTAACTTGTTCTTATTGTCATCTCCTCCACTTATCTAGATGGAAGCGAACTTCCTGACGAACTCATTGAAAAATTACTCAAATCTCGAAACGCCAATGCTGGAGTTTTCAATCTTCGACAGGTGAGAGGCAACTCTTGCGGTGCAATCAAAACCAATCGTCTTTGGTTTTTACTAAAAAGTTCATTCTAAAGCGCATTTCTTAAAAATTCAGCATTTCCTTTGATTTTTGAAGGAGAAGTTTACATGTAAAAATTCTTGGAATTTGATATTTTTTGCTTTTGCTTTCGCTTTCGATTTTTATTTAAATATAATATTTTGTTAAGTTACTATTATATATGTACTTGTTTTGGCGCATTTACTTTCGAAAAAACAGTTGTCACTAAATACGGCTGATACAATAATATGCAGAATATTTTGCAGAATATGTAACAAATATGTAACATATGAATATGTAACAATGTAACAAAGCATAATGTACTGCGATAACGTTTGTTACCTTGTACTCTCTGCTACCTTCTCACTACAGGCTGGTTCGCACTTGCTTGCGCTGCGTTGCGCCAGTCGCGTATGCACGCGCAAGAACGACGCAAGATGGCCGCAAGACGTTCACAATAGCGCAAAGTTTTCTCAATATGGATGATGAAAAAGCTGTGATTTTTCTAAGTTATATACATTTAAAAAGAAGTTTTCGAAGAAAAGCTGAAATAAAGGCGAAAAAACTGAGATCAACTTGGGTGAGAGAAATTTACAAACATAGAGAAGAATGTGGAATATATCATACATTAGTACAAGAAATGGCTTTAGGAGATTGAGAGTCCTATTTCAAGTGAGTAGTTCTTATGAGCGTGTTTTAGTTATTAGTTTAAGAGAAGAAATTGTGATAGTGATTTCAGCGAAAATCATTTTCCATATAAAAAGTCTGAAAGGAAACCACTCACGAAGGTGTTTTTGGCGTTCGGCGAAAGTGTGGTCACTATTTTAACACTTTCAACTAACAGTTCTTATTTTTATCCCAGAAAAATGTTTCATTTTAGCCTACTTTATGTTGAAGATTCTATTGCTGGTAGCAATTGCCTCTATATTTTTCGTGCAGGTTCATGCGAAGGTCTCCAGAAACTTTGAAATATCTCTTGAATGTTGTAAGACCAGTAATATCATAGAAATACCTGTTGAATGTTGTAAGACCAGTGATACCATTGAAATACCTGTTGGATGTTGTAAGACCAGTGATATAGAAATACCTGTTGGATGTTGTAAGACCAGTAATATCATAGAAATACCTGGTGAATGTTGTAAGACCAGTGATACCATTGAAATACCTGTTGGATGTTGTAAGACCAGTGATATAGAAATACCTGTTGGATGTTGTAAGACCAGTAATATCATAGAAATACCTGTTGAATGTTGTAAGACCAGTGATATCATTGAAATACCTGTTGGATGTTGTAAGACCAGTGATATAGAAATACCTGTTGGATGTTGTAAGACCAGTAATATCAAAGAAATACCTGTTGAATGTTGTAAGACCAGTGATATCATAGAAATACCAGTTGGATGTTGTAAGACCAGTGATATCATAGAAATACCAGTTGGATGTTGTAAGACCAGTGATATCATAGAACGACACAAAACTTCCAAATGTTTTGATATTCTTGCGTCGTTGAGTCTCTCTTGCTGCACTCTTGCGTTTGTTCATCAATGGTCACACAGTGTGCAAGAATGACGCAACATAGGGCAGTGCAACACAGGCGTAAGCAAGTGTGAACCTGGGTTACTGTTTCACACACATTTCTTTTTTTTTTTAATTCACATTCTCACCTGTAATTTGAATAGAAAAATTGGTGAAAAAATTTCGCCACCAATTTTTCTTTTGACCGCCATGGTCATGAATAATCAAGTCAATGTGCTAAAAGTTGACTTTTATTTGTAAAATTTTAATCCTTAAAACACCTGCTTAAAAGAAAATTTTTCAAGACTTTTCACATTAATCTCCTCTTAAACCGTCACAAAAAAATGGGCGGTTTTTGTTTCTTGATCACCTTGCAGAATGGGCGTTTATTTGCTGCCTATTAAAGCTAACCCAACCTTTTGCTTAGATACTGCTCGGAACATTCGATTTGACTATCCATAGCCGTGACAAGGTAAGCGAGATTATTGTTCTTATCTTCCTCCCAAACATTCGATATTAGGGAGAATACGATGTTAGCTGATGTTTTCTTGTAGGCTTCGACCGCCGATATATTTTCCGAACTGTCCACCCAAATTCTAAACATAACACCAACTAAAGGTAATCATGTTCACTTTTTTGCGCCTTTTTTGCGCCATGAATTTTGTACTAGATCAGTACGACGTTGAACCTTATGGAAATGTTCAATTGTGCTCGACCTTCTCTCATAAACTCTCACTCGTTGCTTAGGAACAAACATGCCTGCCGCATTTGGACATCTCGCAGGTGGCTATGATGCTGGTTACTATGGTTACCTGGTAATACTTTAAATATTGTCTTTTTTCACCGCCCCATGATTTTTTTTTTTTCGATTTCTTGACTTGTATACTTTGTATACTTTTTCAGTGGAGTGAGGTTTACTCGATGGATATGTTTCATTCACAATTTAAACAAAATGGCATCATGAGTAGTGAAACGGGAAAATCCTATAGACGAAACATCTTGGAGCCTGGGGGCTCGCTGGTCAGTATTTTGTACATGCTGTCGCGCCTGACTTAAGTTTTACTTTCACCAGTTTTCTCTCTTTAGCCTGTGTTGAAAAGTTATAATAGCGTTTAAGTACTTGATAAAAATGTTTTTCCTTCATTTGTTCTTCTTATGTAAAAATCTCTCTTTCATTTTATGATGAATATTTTTTAAAAGCTAGCCTAGTTTACATAATAATTCTCTAATAGTGCCCTAATAAATACCAGCTACTATACAATTTTAAAACGAAAACTAATTGTCTCTCTCTGTGATTTAAAGATTCATGGATGCAGGCTATTTTTCGGAGACAAAGATCGTTTTGCTTTTCAAACACCTCGCGGATACGCTATTTGAATAAAACTTATTCCAAAAGACCACTCCCATCTTTTTGGGTGATTTGTATAATATAAGAGCTGATGTAGACCTCATGTCATATTATGGGTTAAACATCAGTATTTGTCTCGTTTTCACTGTCGAACTTGGTGTTATTTCTCCTGCTGGGAGTTTGAATAATAAGGGTCGTTACTAAGCAATGACATGAAACATTTCGTGAAACAATGAATAACATATATAAAAAGAAGGTTGTTAATGTTGACTCAGTCATAATACAATGTTTGAATTGAACCTGTTCAGATATAACCAAATGTCTACATGTGTTAAGGCACAGGCTTTCTTGGTTTGTTTGTTGTTAAACGGTGGGCAGTCGGAACAGATCTATCTTATGCCGATTGTCTCAAATTTACTTGTGTACTCCATCAATTCCCTATGAAGTGGCTGTGTTCTTATTGTGCCTTTACTAGAATGACATTCTACATCAGTTTAAGCTTGTACTATTTATAATGGCAGGGAAGTCACGAGTTTGTCGATGAGTTTTCTTCTTCATATCTTCTTTCCCCTCTTCATTTCTGTTCAGTCTTGTTATTGGTTACTTTCACTTTCATGGAACATGATTAGCGCCATTTTTCATGTCATCTTTCTTCCTTTTTAGGACGCCACGGAGATGTTGAAGAATTTTCTTGGGCGTGAACCGAATGAAGAGGCGTTTTTACGTAGCAAAGGCTTGATGGTTTGATCCTATAATAATCCTGGAATAATTTTTAATAATTTTATTTATTTGATCATGCGCATCGATGACGTCATCTAATAGCTAAGTTTGCTGTTGTTGTTGTTGTTGTTGTTAGTTTCCCTGCATCCACACAACGAGATCTGTGTTTGTTTCCATTTTTTTCATAACGGATATTTTCCTTGTCTTCATAGTCGTCGTTTCTACTGTGATTGTTTCTTCGGTCCCATTTGTCGTAAGGTTTCGGAAGGGATTGTTATACCGACTGTTTTTTCGGCGAATCGCCATAGATGTTGCATCCAGTTTTGAAGGTTCATAGGTGGAAATGTCCAAGTGAACGACCCTTCTTCGTTCACCACTCCCTCCTCCTTTGACGTTGTAGTTTTCCGACGGCAAATGGTCGGATGACAAGCTTTTGTCTCTCGTTTTTGGATTGATAAGAAAAGTCGTTTCCCCTCCGTTGAAAGTCGTACTTCGCATTTTCCGACCAACGTCCTGCTGATTTGTTGGTAGAAATGGTTGGATGACATCACTTGAATTTTTACCGTTAAGCTTTTTGTCTTGCTTCTTGCATTTCGATCGGATGACGGACGGAGCTGTATGAATTGCCGAACGTCTGTGTCGGTGATTGTTCATCAATGGGCTATCTTGATATGTCGTGTCAGTTGTGTCGGAATCTAAAATCCAGGAATTCATATTTTTTTAAAATGTACAAATTTCGTTTGAAAAATCACTGCGAAGGAGTACATTTCCATAGAAATATAACTTTATTTCAATGAAAACACTCTCCATCGGCAAGAAAGACAATGAATCTTGGACGATGCTATGCCATAGACCTTTTCATGAATTACGTCACACAATCAATGTCTCGTTTTCAAACTGACTGTTTATGACGTCTGCGCTGTTTACAAAGAGAAACGACTCCGCAGGGAAAAAAAATGAATGTCTTATTTACTGAAGATGTTCTTTTCAAATATTCCTGTTAGCTACTTTTAGTTTCTGCACAGCGCTTCGTACATTTTTGACAGTGTTATGACCAATATAGACCTCATTACTATCAATATATTAATATATTCCACTGCCTTTTTTTTATTGATTGGTCAATCACTTAGAGCGGCCTATCATTTTATCAGCTAAATATTACTTACTTGCATTGCTTGAATACTGGACAAAATTTACACTATATCACACTCCGATTCAGTGATAGGATAGTGATAAAAGGTGACGTATGTTAGACCATTGCGCTACATATTTTCATTGTTCTGACAGTGAAGAAGACGTTGCCTTTTTATAGTAGCTTATTTCCTGCCCTCAATATTTGCTGTAGTGTAGAGACTTAAAATACCTCAGCAAAGACTTTTTGCCTTTTTTGGCCTCCAAAAGTGGCGTAAAAAGAGCATAAAATCCTGTTCTTCACCATAAAAAAAAGCATTATATATATTGCTTTTTTTTGGCAGAAAAACATAAAATAAGTTTGTGTAGCTTATCTGTGGAAGTCCTTTTATACAAAGGTTTAGCACATAATGATCCATAAACTTAGAAACGAGGCCTATAGAGTTCTATAGAGCGGAAAATCTTACACGAAGTTTTTTAATCATTCTTAATAACACACGTAGTTTAAAACGTCAGAAACGAGATCTACAGCAGCGACGTAATTTCCTAAAAGGGCTAACGGTTAAAAATGTGAATTTTAACTCGTTTCCACGGCAACAAGCAGTTTTCTTTTATGGATGTCAGTCGTAAACATTTACGGAGTCAATTACCTTATCGCGGGAGAAAAGGGGAAGAAAAGTCGATAAAACAATTTACCTTATTGAGGGAAGAAAAGTCGGTAAAAAATTTAGTCGGGGAAAATTTTAGTCACTTTTCCCCGATCAATTTTCGAAATTAGTCACGTTTCCCTGACTAATTATTTTCGATGTAAGAAGAAAGTAATCAAGATCTTACAATAACGTCTGAGTTATTGTATACCTTATCGTGGGAAAAAACTCTGGGAAAATGTTTTTCAACAGCAGCGAAAGTTCGAGCTTCAATAAAATAAATGAGATACTATAAGAATTTGAATTATCGGCTTGTGATGAATACCTTTTGCCCATGGAGAGAAGAGAACTTGAATGTTATATTGGACCTTCTTCGCAGGATCTCAAGTGAACTTAAACTGAATAATTAACTACATATATGTGCTATAGAAATCAAAGTGAAGTTGACCAAGGGTAATTGATGATCTCTGGCTGATCAACTTGGAGTTATATTTCCTCACAACAAAGCGAAGTTCTTATAGAACTGTTTGAAAAAACGAGGATTGATCATAATCATCGAATTCAGAAGATGTTTGACTGTTAAGCTTTCCCACCAAGTCTCCGTGCAGGAGTATATTTTTATAGAAAAGCATGCAAAATTACACGTCAATGGAAATGTGCTTTGTTCTGGGTTCTGAGGAGTTATACCTTATCGTTTTGGGGTTTTTTTATCACCGAAGCTATTTTTTCTTAATTGACATCATTGGTCAAACACTCAAAGAGAAAACAGTTAAATAAGTCTCGGTTACCGTCAGTTGGAGCCAATCCCTTATCAGCGCATATCATCACGTGATATTGTCTCTTCGGAAGTCTCATCCTTGCTTGTGCATACGAGTAATAGAAGTTGAAGTTATTTCCGATCACGGAGATAGGCAAGGCGACAATAAGTATGCCAGAAAATGCACAGACGGCTCCCAACAGCTTACCCCAACCACTTGTTGGGACTTGGTCGCCGTATCCTACCGTTGTCAAGGTGATAATCGCCCACCAGAAGGATTTGGGGATACTTGTAAATCCATTCCTCTCATCCTTAAGGTAAACAAACACTTTATAATCGAATTTTAATTTTGCTGACGTAATTCGGAAGTATTCCGAATTACTTTCGACTGTTTTCGGCTTTTGTTGAAATTAAACAACAACAAAAAAAAATATTACCTGTTCTGCATAATACACCAATGTTGCAAATGTGATAGTAGGAAAGGAAAGAATCACCACAAGCATAAGCAACTCGTGTGCACTAGACTTGAGCGTCTGCGCAATGACGAGCACGCCAGCGAAATTCTTGAAGAAATGAAGAAGTCGAAAAATACGGAGAAACCGAAGCGTGAATAAAAACCCGACCACATCCGTTCGGGTGAATATGGCAATGTAAAACTGAACTGTTGATAGCAAGTCGATCCAGGCAAGCACGCTAGTTGCATATTTCAGTTTGGAAGGCGAACAGAGCAAGCGAGTTAAAAAGTCTGTTGTGAAAAATACACAGTAGAATATTTCCAACTTCTCGAAGAGTGTCCTGTAACCTTGAACTCCCCTCATGGTTTCCAAGCAAAAGGTTACGATCGACAGTAGAGTTACTGACAATATAAACACAGCCAAAATCTATGAATAAAAAAGAAAGATAAATAACGACTCTGCTACAAAGACGCAGTATGAACACAGTCAATGTTTCAGATTGATCGTTATTAGAAAAATTCATTTAATCGATGTGGCGCACGTGGGAAAAAAATTAATCACTTATCAGATTTTTTCAAAGCGTTTTAACTTAACGGTTAATTTCAGGGTAAAATGTTTTCCTGTAACAAAAACATGGTCAGTATACTCATTTTGAGTGAAACGATGTAGTTGGTGAGAAGATCATCCTAATGGCTTCCAAGCTGCATAGTAAATATAGTTTTGGGTAAACAAAACATGACTTCTTTGAATTTTGCTAGTAATGGAAAAATCAGAAAGTAAACATTGACACAAAGCCATACCCACCGGACAAATTTGTTGAATAGTCACTGTGGAGAAGTAGCTATGTTTTTATAGTATACCCTTATTTAATGAATATGCTCTTCCTCGCAGTGATTTTTTGACGATTTTGGGTACATCATCTTGTGTCATATATGTGAACAAGATGTTATCTTTAAGTTTCAAAGTTTTACATTCTTTTGAACGAACAAGGCATTAGGACATAATTTGCTCATCACATTTTTGTGAAAAAATATTAAAGAAATTTAGCCTTGAAATCGGATTTTCTATTTTCTTTCGGATATAGTATTTTCTCATACTACTCCATTGTACCGTCTCTGGTTTTCCTACAAAAGCAGACATATCGAGCTAGTGAAACCAATCGCTGATAAGTGAAATAATGTTATACGTGGCTAAAGCTACCGACGTAATTAGATCCTCTTCTTCGGAGATAAAAACTTCACCGATTGACGTCACTCGGCGGCAAAATATTCAGTTCGGAGACGAAGTGAATGTCGGGTGATATGTGAGTTGTTACAAATTGGTCGGTTTCTCAAAGCTTAATGTAATTTACATAGATAAAGGAGAAACGAAAGTCTTTTCACGTTTGATATTCACTCTACCAATGAAAATGTTGATTATTTAAATCTTATATAAATGCGTCTGGTGACCACACCTTATATATAAAACATTCAGCTGAAATTAGGGGGACAAAAACTTTTTAACATCACAAAAATCACAAAACATTTTGTTTGAAAATCTGTTATTTTTGTTTGAAAAAACGAGGCAATCGCAAGATTGTTCTCGTTTACCCAAACCCCTCTGGTCCCTCTGCAGGACCTCTTTTAGTAGCAGTTCTATGAGAACAGAGAAGGCAATCCTGAATAAACATCAATGAATTAAAAAGATAAACCTCATCCCTTGTTGACAACAAAAGTCAATATAAATTAAAAATAGTCTTACTTGAGAAAATAACGTCTTGCCGGGTTTTTCTAACATCGTCCAAATCCGATGTCGGATGTGCGTGATGTTTTCTGATATGCTATTTGACCAATAGTCGTCGTAATCGTCTCTGTCATCCTGATAAATTTCATCGAAAAGTTTCAATGTCTTCTTTGCTTCGCGGTGTTGTGTATAATTCCCCCAACAACATGGCTCCATCATTAGTTCATCAATGCCCCAAAAACGAAGCTCCTAGCATTATAAACAATTAAATATTTATATCCTCAAATTGAAGATTTGCTAGGAAAATCTCTCGTTATGGCAATGCGGTTTGACGTGTAGCCTGTTTTTTTTTGGGTTTTTTTTTTGTTTTGGTTTTTGCAAGAAGTAAGTAACATAGAGCAATTTTTAAGTGAGAGTTAAAATTCGTCGAAGATATGTAATAAAAAGTAGATATAGATTGTTGCTCGGTCTACGGTGGAGTGTCTTTATATAAAAAGCGTGCACTGAATATGAAGCAAACATTGTACTCCTCCAGCTTGTTTTATTTACTTAACCTTTTATCTGCATCTGATAAGAATGCAATTGTTTGACACATTCGTGGGATAACAAACACTTTCTGAATCTGTTATGCAACTGTAGCCGAAAATTGACTGAAGCATACGAACTGGGGTTGTTTTGATTTGAGATGGGGAATGATTTTGTTTTAGTTTATTTCATTTTATTTTAATATATGGATAACAGCACTACAATATTGGTTAGATATTATATAAATATTGGTTAAATACAAATACATTATGCTCGTTAACATAACACAAATGACAACTTACCTCTTCAAACAAAGGTCCACATACATCGTTCGGGCAGTGTAGTTTACCTGTTCTACAGTAGTTTAAAATACTTTGAAAACACCCTGGATGTCGATCGAAGAAGAACTCGTTCCCTTCCGGATCATAATCATTCATTTTTAAAGCTGTTTCCGCGATCCAGTAAAGACGCGTGTCAGGGAAGTTCTGTATTGTGCTGATGTAACACTCGTGTTTCACACCACCAACGTTAATGATCAGACGATCGGTGACGCTGGGTTCATTGGTGTCAATCGCAAGACTCTCACCGTCAACATACTCCATGTTCAAGCCTTCCTGATTGTTCTACCATTAGAGATGATGAACAGACTGGATAAACATATCACAAAACTAATTGATAACGAGCACATCATTTTCTATGTATTTATTGATTTAAGTGAATTACAAGCTCAGCCGTTTGAAAATTTTATTTATTTTGAGCTTTACACACTTATTAACACTAATGTCTAATATATTTGCTATCATTTTCATTAGGGGAAGTGCAACACCGGTACTGTCAATAGGATGAACTTCAAACAGTGTTTCGACAGTCCGTAATGTCAGATTTTCTTAAGACATGCCGGTGATGGCTCATAAATGTTTTTCAATAACGTCACTATACAACACGGCTTAAAAATAAATATACTTACTTGATTTGATAAGAATTGTTTTCAATAAGAGTTTTTCAATTTATTGTAATAAATATTACGTAGTGAAAGGGCATAGCAACAAAAATGGTGTATCAGCTGTGTTTAATGGTTAATGGTTTAAGCTACGTTAAGAAAAAGAGGTAGGAGAAACCATTTCAGAATTTTTAATGGTTATCTTGTTGAAAGAAGTGAATTGAAAATGAAAATGTGATCTCCATTTTATAGGAAAAAAAAGGAAAAAAAGAAGAAAACAATTCATCGTCGTCTGTTGTAATGATCTTGAACCCAAGGCCCCTTTTGGAAGCTTACGTTAAGAAACACATTTTGATTTGTGGATTCTGCCATCATCCAGCTGCGAGTGTAACGTCTCGATCAGTCGAAACTTTGTTATTCGTGTCTGAATTAGTTAGAAAATTGTCTCAATTAATTGAAATAATTGCTTTACAGAAGTGTGGTTTATTCTTCTTTAACTTGACGGGGCGTTATATTCCGCCCATTGCTTCAATAGAATTTCTCTTATTCTTTTTTTCTATAGCTAAACTATGTTCATAATATCATAAACGTTTGTTTTCGAGAATATCAAGTGAGCTTCAAAGAACCGTCTTTTGACGTGCTCTAAAGACTTCGACAGTGCCAGTTAACATGGATCAAAAGTCATGTTTCTTTCAAAGCAAGGTTTTATTGTCACCAGTACTTTTACTGATTAAGCAATGTCTGTCTTTGGTCACCATTATTTTGTTCTATTACTTAAAAAGTGGTGTTACTTGCGCCCATTCATGATTTTGCGCTTTGAGCAATAACGCCCTGTTATATCATTTTAAATTATGTTAATGTTACACATGCCAGTTATAGCACGCTCAAGATTTGGTGGTATCTACCTTTGATGTAGCTGCCGAATGGACACCTATTGCTAAGTCAGGTCACATATCAACGCCTAATCACATGCATCATAATTGGCAGAGGTCAGTCAAAATTTGTGGAGGAGAGTGAAGTCATTTTAGGGTAGAAAAGGAAAGCGTGCAAGTAACCTAATCGCCTCTTAAGACTGAAAAGAAATATCATGATATTGAACTCCTCCACTTTTTTTGACTGACCCTAACTATGCCTCTGATTGGTTCACACTATGTCATTGTCATAAAAGACCAACCACTAGCATACAATTTTATTAACATTCACCGTCCATGAAATTTGCCACGTTTCCACTAAACTTTGATCAGAACATGCATGTGGCTTACAAAGATTATAGGCAAAAATGTTTACAAAGAAAGTAGGTTTTGTGGTTTTGGGAATTCTTTTTCCTTGATTTCTCTCTGGTTTTGCTTTTATTTTGTTTTTTTGTTTTTTTTAAAAGACAGTTCACGAAATGCAAAACAGAGCATTACTTCCGTTCGTCAGATACTTTTCCATTAAGATATTTTTATTGATCATTATTTCGTTGCATTTAGTTGAAAAAGGGATCTGCCATGTTACTCTAATGGCGAGCACTTTATCACCAACCAAATAGCAAGATTTGCCAAGAATCTTTCGAATAACACAAATGAATTGAGAGATTTTAATACGAATGGCTTATAAAATATACAATACAAATTACATCTGTTTGTAAAAGGGAAAATAGGAGAGTTAGCACCAAGGCTTCATCAGTTTTCACGCAGTAGAAGAACGTTATTTGACTTCTTCTGTTTCGTTTTTTCAAATCTTGAGCATATTCTTCCTCAAATCTATTGCTTCCGTTTATGACATTAGCAATGGATGGGTCATAGCCGATTTATCATCAAATGAATCCTCCTTGTTGTTCTCTTCTTCGCTTTTGTTCAGGTTAATATTAACGGGAGATAAACTGCCACCCTCCCGATTAGACCACGTCACAAGAGGGTCGGAAGGCTTAAGTGGCGAAACTATTCGCGAAATGTCGTCGTGCTTTGTCGATAATGACGTTTGATCTTTGTAATGTTGCTGACTAAGTTTTCGTCTGGCAGCGTGCTCAGCGTGACTGAGTTTTCGCGGAACATACCGTCCGAGATCGACATGCAAAACCCGTTTTGTTCGGCCATTTTCATTCTTCACATTATCATATGTTAACGGATCTTCTGTCGACGTACTCAGATGATTGATGTCGGAGTTGTCGTCACTATGTGATTGATCGTGTTCGTTTTCCACGGGCTGTTTAGAGGGTTTTGGACTCAGAAATAAAATCGGCATACTTTTGTTCCTCCTGGGAGCTTTGTCTTTTTTAGGGGATTTCGTTTTTGCCGTCTCAGTGTTTTCAGGGCATCTCGGAAGAGGAGAGGTTTGACCATGACTTGATATTCCCAAAGATATATTTGCCAGGTTTGAAAGGGCGCCTGCTACTGACTTTTTTGGCTTGTTGTTATTTCTACGAATCGGATTTATCGATGGTTGGATGGCGTGTCTTCTTTCTCGAACAGATCCGTCGCGTGTTAGTGGTGGCATAGGGGCAGTTAAATCCACCAACGCAGATGCCAAACCTTCAAGTGAATGTTTGACTGAACTAACTAAAATGACATAAGATTTAATGAGTACAATGTAACATTCGAAAATATTACATCTTCCAACACAAAAGAAGACATATTTCATCTGTTTAGCGCCCGAAAGCTATTTAGTTTAATTTAACTTTTGTTAAATTTGGAATGAAAACATAAGCAAAACAACAAAGTTGATTCTAAGATTCTACTAACGGGGTGATCACATGGAGGGGGCTATAGCTCGGTTTGCTGTGATCTTGCTAAGGAAGTGTCATAAATTTGTGTTTGTGATCGCATAAGAAACGAGCCAGCATATGCTTCGCGGAGATCTCTCTTTATTTAACCAAGATCTCGGTTAAGAGGGGTGAAGAATTTCTCATGTAATGGCTTTCAACCGGGCTGGCCTCTTTTACCGGGATGAAATTGCATACACGGCGCATGCGTGAAGTTGAAATAAATAAAACAAATATCACGTGATCAATTCTGCAGACCGTTTAAGCGGGCTGATACTTTTCCATGTGATCATGAAAGTTTATCAGCCCGAGCCAGCCCGGTTTACTGTGCTAGCCCCCCTCATGTAATCACCCCCTAAAATCAGCTCTAACACAAATTAAAAACAAATTAATTTAATTACAACAAAAGCAAAAACATTATGCAATTTGATTGGCTATTGTAAAATATCGAACAGAGGACATGATACTACTCAAATTTTGGACCACCCAACTTATTAGGGCTCTCTCTTTAATTCGCGACCTTCGAGTATAGACCTTTTCATAAACTACGTCATTACAAGCATTGCCTCGTTTCTAAGTTGATCCATTATAACGTAAAAGAACTTCATGTTTTCCTGAGGTGTCGTTTCTCTTTTTAAACAACGCAAACATCATTAATATTCAGTTTGAAAACGAAACGTTGCTTGTAGAGACGTAATTCATGAAAAGGGTCTATACATGCTATCTTTTGGAGCAACACAAAGTTCAAAAACTTTTGTAAAAAATTGTAAAAACATAACACATAAAACTTGCGTTGAAATTATTTAATAACAATCGGTTTTGTATCTAAATTCAAGAATTGCATGATGGGATTTTGTCTTACCAGCATGCTCGTGGTTATTGTTTACCAAGGCTTTATCTGCAGTGACAAGGGCGGGACTTTTCCTCTTTGGTAACTTCATCCGTGCTTGGGCGTAAGAATAGTACAGTGAAAAATTGCTACCAATCACAGAAACTGGAAGCGCCACGATCAAAACGCCAGAGCATGCGCACATTGTACCAACGATTTTGCCGTAACCCGAGTTTGGATATTTGTCACCATATCCAACTGTTGTCATAGTAATAACGGCCCACCAAAAGGATTCTGGGATGTTAGGAAAGTCGCCATCCACATCCTGCGAAAAATCGTAAAAAGTAAACCAATAAACTGGAGATGAATGTTTGTTGGCATTTTCTTAAAGATAATGAGCGCTTTATTAATAATAAACAGCTGCTTGTTCCCCGACCATTTCTCAATTGTTCTATTTCTGCTGACATCAGCATAATGCAACTCTCAGCTCTACATATAATAGTTCATTATCTTTAAGAAACAACACTGGTATAGAAGTTACAGAGACTATAATATTAAGCCTCGATGAGACCTGGGAATTACGACGATTACGATGATTAAAATTCAGTGTAATCGTTATAATCGTCGTAATCGTCTGACGTGACGATTTGTAATCGTCAAAATTGTCGTAAACGCCCGGCGATTACATCAAAATAAACGTCAAAATCGTCGTAAATGCCAGGGGATTAGGACGATGAACTATCACAAATTACTTATAGATTACTAATTACGGATGAAATACTTGACTGTGTTCACACCTGGCGATTGGCCGTCGCAACGATTACATTTTTCTAATCGCCGTAATCGTTTTAATCGCCAGGTCTGAACCAGGCTTTAGTGGTGACTGGAACTATGAGGTTTGTTTCATCATTTGCGACGGAGAGAAGTACCGATTGAACCTACCTGTTCTGCATAATACATCAATGTTGAAAAAATCACCATGGGAATGAACATGATAAGAACCAATAAAAACAGTTCATTTGCACTGGCTTTCAACGTTTGACCAATCACCTGCATGCCGCTGAGTCGTTTAAAAAATCGGAATAATCGAAAAACGCGAACCATTCTCGATACGAATAGAAATTCGAGTAAGTTCGTGTGAGCAAAAAAGCTGATATAAAACTGTGCTGTCGACACTATGTCAATCCAAGTCATCGCACTCTTGAAAAATTTTATTAAAGAGGAACAACAAATAAGTCTTATTAGGAACTCCAACGTGAAGAAGGCACAGTAGCAGTATTCCATATTTTCAAATACGTTTTTTTGAGCGTCAAACTGTTTCATTGTTTCCAGACAAAACGTGGCGATTGATAAGATGATCACAATCATCGATATCATAGCGCAGACCTATAAATACAAGCATTTACAATATACCAACCTTTTTATTGGTTGGTTTGATATTAAGTGCTTTCTTATTGGCTGACTTGGTATTATAAGCTTTCTTATTGGTTGAACATAAACAATAGAAACACTGTATATATCTAGAATGCACGAAAGAATACTAGGATACAATTTTGTTGCTGGACAGCGATTTCAACAAAAGCTTTTTTTTTCGAATTGGAATTGATTGAGAAAGTGGGTCCAGTCCTTATGACACTATTGAGAAATATCATTAGCAAACTTGTACGTTCGACCTGTAGCTACCTCACTTAATAAGGAAATTGTATTCATATAGAGAACATATTTCTCCACCTATCTTGTTCTTATGATATTTCTCAACAGATGCAAGACATGTAGAACGTTTATCCGGTTACCGAGGAAATAAAATGAACAAAGCAGTTCCAAGCTGATACTTTCTTAAAAATATCTAGGAGGCTCCATTAAAATATGTGTTTATCAAAGGAAATACAGAAATCCTGAAACTCTTTCATATGAAACTGCATAGAAAATATCAACTTCATCCCCAAGCCTTTTTACTTTCGGTGTGGGATGCCTGCAAAGAAAGCCATTATGCAAAACTTGGGCTCGAGAGTGAGAAAGTATATTTACCTGAGCTGCTTTACTTGAGAATGGCTTCTCCAAAATATCCCAAATTGTATGACGGATATCATTGATTTTAGTTCGAAGTTTTCCTTTCTCATTTTTCTTCTTGTTGCACTCGTCATCTTCATCTTCGATATCTCCTTCGTGATCGGAATCTCTCATCAAGTCAAACATTTTCAGGTTTGCGTTTGCTTCGCGATGCTGCGTATATCCCGCCCAACAACAAGGTTCCATCATTAATTCGTCAACGCCCCAAAACGCCAACTCCTAAATCCAAGAAGACAATTATATGTGACAATCCAATGGATTTTGATATAAAGTCGCGAAACCTTATGTGAATTGTAACCTTAAAAATAACGAAAGCATTAACAATAACCATTGTTAGAGAAATGTTATTTAAAAAAGAAATATGCAGCCGACTACGGCAGCAAGTCAGTGGCATTTGTTAATCTTATGATTCGCATATGGGCTTCCTTTTACTTGACCAGACCAGAAATAAAAATTTAATAAAAATTCTAGACGACCATGAAGACGACGACGATGACGACGACGAAACCCTATCCCAATAGTCAGCTGACTAAAGCCACTGACTAATAACGTTATTATATAACAATGTAAACGTTTTACGGATCGCTGTCAAAATCTCCAGCTTCATATATCTCAAATATCCGAGCATAACAATTGTAAATGAGACTTTCAAAGGACAAATTATTGGTCCGATATGTTCTTTAATTCTCTGGAGACAGGGAGGTAAAGGGACCCAACTAAATCTGTTTCAACTTGGCGATTACGACGATTACAAAAAAATTATAATCGTCGCAATCGCCAGGTGTGAACACTCTCAAGTATTTCATTAGTAATTAGCAATCTATCAATAATTCAATAATGACAGATCCTAAACACGACATTTCTAGAGAGTTTACGAGATTGGGAAGACATAATGGCAATGTGTACGTCCTGTTCATTTGCTCACCGCAAATATTTTGCTTCACTGTTTGAAAAATAAACATAAAACCATCAAACGGTATTACTGAATAAGAGTGTGCTACAAAACATATTTGCCAAAAGTTGTAAAGAGGGCGGTTTGCAAAGAGGGCGGAGTTTCTGGATGGTTTAAGGCGTAATGCTGTATAATAAATCAAAACTTAAATCAATTGTTTGAAACCACATACTTTTTGAAATTGCTTAATGGCATCGAGATGGAGAATGCTAGTTTTGTTGCTAATCCTAAATTACAAATTCCTTGAATATTATCTTGAACTTTCATTCACTTGAGCAAATACATGATTTGAAGTTATTTGAGAAATGCTTATTAGAAGTCAATTGGGGTTTACGGTTTGGAGTCCCACTTCGTGAAACAGTCATGTACACTATATGTGACCATTAGGTATCGTAAAGGAAGCCATTTTTGATCTTGCACACCATAATATTAATATCATATTTTATCGTACACAAATAATATTGGCGGTTTTCGTATCGTATAATCTATATATTAATAGCCGATTCTCCGTCTATCTGTCTGTTTGTTTGTTTGTTTGTCTGTAAGTCACGCAAAATGGTAGATTGAGTTGTGAGCGAAATTATTTTTTTTTGTGTGTGCGACGTGAGTTCGAAGCAAATACATTGCAACCCCCAATCAAACGTGACTTTTTTTGGCTGATTAACTAATAGGAATAACGTTTTGTTTTTATCATTATTGTTAGTTTTATATTCCACGTTGACTTGGCTTTGAAAACAATACGTCAACTAAATACAAAGAAACTAACTGATTAAACGTTTTGGACATAAAGCAGCAGTGGCAGAACGTGGCAGCATGTGCGGTTTACCAGTGTATCCTAAGGTATCCTTGCCTGACTGTCTGAGACGGGTGAACTTTTTTTCGAGCAATCAAAATGTTTAAAAACCGATAGGTAAAAAAAGAGTATCATGATACAAAATATTTTTTTTTTGCTTTTGTCTTAATAGTTGTCTTAATTTCTTTTAATCGATTTCTTTTAATCTATTTTAATCAGATTGAACGTTTTTTTTATTCACTTTATTCATTTAGCACGTGCCTTTTTTTCTCTCCTCCCGTGTGATCTTTTTAAGAAGAGAAACCATTTCCCCCTTACGTTAGATTACCGTGGCAAATTTGGACATCCTATCGTGAGTTTGGAAACAAGATGTCCGGCCGGATATCTCAGACGTCCGGCCGGATGTTTAAACGCCCGGCCGGGAGTTTGAGATGTCCGGCCGGGAGTTTTGAAACTAGTCTTGAAACATCCGGCCAAACATCTTCACTCAAAACGTCCGGCCGGGCATTTGTAAAAATCTGGTCCTGATAATTACCAGCTAACGTTGTCCGGCCGGACCTTTCAAGACTAGTTTCAAAACTCCCGGCCGGACATCTCAAACTCCCGGCCGGGCGTTTAAACATCCGGCCGGACGTCTGAGATATCCGGCCGGGTGTTCGGATGTCCGGCCGGGTATCTCAAACATCCGGCCGGGTATGAGGTAACTGAGACACCTGACTGACGGATTTCATCAATATCTGGTCCTCAAAATCAAATACTTTTGCATGAAGCTGAAGAGTTACAAAATGGCCGAAAGATCTCCAGCTTCCTGGTTATGATGTTTACTTCACTAATCCAAAAGTATCTAATGCAGTGCTTCGCAGTAAAATGATTTCCATTTATTAGCTTTGATCTTTTGGTTTCAACACACACAAGTACAAATGCAAGGTGTTCAAATGTCGAACAAGACATTCTGCTGATATCCGGCCGGAAAAACAAAACATCCGGCCGGGCATCTTGATATCCGGCCGGACCTTTCGTTTGTCCAGCCGAGCGTCTTTGAATACATACTTTACAGACTTGACAATATTAAGCGTATATATAAAGGACCAGAACATCGAGATTGGTGGAGGTCAGAAAGCATCTTTGTCATAAATATCCGGCCGGAGATATTAAATCCCCGGCCGGGCGTTTGGACTTCTAAGCAATTCTCAGGACCAGAGTTTTACAAACGTCCGGCCGGACGTTTTGAGTGAAGATGTCCGGCCGGATGTTTCAAGACTAGTTTCAAAACACCCGGCCGGACATCTCAAACTCCCGGCCGGGCGTTTAAACACCCGGCCGGACGTCTGAGATATCCGGCCGGACATCTTGTCTCCAAACTCACGATAGGATGTCCAAATCTGCCACGGTATTTGATAGCACCCATGCGCGTAACTTTTTTAAAACAAAAGTTAATAAAAAGTTGAAGTTTTCTCTCTCTACGTTTTGAGTGTATTGTTACACTGATAAAAGATTGGTTTTACCAGAGCTTGTGACTTCGAATCTGCTTCTGGTTGAACACAAGTTGTACGAGCCGTTTATAAGGAAATTTGACGTTTATTGATACAGTGATACAGAGCAGGTGGACATGGGCGGCGAGCGACGCCGCCTTGGCGGCTAGTTAAGAAAATTACTTTGTGTAAATATTTTACAGTTACAGAAAACTTGTGCCAAATCGTTAAAAAGTTTCAACGGCGAAGAGCATTTTCATTGAAATAGTGTGTATTTTTCTAAAGAAATGCACTCTTTCACAGTGATTTTTAACGAATGTTAGAATTATTAGTCAACTATATGAATTTAGAGGAAAAATAAAGCGATTGGCCATTACGTCACGAAAAGTAAAATTGTAACGTCATGAAACTATGACATTTGCAATGAGTTGACGACTCAGTTTCGTTATCAAAAGCGTTTTTTTTTTAATTTTCATGGATGTTACAAAATGTTTATCATTCCAATGCTTTCAATCCTTAATCAGAGTTTGTGTCATAAAAATTTTAAAAGCATCGAGTTGTTATAACAAATACTGTCACAAAATGTCCGCAGATATATACATATGGAAAAATTGAAAAAAAAAAAAAAAAAACACGTCACGCACTAGTGAAAAAGTATCTATAACATTGCTTTTACTTGCGTATACTTTTTTTCAGCTTGTGAAATTTCAATTGTGAAGCTTCAAGGCAACGTGCGTGAAACCACAGATATCAAAAAATTCTCCGCTCCAAAAACCATATGTGAAGTCTGCTAGTTTATGTTACAATTGTCGCAAAATGTCGCAAAATTGTTCAGACCTGGCGATTACGACGATTACGACGATTAAAAACATTTAATCGTCGCAATCCGCAATCGCCAGGTGTGAACACTCTCAAATTTTTCATCAGTAATTAATAATCAATCAGTAATTTCTGATGTTTTATCGTCGTAATCGCCAGGTCTGACCTAGGCTTAAATGACCAAAAATCACTTTGCGACATTTACTGTTGATTTTGAAAAAAAAAATTACGACATTTTTTGTTAAAAACCAAAAAGACTGAAATTCTTGTTGCTACACCTGCTGACAATTTTGCGACACTTACTGTTGAATTGAGATACCAACTGGCAATTTTGCAACATAAAGTGGCAGTGCAGGCGGTATGTTTAAAAGTTGTTCATAAAATACTCTTACTTTATCGATATGAGAATTGGGTTTGAGGTTTGGAATTTTCAGTTTTTCAAGAAAATACCAGACTATTTGGCGAAGTATACAAAACTAGACACAGTGGCAAGTATGAATTAAGTCCACATTGACGTTTTGATTTTCTTTGAGATTTTACCGATCTTGTTATTTACAAAAAATTAAAGTTACAAAACTAAACATGACGTAAAAGACACATGAGGCGCAGCTAGAGGTCAGTCAAAATTTGTGGAGGAGAGTTTAGTCATTTAGAGTAGAAAAGGAAAGCGTATAAGTAACCTAATCGCCACTTAAGACTGAAAGGAAATGCGTAATGTTGGACTTTTCCACTTTTTTTTGACTGACCTTCGATACGCCCTTGAATACGCCTCTTATATCCGAAGAAGAGGCTTCATTGAAGCATTCCTCCACTGAAGAAATTATAGGCGTCGAGAAAATGCTGTCTCATCAATAGAGCTTAAGTGGTCATAGGCAACCAGGATTTCATGGGCTTACCTGCTCAAATAAAGGTCCACATACATCATTGGGGCAGTGAAGTTTTCCAGTTCTACAGTAATTCAATATGTTTTGAAAACAACCTGGATGTCGATCGAAGAAGAATTCGTTTCCTTCCGGGTCAAAATCGGCCATTTTCAATGCTGTTTCTGCGATCCAGTAAAGACGCGTGTCAGGGAAGTTCTGTATTGTGCTGATGTAACACTCGTGTTTCATACCACCAACATTGATAATAACACGGTCCTTACTTTTATCGCATGTCACACCGATGGAGCACGTCGTTCCAAACGAGGTTGCTTCGTATTTCATGATAGCCGGCCTTCTTCAAAGGAATTCTTGAAAAGCCAAAAAATTAATTGCTTTTAGTTTGAAAAAATCTTTCAGAAGTAAACTCATTGAGAACCATATAACCAGGATGACATTGTTATTTTAGCAACCTTTTATTATTTGTTCTTTTATTATCTTCTTTCTTTTTCCATTTTTAATTTTGTCTAAACATCAGGATCAGATGAGATTTATTTTTTTGACATTTTATGCAAAGTCGTTTCTAAATAGGTTTGCTCAGTATCTGTTCAATTATTGATCAATATTAACCTTCAACACACCAAAATAAATCTTTTATAACATTTTCTTCCATTTTGATGGAGTCTTCCATCATCGAATATTCTTATGTTGCTATAATATCAGTGATTGTGATTTTTGAGTATCAAAAAAAGGATTGTTTCTTGCAATTCACCTTGTTTTTCCAACTTCCTTATTGCTTATCTAACATCCAGCTTATGTCGTACAAAGGACCCCATTATTAGAGTTTGAAAGAAATTCAAGGAACTAAAAACATGAGGAAGATGATGATTAATAATTTATCAGATTCTCATGCAAGTGAAATGAGATACTATGTTGTAGACTGTGAAGGCGTATGACCCAAACTCCACTTCGTTCATATTTCTGACAATATATTTTTTTCTAGGTTCTTGGGTCACCTCCGTTTAGAAGCTTGAAGATTACAAAAATTGAGACCTCTGTCACTTTTGAATTACTCACATTTTCTATAGTTTTTGCGTTTTTTTTCCCCCGGCATACTGTGCTACAAACACTTTCTGTGCTCCTCTTCAATGTACAGTGACTCATACACTAATGAATGTTAACGACGATGGAGACCAAAACCTGACCAGAGACAAGAAGGAGGAGTTTACTTTGAGTAATGCCATTCGCAGAAGGGCGAATACATCCGAGCAATGACACTCAAAGATGGGCGGAGACGACTACAAACGATGTTTATTAGCGAACCTTACCACCCAGCATTTTTAAAATTTTAAGAACAAAATAAATAAGGAAAAAACAAAGCAAAAAATCAAATGAAATTGTTTGTAAAGCAGAGGCGTTACAGCTTAATAGGGGCGTAGTAGCTAAAGAGAGGCGTTATTGAATCTTATCAAGAGTTCTCAATGGTTCTTTCTTAATTTCCATCGGTATGGACCATCTCGTACCCAAGTCGTTTGTGTCTTTTCGTTGAACTTGTGGGAATGACTTTTACTGAAAAGCAACGGGAACGAGTTTCATTTCCATAGAGTTTATGATTAACAGAAAGATGGTAACTTTGTTAATTGATCTACAAATACTGGTTTTAATTACAAGAGAATTATAGAAATAGTTCTCTATTCAGTAACAAATAGGATTATGGGATTGACAAAAAATAAACAAAAAAGAATTCAAAAGCATGATTCCAGTGACGTCATCACAGAAACTGGTAAAAGAGAGTCTTAACCTCTGTGACTTTCCTAGTTTGGTCTTTTCCGATATCATAGCGTGGAAACTGATGGCTGAAATAAAAACATACAAACAAGCGACAGGATATGGAGAAATATAAAATGAATGAAAGTGATTCTTGTTAGCTAGTGGGAAGCCATATTGTTCTCAGTTGAAAAGGACCGAAATATTGTTGCATGCTAAATGATTTATTTTGAGAGGATCAACTTAATAAATCCGCTTATCATCTCGAAATATGTTTAATTATCATTAGAAATGGTATCGCTTACAAACTTCACAATACCCTTATATTTGATTCACATTTTTTTTTTCTTTTGAATATGAACGTTTGTAAATGCACTATTTATATAATATCTGTTACTCGTAAACAAAATCAGGAGGTAGAAACGTTAGCAAGGTGCGGATTGAAACATGTTTGTGTTAACTGGTGGAAAAGAAAATGATTTCAAAAACATAATGTTTGTGTTGAAGCGCATGCGTGAATTTTGATAAAAATGAATATTGGCACAACAAAGTCTCTATAAGGGGGATAATATTAGTGTCAGGATACATGGTTTCTTTTGTGTAAGTGTTTGAAACCATATGGAAGATTGTTATTCTTGTTGGTTGCTTTATAAAGATGGCGCAGTAGTTGCATGATTGGTGTTTAGGGTTTGTTTACATGAAACAAGATAATTATATTTTAGAAAAGAAAGAGCGTTAAGGTGACAACTTCTAATAATTCACTTTTGGGGAGCTCAAGATTCTCACTTCTTGAAGATAATTTATTTACTTATATGAATGATTTTCAAGGTATTTGTGTGGCCATGGATTTTGGAAATATACTTCTCCAGAAATCTTCGATGAGTTATTGTCACTCCTTTCAGCGGATATTTCGTTATCTTGCACTGGTATGGCGTATTTCAACTGGGCGTATATGATATGATTGCAGCAAGTTCAAAATAATTTAGACTGACCGAATTGTTGAGAATTCATGTTTATTTTGAGTTGAAAATCGATAATTTTTAGTCTCTACGAAATAGTCAGCCTAGAATAGATCATACTGCTACGTCATCAATGGCGTTTGATAAACTTGATCGTGTGGTATGATTTTTTACGATACAGTTTAAAATCTTTATCGGTTCAACAGAATTTCTTTAACAGCTACATTTTCAATAACATTTTTCTTTTTGCAACTCTATTCTACTCCATCAATTTATAATCCATAGCAACTTTCATCTCCATAATGAAATAATGGGGTTTGTATCATTAAACAAAAATAACGATACACTCGAAGATTATTATTATTATGAATGACGTCATCATTCTTAAGAATAGAAACGAGGCGAGGGTAGCAACGATGGATGTTTGGTGAATTTATGAAAAGGAGTATTTTGTTGGCGAACCTTTGTCATCATCGTTTTCTAATTGGTCGATATTTAAGGGTCTTAGTGCCTATCAGGAAGTAAAGAAAACGAAACAATTGGTTTCACCGTTTTTTTTATTTTTCGTTTTTGTTTTTTGTTTTAACGAAGAGATGTGGTGGAGCACTAAGGTAAGCAATTTTTAAACGACTTTTTTGTCTCACGATTTCAATATTACAGGAAAAGAACATTTTTCCTTTTTCGTTTTCGTTTCGTTTCCAGAGGAAAAAAATCCGAAAAGCAAAAAAACAAAGGTCATTCACACCCCTTAATAAAAAATCGGGTCATCGTGTTAACTTCACACTAAACATCAAAATTTGTGTTAATTGACCTGCTTGAATAAAAAAACAGTGGTTCGGTCAATATTGGAAGTTGCTTTCCATCCATAATGAGATACAAGTAAATATATTCTTATAACTACACAAGATGTAAATAAAGCATTGAAAAGCTTAAAATTCTGCTTTATTAGAAAAATTTTGAAATTTAGTGAAAGATAAAAAAATTCCTGACTTTGTCTGTGCACATGTTTTGACGTAAGTAAAAGTTATTTTTTTCTCTTGTTTCTGTGAAGTATTTTTGAAGGGATTTAAGGCACTAATTACATTGTAAGATTTTAATGATGTGCCCTTTAAAGATGGATGTCAGTAAGCGATCACCGATTAATCGAACTTTTTCTGTTTCTTTGATTAACATTCCTTAAAAAACATGAACTTTCTATTATAGAGTATAGTGAGGAGGGTCATATTTTCAATGTTTCAAAACTCAATTTACAAGTAAAAGCGCCGTTTATTGTACAGCGTTACATACAACCACGGTAGTCAGTAAAAACACATTAACAGAAAAATTGATTTTCGAATTCCGTTTTCAATATCTGGATTTCAAATTAAATGTTTAATGTTATGATTCTTTAGTCTTTAATCCGATAATCCGATAATCACCCGTTTCCAGTATACAAAATAGATTAGAATCTGGACACAACTGAAACACTGGAAGCTGTAGTAGATCATAGCTTTTCTTAATACTTTCTACAAACAGTGATAATCCAGCATGATTGACGATCATGGAAAACTCAAGATTAATCAGTTCTTTTCTAACTGCTTACTAAAATGGCTACAAAAGTTTTCATTTCGATTTTCACCATGCAGTTTCAAAGTCGCGTAAGTTACTCTCTTCTTCAAGCTGATTGGTTATTGATATGGTAATTACAAAATCTGTTGGATAAAATTTTGGACTTTAACTTAATAGTTATCCCTCTGATGTAGCTAATTCCAACCTTCTAAATCGGTGCAAGGCCTTTCATCGTAGATTTGACGATCTCATGGGCGAAACTATAATTAGAAATAATTTGATAAGGAAGATTAATCATTAAATGTATTTGAATACTTAAAAAAAAAAACAAAGTTGGGCGAGAATTTAAATCATTTACATGAACCATTAAGATCATATTCTCCAGCGAGATTCATTGTGATGAAATAATCTGAAAATTGGATCTGAATTAGTAGCTAACTCGTTCAAGCATGATGGCGGAAAAAGATGGCAGCTGTTTATTCGAAAGAGATGCGTTTTCATCAAACAGGTAAACTCAACACTAGACTGACATGTGTATTCTGAAAAGGAATGCCGGCTAGAGCACTTTTTTCACTAAAACTACTTTTAAAAATCCATCCACTCATCCATCGTCTTATTTAATTGAGGAGACCTGTGACACTAGATATCAGCAACGAAAAATGCGGTTATAAAACTTTCCCTTAAATTAGACAAGACAAACGACCTATCAAATTTCTCGCGTTTTGTAATGTTTTCCGCGTTCAACCTGCGTGTTCTCATTACGTTTGATTCTCCAACAAATTGTCTTTTATTTTGTTCTCGGTTAAGGGGAATGTATTTATTTACAATCAGAAAAACACATGGAGATGATGTTATCTTTTGTGAGGTTGCTATTTCATGTGATTGTGACACAAATTCATATTTTCTGAGGTTTTGCAAGCTTCAGCATTAGAATTGAATTGCACACAACAAACATTCTGAAACTTAACAACTTAGTACCCAGTAAGAATGAAATCTCTAAATTTGTGTTTTCTTTTTTCATTTAATTCGGTCCAACATTGACTAGAGTGCCGCAGAAAATAAATAAATATACCTTTCCCAAATACATTCATCACATAACGTCACGAGCCTCATATGAGTTCCCTATGAACAATTATTTATATGAACCTCGTTTCCATACTGCTGATTAATTCAAATTGTTTTACTGGGCTTGCGACTTAAACAACTTTTAATCATTAAATGGTTGCCGTGGAAAACTCCGATACACCTAAACGAGTCACGTGACAAGTGTAGTGAATTGCGATACGTTAAAATGAATTCTGAAAATCTATAGTTGCACTTGGTTGTCAGAGGCTCCCTTACAGAGCTTTTATATGACTAGAAAAGGCTTTCATTCAAGTTAATCAGTAGAAAAGACCCTGCTGAGGAGGGTGATGACATTTTATAGGGTTATCCTCACTGACCTTAAAAAAATTAGTTCGAATTAGATAAAAAAACATTTGTAAATTAAAACATAAATTTATTTTTGCAAAGTCTGATTTTGTGAAGTTCTATGATGATGGAAAACAAATAATCTGTTCTTAACTAACGCACGGATTATGGCGACACTGTAGTGGGCGGACATTAGAAAATAGTCTGTCTACGTTTAAAGCTATGGCTGGTTAAACCTTGTTTATTTTCATAATCGAAAACGGAAGAAAGAGAAATTTTCTAGCTAACCCGTTCGCATTTTCGAACTAATTTATCAAACGCATGTCAATGCTTTACGTTGACGATTGAACGCAGCGTGTGAAATCGATTTCAAGTTTTTAACATAATGATGCATCATTTCATTTTAGATCAATTCCAGTGATGACGTCATATTTGAGAGATAATGGATGATTGTAATTGCACCGACATCCATCCATCCAACTGCTCTGATCAATGTGAACCAGAATTTGACGGAATTTTTTATTCACAACAAACAATTTTTGTCGTACATACTTTATATATCTTAGTGCTATGTACGGGAATTGCCGGAAATTTCTTAACGTGTACCGTTGTTGCCGTTCGTCATACGATGAGACGCTCCATTCATTTTTACACTTTCAATTTGTCCATATGTGACCTATTGATTTTACTGTTTTATGTGCCAACTCAAATGGTTTATGTTAAAGACCAGTTAGCCTGGCAGATGGGTTTAGTTATGTGCAAAGTGGCCTATGTTATTTTGCCAATTTCCCTAGTGAGTAGCGTTGGAACATTGTTGGCGATCACGATTGATCGAACCCGGGGTCTCTTACAGCCGTTTAAATGGCGCGCCGACTCGAAACGGAACGCCAAACTAATCATTCCATCCATCTGGATACTTTCCATAATCATAAACATTCCTTTGATTATCTTGCCAAGAATTGACCACGAATTCGATGGTACACCTGTTTGCGCGGAAGGCTGGCCACACCACACTCACGGAACGATTTTTTGGATTTTGATGTTTGTACTAGTCTTTATTATACCGCTTATTGTCATCACAGTGGCGCATGTTATAATGTTGATCGTTATGATCAAAGACAAGAACTCGAAACATCGACGTCATAACAAACGCATGATACGGATGGTCGTTGCTCTTGTGATCGTTTTTACCGTTTGCACTGGATTTCAACACGTCTATTTTTTTATCGCCACATATGTGCCGTTAGAAGACTTTCGGTCAGACGGGCTTTTATTTGCAGTGTCAAATTTTGTTGTTTCGTTGCAAGCAGCGTTAAATCCGGTTATTTACGGTACCTTACGACAGGATTTTAAAAAGGCCTTCACGAGTATAATCGTTAAACTAACTGTAAAATTGAAATTACGTCACCCGCCGAAAAACTATCGCTTCCGTCGTAGAATAATGAGACCTCTGACAATGACGTTTCGTTCGACGACTAATTCCAGTACTGGCGTCGACTCACCAGTTACTTCACCACGTGGCACAAGACTATTCGAACAAGATAATGAGCCAACGTTATTACGCATGCGTAGCAACCTAAGTGATGATGTGTCAATGAGATTGAGAAAAAATTTGGAGCAGAAGTATAAACCAAGTACGCCATCAATCCTAGAACACGGTGAAAATATTTATATAGATGGCGTTAACCTAGAATTCTACGAGTGTGAAGAGCCACCCGATTTGTATACTCCGTCATCCTATCCGATGTCGGCTTGTGATTCTCCCGTTCCTCCTTCATACATCACGGCAATTGCGTTAAGGAAAACAGATGAATGGAATATATGTCATGTAAACAAACGGTTTTCTAGAATTATTGAATACTTGAACGATAGCAAAGAAACAGATTTGTAAGAAATAAAGTAACCAAGAAAGAGAAAGAAAATAACATTCTTAACATACGTCATCTCAATACGTCAATCATTCATAAGCGACAGTACATTTGTTAAAAAATCTTTGCGAAGGAGTGCATTTCTATACACGCAATTTCAATAAAATGCTCTCCATTGCAGTGGCTTTTTGACTATTTTGCCCACTGGGATAGTGAAAGGCGACAATGGATAGTGAAACTATTTCTTGATACATATCTTTGACGTCACAATCTATCTTATGCCAATGAAATTCTTTCAAAAATTCTGATGCCAGATTGCGTGGCCAAACATGTGTGGCAAATATGTAAACATAGATGAATAAATAAATATATTTCCAGAGAGTAGATTATAATATATAAATATATTATGTAGGATTTTTAAAAATTGTAATCTGGAGACAGCAGGCATCTTTTCATAATGTAGAGAATTTGTTCCGTAAAATGTTTACTTTGTTCTGTAAAATATTTACCTTAGGGGATTAGGAATGCAAATATGACGTCATAATGTTTAATTGTTTTGATCGAGTTGTTTTACGACACCATTTTTATTTATTGACTTTGATGTTGAAAAAAAGCTACCTTTTCAGTGTTAATGGAGTGAAATATGAGCATTTTTAGGTAACTTATTAGCATACAATGTAGACAAGATTGGAACAAAAAAAAACCCTTGGTTGAATCTCGCTACATGTGCAAAGAGACTTTTCGTACCCCTGTATTTAGTAAATAGGGGTGTAATGGTGGATGACAGGTTTCAAGAAGGGTATTTAAACGATGGGATTTTTATTTACCACTGCTTTCTTTGTTCAATACCAATGACGTCACACGCAACAAAAACAATTTATTCATTAGCAAATAAGTCACGTGACTTAGCGATTCAAAGTAGTGACGTGATTTATTCGGACAACAAAATGTGGAGTTTAAATCTGGTCGGGAAAAATAACTTATTTTCTTACTTTAATTATACGACCGTATTTATCACCTAGTATGAAGGTACTGTTAAGCTTTTAGATCAGAATATCTTTCTATTTGTTCTTCAGAAGTAGAATATAATTGCTTCGTTAGATCGTATAGTAGTGCAATCGAACTTCCATAATCCGAACTCTCCCTAATTCGAATGAATTTCATGGTCCCTTCACCTATAATTTCTATGTAAATGAATCTCCGTAATTCGAATGAATTTCATGGTCCCTTCACCTATAATTTCTACGTAAATGAATCTCCGTAATGCGAACTTTCCATAAATCGAACACTTTTTTCGGTTCCTTCAATGTTCGAATTAGAGAGAGAGAGTCTACATATGGAACATAGTCCAAAATACGTAGAATATGCTTTGTTTTACTGAATGAATAGAAGATTTTGGTGAATATATGAAATTACTGGAGATAGCTAAAAACTCTTTAGAAAGATTTTAAGATATTTTGTTTGAAGTAAGGAAGAAAGGGCGTAAAATGGATTCAAACGTACCATGCTAAAGTAAATGTTTTCTTTTCTTTTCTTTTCTGGTAAGAGCGCCCATGTGAGGAGGGTGGTTTATTTATAGTTCAAATGGGCGCTTATTCGTATTAAAGCATTTTTTTGAAATTTTATAATACACGCCCAGGGTGGAAAATCGTGTAATTATGGTTTCGAGATGATTAAATCAAACATGGTGTTATTCTGTACTGTGCTCAGTCAAACTAAATTTCCCTTTTTATAGAAACTATGGTAACGCAAAATAAAACAAACGACACGTCGCAATACATCGTATTTAGTGAACCGATTGTCGCATCCATTTTGACGGTATACTCACTGATTCTTCTTGTCGGAATATTGGGAAATGTTTTAACATGTGCTGTGGTACTGGCCAAACGCTCCATGAGACGCTCTATACATTTTTACACGTTTAATCTTGCTGTGGCTGACATTATCATACTATTAATATTCGTACCCACTCAGATGAAACAAATAACAGATCAACTGAATTGGAGGATGGGACTTTTCATGTGTTCTGTTGCCTTCTCCATAATTCCTTTGAGTCTGTCAGCCTCGATTGCAACGCTGGTTGCTATCAGTGTGGATCGATTTCGTGGTTTACGTGATCCGTTTACATGGCGTGCCGAGTCAAAGCGTAATGCAAAGATATTTATACCGTTAATATGGATAGCATCAACAGTCACAACCATTCCAGCCACATATCATGTCCAATTAGCTGAAGACCACGGATGGATGGTGTGTCGGGATAAATGGTCGTCACAAAAGTGGGAAATGTTATACTGGAGCGTCATTATGATCATTCAATACGCCGCGCCGTTATTGTTTATTGCCGGTGTCCACTTGTACATGGCTTGGAAAATATCTCATTCCAACAGCTCCTTCAGCGGCTTCTACAAGCGAATGATGGCTATGGTAATCCTACTGTTAATAACTTACAGCATTTGCACGGGCATGCAACATATCAATTATTACCTAAGTGTTCTTCACTTAATCCATAACCCATATCTATTTGTGATCTCAAATCTTGTTGTTTCGTTACAAGCGGCAATAAATCCGTTTATCTATGGCAGTACACGTCAAGATTACAAAGAAGCTTTTAAAGATATAGTCAAGTATGTGATGTCGAGAATTCAAAAGACTGTCTTGAAGGAGCTCGTCAAATTGTCAAGTTCTAACGTCGTAACCGAAGAACTGACGATAGACGACGGAAAAAGCAATATCACGCCGATCGTCTATCGGAAAGTCGAAGCCCAGAGGAATGGGACCGACTGGAATGAGAGCCAATCAAAGATAAGTAACATAAATAATAATGAGATCAAGACGTCATTTTTAGCCGTGCCATCTTTATATGATAACGATGAGAAGGAAGTCGATGAAGAAATAAGGGAAGATGAGGCTAGAAGGAAAAGACAATCGAAACGGTTAGAAACGTTAGAATTTCTCGATGTTTCAGAATTGAAAAAGTTACAAAGCAAAGAAAAACAAAATAAATCGACCACACGAGACGTTTTCAATCAAAAATCGAAACTAATCGATAACGCTCACGTTACACCTCCCTGTGTTGTCTTGGTACCACCAACAATTCGTATCTCACGGGTTGAATCGATAAAAAAACGAGCCAGTCAGTTCTTTACGAAGCAATACAAAGATGACGACTTGACAAACTTTTTGAATGGAAACGAGGCTAGCTTAGAGGTTGCTTTACAAAACTTAAAAGAGTCGACTTTGTAACGGGAGAGAAAAACTGTGCTGTCTTTTAAGATAATCGGTGTGTGGAGGCGGAAGAATTCAGGGCGCATACGTGTCACCATTATTATTAGTATGACGTGATCAAAATATAAAATTTGAAATCGACTAAAAGCAGTTTTTTCTTTATCTTTATGTGCCCTCCCAGTAGGCAAAATCATGAATAAGTCACTGCAACCTGCAACGAAGAGCATTTTTATTATAATCGCGTGTATATTTCTAAAGAATTGCACTCCTTGGCAGAGATTTTTTGACAATTTTGGCTGCTAGGTTAAGTCGTGGTCTTAAAAACAAATTTCTATTGTAGAAGGCAGACAGGCTTTGAAAAGTAGATCAAGAATCAAGCTGGAAATCGAATAGTGATGAGAGCTAGTGATCTTTCTCCCATCGTAGTATGGCTATTTCCATTTTTAAATCAGTTATCAATGTAAGCGATTACTGTCAAAATGGCTAGAATGCAAGAGGAAATTTCTAAATATCCAGATTACTCCTCAAAAGAAAAGGCATTTTATTTAAAGAGTATACAAGATGTTAACTGCTGATTGCCATGTAATTTCCCGGTGAACAAATTAATTGTAAAATCACTGCGAAGGAGTGCGTTTCTATAGAAACTATTCACTATATTTAATCAAAAGTCTAAAGGCTACAGGTGCTACATGTTACAGGTGGTGGCCGTGCCACCCTGCTTTGTATTGCTCTCTTTACAGCCATACTTACTCCGGAATTCAAAAACTTTGGTTTCCCGTAAGTTGGGGTCGTACAATAATGCCCGCTGATCCCTAGTCGACATCGCTTATGGTTACAACTAGGACAGTATCTGATCGTCGTTGATCATCTAACTTTCGTTCTTGATAAATTAAAATACTCTTGGCAAGTTCTTTCACAGAGGTTCGTCTTTCGTAAATCCAAGAATTTCACCTCTGACAACGAAATAAGGATGCCCCCAGTTGTCCCTCTTAATCATTACGTCAGTACTATATGAAAATTCCATTGAAATTGATATTCTAATAAAACTGTGAAACAAAAAAGGGAAAAATCAATCAAACATACTGCAAAAAAAATCAAATAACATACGAAAATAATTTGTTAGACGGTTTGAAGTTAGAGTTAAAGATTAGAATCAACTGAAGCTTCCACTTAAATATTTTAAAAACACTTCATATAGGGACCTCACGAAATATACTAAAATGTCATAGACGGCATGGACAAAAAAGAAGTAGAAGTTTAAGTTAGTAAGTTGGGCCATTGATAAACTTCGCTGTACATACATAGATAGATTGACAGATAGAACCACACAGAAACCAATATATTTTGCTTTGCGAAATCTAATCAACAACATAAGGATTCTAGTGATATTTGTTGTAATTTCCATTTGTTCGTAGTTCCAGGATTATGTTCGCCTTCTTGCTAGGTTGATTGTTTCACAGATGGGCACTCTATTTTTCCCTTATCGATAATTTATATTGATAATTAATTTCACTGTAAGCGAAGTATTGGTATCACCGTTCTATGTACCTCCAGGGATGTGTGAGGGACATTTGTGGTGACAGCGTTACCGTTTCCCACAATATACACGTTTTTTTTATAAGCAACACGTTTATAAGCAACACTAGTAAATTTTCTCAAAAAGTTAAGCAACAGTACTGCAAGGATCATACATAAATTAGCAACATGAAATTTTGAAACGATGTAGCACTAACATAGCTACAGTACATTTCTTAAAATTGTTACACTAGATGGTTACACTAGGTTGCAGTACTATGTCTTACACTATTTACTTACTGAACTTACACAAACCAGGGATGTGTGGAGAGATGGATAGTGAACGAGTATAAGACATATTGTTACCAACCTTGTTATCTATTCAATTTTGATCACACGTTTTAAAACAATAGAATTTTTTCCTTATTAAACCAATCAGATTGGATTTTATTGTTTGAGTTGAACGAATGAAATTATTTGTAGTTTTTCGTCCTGAACGTACAAGCCAGAATACCTTTCAGTTATATTCAATATGGCGACCAGTAACACGTGCTTTGATAATGAGGAATTGAAGTTTGAAGATGTCGATTTTGACGCAGGTATTGAAGTTTTAGTCGATACTGCGATTATGTCAGATGACGAAGTTCTGGTTGATTTTGACGTGGATGTAGATGATTTGGATGAGGACTTTCCCAGCGGGCACAAAGACGTCGAGACCTCGCGAAATGGTCGCAAAGTGGGAATCTCAAAACATGTCCCAATTACAATTACATCTTCACTGAGACGTCTCGATGACATCCCAACGACATCATAACGACGTCGCAGGAGTATGAAATTTACTCGTTCATCTTCGTAAAGTCGTCGTAGAGACGTCGCGAAATGGTCGCGAAGTGGGAATCTCAAAAGACGTCCCAACCACATCTTAACTGAGACGTCTCGACGACATCCCAATAACATCGTAACGATGTCGCAGGATTGTGAAACTTATTCCTTCGTCGTTGCTTAAGTCATCGTAGGGTCGTCTTTCCATGTCATCCCAAAGACGTCGCTCAATGGTTGCAAAGTGGGATCCTCAGAAGACGTCCTAATCACATCTTCACTGAGACGTCTCAACGACAGGATAATAATAAAAATAATAATAATAACAATAATAACGAATATATTTCAGCCCATAAAAGAAAAAAAATGTTCCTCTTTCGTGTTGAGTAGTTGATTCGTTAACGATATTTTAACGAACAGAAGGTCAGAATGTCACAAAATTTTAAACCGCGACTGCGTTGTGGAGCACTGCAAAACTTGATGATTGTACAATCTGGGCGAAACGCAGAGAAATTGAGTTTGTTTTGTGTGAGTGCAAGAACGTCGTTTGCTTCTTTTCATGCATCACTGCTATGGCCAAGAAGAAGTGCAAGTCAAAGAAGAGAAAGTATGCAGAATCTGACGAACAGGAAGAAGAAGAAGAGGAGTATGAAAATTATCCGGGTATGGCATTTTGGGTGGCGTATGATTGGCCAGAACATGCTCTTTTAACGCTCGAAAACAATTTAACGAAACTGCTACTTTCTCAAGGACTAGATATTGAAGAGTGCAAAGCTATTAAAGGAAGAGGTAAATTATATCATATTGTAAAAAATGTCATATATTTCTATTAACATAAGTCGATTAACTTTTAGTCCAGTCTGATTGTGCAAAAAAACATAAAAATTGTGCAAAATGACTTAAAAGCATGAAATTTGGCACAGTGGTAGTTTAGGGGAAAAGAAGTCATTTAAGCCTCAGACCCAACAAAAAAACACCTGTTTTGTATATTTTACAGACCAGAATAGTTCCCATGGCAACGAAATATTTTTTTCTACAAAATTGAAAGTGTTATATACCGTTGGAAAGATAATGTTTTCCTGAACAAAAGACTTGCTTAGGTCATGTCATAAAAATTAACCTATCAAAAGTTATTAGGCGTCAAAGTTTGGGTCGTGACGTCATCAAAATACCAAAAAAATTGATATTTTCAAAGTAAAACATGCTATATACCGTTAGAAAGCAAATTTTTGCCTGATCAAAAAACTTGCTTAGGTCGTATCATGGAAATTAAGCTATCAAAAGTTATAATGCGTGAAAGTTCGGGTGAATACGTCATCAAAATACCCAAAAATTTTGATATCTTTAAAGTAAAACATGCCATATACCGTTTGAAAGCAAATGTTTGCTTGAAACATTTCCTTTTTTTAAGGAAATCGTTGTAAGCCTCCGTAAGCCTCAAGAAGAAAAAACGTTCGAAAAATTAGATCGAACTCTCGTGCCGGTCATTAGTTACGCAACAACTAGAAAAGTGTTTAAAATGTTAGTTTTCTACGTTCAAATTAAAATTGAGTTCGTTATAGCAAAGTGTGAGTGGATTTGTGGCGTTGAGTGTGTGTTATGGAAATGCGCTTTAATTAGTATTTTTTATTCTTTGTTTCAATTTGATATGTTCGATTCTTAAATATTTGTTTCTTAAGTTGTTTCTGTTTCACAAGTTATAGTGTCTGGTTCTTTACGTTCTGTTCGTGCTTATTTCACAGTCTTGTATTGTCTCTTCTTTTTCTTATAACAGAGCATGTTAACATTTTTTATGTTAGGTATTTTAAGTTTTAGACAAAAGAAATAAATGAGAATGATAGAGATGAAGTAAGAAAATTAAGGAAAGCAAAATGTCTAAAAAGCGTCGTTATTCTGAACTTGAAAGTTTGACTGAAACTAAGGATGTCGATTGGGAATTATGTATTGTATGTCAAGTCAATACAAATGAAAAATTGGAATGTCCGTCTGATCTTAATCGTAAAGGTTATGATTCGTTTAAAACATACGAAAATATTACTAATAATATCAATCGTTTCCGGGAATTGAATGCTATACCTGTTGACTCAGTAATTCTTCCCAAGGAGAAATGTACAGCAGATATGTTTTTTGAAAAGAAAGCAAAATTCCACAAGTTGTGCAAAAATAAATTTAGCGACATGAAAATACAGAGGTTGGAAAAGAAAATAAACAATACAGAGGTAGAGCCTCAATCAGATGAAGTACAAAACGTTGATTGTGAAATGAGTTATGTAGATGCTGTCAGCCAGATGACTCGAACAAGTAATCGTCCTTCTACAAGTAAAGGAAATTTTGAAAATGACAATTTATTGTGTTTCTTTTGTGATAAAGCGACCACAGAGAGTCTTTCTAGGGCTTCTACTTTTAAACTAGACAAAAAAGTCAGAGAATGCGCAACGATTCTACAAGACTTTGACGTTCTTGCTAAACTAAGCAAAGGTGATATGATAGCACAAGATGCTATGTATCATCCCGTCTGTCTAGTTGCCTTTTATTATAAAGCAAAGTCTCTTCGTGATTATACTGCACCAATTGTGGATGAACATAAGAAACTTCATGGGATGGTTCTTGCTGAATTAGCGGCATTCATGCAGCAGGAACGGGTAAGGCTAGAAGGAAAATGCGTTTTTAAGATGGCAGACTTGGCAGCACTGTACAAGAAGAGGTTTGAAGATCTAGGAGGACTACTACCTGAACGCGTACATTCTACACGCCTAAAAGAAAGATTACTTGCACAGATTGATGGCCTAACAGAATCAAAAAGAGGTAAAGATGCATACCTTGCATTTGACAATGATTTGACCGATGTTTTCAAAACTATCTATGAAAAAGATTTTGATGAAGATGCATTCGTATTGTCAAGGGCTGCTGATATTTTACGAAAAAGTCTATTGGAAAGAGAATTACAAGAATTTGATGGTCAATTTGATATTAACTCACAATCTAACTTCGTTCCGTCAGTGCTATCTTCCTTTGTAGACATGATTCTACAAGGCACCGACTATTCGTTCAGGCAACTTCAATCTCTACAAAACAACAATCAGTCTCCTTTTGCCATGGTTTTTTGCACTTAATCATACTCACTATGCTCGTTGGCTGTCAGTTCATCTATGTGACATGCTTCAATTACAAGAGACTAACCAAGAGGTTTTCAATAATTTCAACGAAGGTCACTTTGTAGTAGCCAAATCCAAGCGCGCATTCTCTTCACTTGGAATCGACCATGCTCATGAACAGAATAACAAATGTGTCAAAGGGGATGGGGGTAGGGCTTTTTTATAATTCTGAACGTATCACACGATTGTTTTATAGATAGTTTATGTTTAACGAGCTCATATTAGTAAACTTAGTCTAATTCGATACTTGATTAACTTGAAAGTAAGACTTCAATTTTTTAGGTGCTGTTGGTCTCACAGAAGATTCAATTCAACTCTTACGATGGATGGTTTGTGGGCCTGAAGTCGCAAGAAGTGTAAGGGATTTTGAAGCTTCCTTGCCTTACAACTTGGAGGCAGCACTGACAGAACAAACGAAGCATCATGAGCAAACTCCCAGTGCTCAAAAACGATTTGCAAAGAATGTCAATGATTTGGTCACGGCATTCCAGGAAGCAGGGAACCCATTCTTGGAAGAAACGAAAGACCTAATAGCACTAGATTCAAAGAACATTGTGAATCAAACTGCAGTCGATAATATGAGGAAAATTGATGAGTCTGGAAAGAAGCAGTTCAATGATTTTTTCAATAGCAGGCTAAAAGAGAAAAAAATCAGTATTTATGCAGTCATTAAGAAAAATAATTTCTCAATCTTCACGCAACCATCTCAACGAAGAAAAACATCAAAGATGGAAATTACAACACTCAAAAAGTCATGTCAACTCTTCTCGCGACTTTACATTGCTTGTCAAGTTAGAGATGGCAATCTTGAAGAATTCTTTTCACATGAAAATGGCAGTTATCCTGCATCAATCTCAAAAAACGGTGACTTAATGCCCGGATCAAAGTCTACCCTGTTGCACTGCCTTAAAATCGATAATGAAGTTGCTGCTGATGAAATGTGTATGGACTGCATCATATTGGATGGAGCAGCAGTCGTAAACATAGTTAAACCAAATAGTCAAACCACATTTCAGGAATACGCAACTCAAAAGTTCACACCGCACATCCAGAAACAGTTAAAGAGAAGCAAGAGAGTGGACATTGTTTGGGATGTTTATGTAGAGAATTCCTTGAAGTCTTTAGCCCGACAAAAACGAGGTATAAATAAAAAACACTCTTCTGAAAGAGGTATGACCTCAACCCCGTTTTGAAAGATTTTCTTACTGCCCCACCCAATTCTTTCAATTTTCGAGAAAGTCCACCCCTTAAGAAAAGTGAGGGGCTTCAAGGGGGATTCGAACTATGAACAAATGGTACGAAGCAATTATATTTCAAAAATGTTTATAATGTTAAGAAAAACAAAATAATTTCATTTCGTTTTCAGGTAAAGGCATTCGACGCAGAGTTCTTCCGGCGACCAAAATTCCTGGGAACTGGCAGTCGTTTTTGCGCTTAGATGAAAACAAAACTGAACTTTTTGGCTTCCTCGCTAATCAGGCAACACAAGCTGAAACTGAGAAGTTAATTATCAGTACTATTGGCTCCTCAATCATCACGAATATGTCAGTTGACAATGTATCGTCTCTTTCTCCATCAAACCACGAAGAAGCAGATACACGTATGCTCCTTCATGCTCTACACGCAAGTCGTTCTGGGATGGAAAAAGTTATGATTCGCACAGTTGATACTGATGTAGTTATCATAGCCCTTGCAATGTTTTCCTTGCTAAATTTATCAGAACTTTGGATTTCATTTGGAACTGGTAATAATCATCGTCTACTACCGATTCATCTCATCTTTAATGCTATCGGTGCTGCTAAATGTAGTGGCCTGCCCTTCTTTCACGCTTTTACAGGATGTGACCAGGTTTCGTTCTTTGCAGGAAAAGGAAAGAAAAGTGCATGGAGAACCTGGAAAAATTTTGATGAAGTAACGGCAAGTTTCGTTTCCTGTTCTAATTTTCCTTCTGACCAAGAACTAAAAGAATTATTTCCTGTTATTGAAAGATATGTCACTCTTTTGTACGACCCAACAAGTCTCATGCTATCCGTTAATGAATGTCGGAAAGTGCTATTTGCAGCAAAAGGTAGATCACTGGAAGCTATCCCACCAACACAACATGCTCTCCTTCAGCACACAAAACGTGCCATTTACCAAGCTAGTTGTTGGGGACAATCCCTTATTGCACAACAGAATTTACCTAGTCCCAATATATGGGGTTGGCAAGAAGAAGAAAATGGGGAATTTTCCATTCAATGGATCACGATCCCGGAAGCTTCTGCTATTTGCCGTGAACTCATTTCTTGTGGGTGTAACCCAGAAAAAGGATGTAAAGGACGCTGTAAATGCAAAACCATATCACTAAAATGCACTGCCCTTTGCAAGTGCGGGGGTGATTGTGATGACATACATGTGTAGTAATGTTTTATCTTTTTTCCTAGTCATATGAGTTTAGTCTGTATTCCTGCATATAATAAACAACTAACATGTTGTAGGAAAAATATTTCAAATATTTTATCATTAAAAATTTGACATCATCACCCACAATTCGACGCCTAATAGCTTTTGATAGCTTAATTTCCATGACATGACCTAAGCAAGTTTTTTGATCAAGCAAAAATTATCTTTCCAACGGTATATGACATGTTTTACTTTGAAAATATCAATTTTTTGGTATTTTGATGACGTCACGACCCAAAATTTGACGCCTTATAACTTTTGATAGGTTAATTTTTATGACATGACCTAACCAAGTTTTTTGTTCAGGAAAACATTATCTTTCCAACGGTATGTAACACTTTCAATTTTGTAGAAAAAAATATTTCGTTGCCATGGGAACCTATTCTGGTCTGTAAAATACACAAAACAGGTGTTTTTTGTTGGGTCTGAGGCTTAAATGACTTCTTTTCCCCTAAACTACCACTGTGCCAAATTTCATGCTTTTAAGTCATTTTGCACAATTTTTGCACAATCAGACTGGACTATTTCTTTCAAACATGATTTAAACTTCAGGCAGAAAAGAAGAATCGTGTGTGACAGCGTACACAACTACACTTTCGCAAGTTTTAAAAGATCACAACTGCGAAAAGGCTGTGGCATTGGTCGTCAAGTCACAGCGAGACTCTGTTAAAAGGGCTGCCTGCGATCTGGGATACGATATAAACGATATTTCCATTTCGACTGAAGGAAATGACTTTTCTGTCAAACCTGTCCAATTCATTTCAACAGAACGCTTAGACGAGAACGTAAGGAAGGAGATCCTATCAGGGCTTAATAACATCAAGCATACCAATTTGAATGATCTTTTAATTGATCACGGCAATAGTACGTAAAATGTTCTGTTTAACTAGCATTTACAAAGCAAATAAGACAGATTGCTGCCATTTACTTCATTTTCATACTTTACCTTTCCATAGATATTGGTAATCCAGCACAAATGAAATCGGATTCAAATTTCTGCAAAGCCGTCGACGTTATCAAGAGAGCAATGGATTTCGGAAACTACGGTATTTGCGAAGGATCAGTCTACAGGAAGATACCTGAATCTAAATTTACGTCCATATTCTGCAGCTCAGTTGAAAAGTTCTTGCTGACGCTCCTGGGAAATAGAGAAATAGCAAACGTGATTGGAACCCATATGACACAGCTTACAAATCTATTATCGAAAAAGGAATGCCGGTTGATAAAACTGGGGTTATGCTAAAGTTGACGCTGGTTGACGGGGGAGGGGGGGGATGTGATACTAGTTGACGTCAACCCACACAATTTTACAAAACCTTGATTTTTCTAATTAAGTAAAAGTTTCTTATGAAAATGTTAACACTGAATGTGATCTTGATGTGGTCCGTGATGCACGAACGTAAAACAATAAGCACAGATGGAGTTTGATCAGAGAAAAATTACACGAAGATCATTGCAAATATTTTCACGTCTTATTAAAAAGGCGTAAGAAACTAACATACAAAAGGACAAGTGGGGTGGAGGTTGTTTTGTTTTGGAGGGGGGGGGGGGGGGGGGGGGGGGGGGGGGGGGGGGGGTCTTCTCAAACGATGACGTCAACTGAGGGGGAGGGGGCAACGCAAAGTTGACGGAGGTTGACAGAGGGGGGAGGGGGGGTCAAAAATCTTGGAAAAATGGTTGACGTCATTTGTGAACAATCCCTTACTAAGATTTCTTCTTACGTGCTTCTTACCCAAATGTGTGTGCTTCTTACGCGTTCTTACACGTTGTTACTCGTTCTTACTCAGTTACCCTTTGTAAAAAAAGTTTACTAAGATTTCTTCTTACGCGCTTCTTACCCAAATGTATGTGCTTCTTACGCGTTCTCACACGTTCTTACTCGTTCTTACTCAGTTACCCTTTGGAAAAGAATTTTACTAAGATTTCTTCTTACGCGCTTCTTACCCAAATGTATATGCTTCTTACGCGTTCCCACACGTTCTTACTCGTTCTTACTCAGTTACCCTTTGGAAAAGAATTTTACTAAGATTTCTTCTTACGCGCCTCTTACCCAAATGTGTGTGCTTCTTACGCGTTCTTACACGTTCTTACTCGTTCTTTCTCAGTTACTCTTTGGAAAAGAATTTTACTAAGATTTCTTCTTACGCGCTTCTTACCCAAATGTATGTGCTTCTTACGCGTTCTCACACGTTCTTACTCGTTCTTACTCATTTACCCTTTGGAAGAGAATTTTACTAAGATTTCTTCTTACGCCCTTCTTACCCAAACGTATGTGTTTCTTACGCGTTCTTACACGTTCTTACTCGTTCTTACTCGTTCTTACTCAGTTACCCTTTGGAAAAGAATTTTACTAAGATTTCTTTATACGCCCTTCTTACCCAAATGTGTGTGCTACTTACGCGTTCTTACACGTTCTTACTCGTTCTTACTCGTTCTTACTCAGTTACCCTTTGGAAAAGAATTTTACTCAGATTTCTTCTTACGCCCTTCTTACCCAAATGTGTGTGCTACTTACGCGTTCTTACACAGTGGCACCTCAGTTGTACTTCGAAGGGTGAGTTTTATTATTTTTTGTGATGATTTAGGAATCGAAAATAGTATACCAAATGCAAGGCTGCGACACTTGTTTTATCAAAAATATTATCAACTGCTTATGCACGGAAAATTCCCTCAAAAGGAGAGAAAGTTACTGCTTGTTGGCCCGTCTGATAGTAGCAAATCAAATTGGTTTAGTCCATTTCAGGGTACATACAGTTGACTTTATTAACAGTAACCTGTGTAATAGTCCATGAATGAAATATCTATTGGATGTATTTGCGTTTCATTATCCCTTAGGTATTATCCCCATCAGAAATATTGCTAGCGTAGTGCCAGACGGTCGCTTCAGTGGTAGTAATATACGATCAATTACGGAAATCGTATTTATGGATGAATGGACATCTAATAGCTTTTCGTGTGAGCAAGCTAAAACAGCCTTACAAGGTATGGAATCTTTAAAAATATAATTTCTCTATTTCAATTGAACTTTCCTTGTGGTTAATATTGCATGAATAAATGAATTTTTGTCCATAGGTGGTTTAATCACGCTTCCAAACAAGCATAAAGACGTGTCTACGTTTGTATACAAAAGCGGCTTTTTCATTACGACCAATGTGTATCCTGATTTTGGTGCGCCTGAAGATGTAGAAGCAGTGAAGAAGAGGTTGGCGATTTTCAGAACGAAAACTCTACGAAGCAAAGATCTCAGCATGACAAGTACTTATCTGTTTCTAATTTTTACATTTGGTAGTCTACTATTTACATTGAGCGTTCTCAAACAACTTTGGGTGTTCTTAGGGTGGCTGAGACAGCATTGTATGGAGATATTCCATTTTCTTGCCAACGAGCTGAAAGACACGCCGATTTTCGAACAAGGAAACTTAGAAACGAGTACCCTTGAGGAAGGAGCAGTCTACAATGATTTTGATGGAGGATCAACAAATTTGCTTCTGGATGTTGAGCAGTTAAATTGCTTCAGTATGCAGGATCACAAAGAGATAGACTGCAGTCAGTTTGAAGTGGTGCCACAGAAAGCCCTTGACGAAGCTGTGCTTGACGCAGATAGAACGGAAGGGATACTATACGAGCACCTGACATTTGACACCAATCTGGCCGATTACACCAATAGCGCTTCTAACACAGAGTACTTAGAGAAGGTTTTCAAGCTAGTAACGACATCATGGTCTGCGATAGAAAACAATCTGACACAGAAAACGACCGACATTTTTAATATGCGTGTCAGAGCAAATTGGAAAGGGCCGGATTCAATATACGATGCCTGGTTATTGGCTAACAACATGAGAAGGGATTGGTTTGCTTACGGAAAGTTCAAAAGGATGTATCCTAATTGGCAGTTGCTCTGCAGGCAAACAAGCAAAGATGAATCCTCGTCAGAAGACAGTAGCTGTAGCTGCAGCAGCTGTTCTGGCACAAATACAGCAATAAATGAAGATGAGTCTTCAGATGATGAAACATCGCAAGACATTCAAGAAGATCTCAACGAGCCGTCAACAATTACAGATAGCGATGAAGACATCAAGCCAGATATTCGACTTCCACCAATGACGGTTCAACCATTTTCAGTTGGAGACAAATTTGTGCAGAGAATAGTTTTGTATAGTGACTCAGAAGATGAAAAATAAAAAACACTACGCTTAATACTTCTTTCCTTCGCATCGCATTCCTCTTAACAGCTGTCTATAGCATTGCGAGAACACTTGATATAAATCATTATGTATCAGCTTAAAAAAAGAAGAAATATCACAAAATTCTTATCCAAGCAGCAACTGAGTAAGAACGAGTAAGAACGTCTAAGAACGCGTAAGAAGCACACACATTTGGGTAAGAGGCGCGTAAGCAGAAATCTTAGTAAAATTCATACATAGTTTTGATTCATTACATTTTTCTGTAGAGATTCTAACGCTGTTAAATGATTATGTCGATTACATTCGAACTAGATTAAATCCTATTTGTGACAGCCTATTAATATCTCGCAACGGCAAAACACTAACACGCATTGCTGATGTCTTTGGAAGAACTGTGTTCGAGGCAATTGGGAAATATATTAATCCCACACGTTATAGGCAGATAATTGAAACAGAAAGTGCGATTAATTTAAATGTAGAAGAACAGAATATCATCTCAACTGACCAAAAGCACACTTCCCGTGTTGCCAAGATACATTATCAAAAGATCCACTTACAAGATGTAGCTTTAAGAGCAAAGGAGTGTTTGAATAAATTAAAAGATCAAACCCAATGTAAAGAAACAATAAATGACGTTAACATTAACATTAATTCCAACAACAGTCATACAGACGTCACAAGAGAAACACCAGTTCGAAGAAAAAAGGTTCCATTCAGCTATTTAGAAGACACCTTTATCGAAAAGGGAATTTTAAAATACGGCACGGGAAGGTGGACGTCAATTTTAAATGATCCAACATACGCTTTTCATCCATGTAGATATAGATATAGATATAGATGTAGATTTCATGTAGATAACTCACAAAGTCAGACAGCATTGGTATAGAGGCAATGCAATAATCCATGACACTGTTGGGAATTTCCCATTCCGAATGTACATCGTTACAACAAAACTTAGCGTACTTCATTATCTTACATGTAATTTGATCTGCCTGAGATTCGTCTTTGCCACTTCCACCAGGACTTTTTAACCATGCGCGAAACGCAGTCGCCAAGGCATTTGTCTTTCCAAAGGTAGGCATTTTGTGTGTGATAGCACGCTTGTGTTTCACAACTTCATTGTGCGTTCTTGTTACTCGACTGGGAAAAACGTCATTTATATCAGGTTTTGTGTCAAAGTAATAGTACCAACCATGATGATTATATACATGCTTTCGACATCCTCTTTTACTGTAGAAGGGATGACTATCACAAGAATCAATTGGACATAAATACAAGTTCTTGTCAGTTGTGTTCAGTTTAAGCCTTTTCGATTTTTTAGAAGCACCTATAGCGTCTTTCCAATACGGCTTTGAATACAGTCTTTTGCTCATAGTTGATATTCAACTAGTTAGAACACAAACGCAACTCTTACAAAATATACAGTGTGTCCACGAGAAAGTGGGCACCTAACTTTCAATAAGTATATCTTTTGTTTTTCGTCCTTGTTTTTTTCAATTTTTATATTAACAGAAAGAAAATTTTTTGCTCTTTCTAAATATATGACCTTTTTCATAGAAAAAACAATTTTTCGGGAAATATAATCGATTTTACCATGAAACCATGACATTAAATCAATAATGATCAATTAACGCTTGCTTGAATAGGAGTTAATGACTCGATTAACATGGGAAATCATAAAAAGCTAAAATATTGTAATAAAGCTGCGTTTATACAAGGAAAACTTAACGTTTTTACAAGCTTTAAACATGAAGTTTCATTTCTAAAACGCCTTTACAACGATTTAAGAACTTTGAACCGTGCTTTTTGTTGGTGGATTTCTACCCAGAAACTGTTGTCTAAAATCCTGACTAACAGCTACATAACTTTTTGACTCATGAAACTTTCTTCTTATGATTGAATGAATTTCATAAAAAGTTTGTTTTCTCGCTTATAAAGATTTTGGCAATGCGTTTGGAATATGAAATTATTAAATCATAATAAAAATTTTAAGGTAAGTTTACACAATGAAAAAAAGTCTGTGTCTTTTCAAAAAGTTTCGTGACAAAATTAGCACAATACCACCAACAGCGGTTGTTTCATCGAAACAAAAGGTTAATTGCTCGTTAAAAGTCTGTTTTATTGATCATTACAAAATTAACAACCGTGTCGAAACAAAAAATACTTAATATTCTTTAAAATAAAAATTTCTATAAGTAACAACTTATATTTTTGGAAAGCTCAAAAAATCCTCTTTCCAACGGTATAAAAACCGCATTGTATTGTTGAAAATTCGAAAAGTTATTTGTGTTTTAAACAAGGTGCCCACTTTCTGGTGGACACACTGTATGTTTGACAATTAAGTATAATTAACGTTTATGATCTCCATCGCATAGCTGATTAAACCACAGTTACGCAGAAAAGAGGAATTTTTACGTTGCGGAACATTATGACCAAGTCTGCAAAGTGTTTGATGAGATAGTTTGAACAATTCTTTTAAATAATCATTCATCAAATGTTCACATAACTTAAATATTAAATACTCAAAGGAACAGTTATTGGGAACTGAACGTGTCATTTAAATAAACCATTACTGCAGTGTAGAGAGAACTGCGTGTTCCTATTTTCTTGGGAATTATAGCACTACGCAGACCGATTTGCACAATAACCCTTAATAATTGAAAGTGGCACTTCGGGTACCATTTAATTTAGACCACTTTCACGATTGGGAATGATTTATGGCAATAAAGTTAAAATTTCACACAAGTTTAGGTTGAAAACAATCAAACTAACACGGTACATTAAATTCATTTACAATTCAGCATATCCAAGTACATTGGCTCTTCATCTGAATATTGTGTATATGTGTGTGTGTGCATAATGTCAATATAAAATTTTAACGTAAATAAACAATTTTTTTTTTTTTTTTTTTTTTTTTACATACTTAATGTTCTTGCGAAAGCTTTGTCCTTTAGGAATTTCTTCGTCTCATGTTTGAATTCGTGTAGTGTGGTCGAGTTTCGTGCTGACTTTGGCAAGGCATTGAAGATATTTTCAGCTTCTTGTTGGAATGTAATGGCTTTTCCGTTGCATTTTAACATTATACCAGTGTTCGCTGTATTACTTCTTAATGTGCGTGCGTCTTTTTTGTGTTCTACACCAATGTTTGATGGAGCGTTTAAGTCGTTCATGCCTTTAAAAGCAAGAACAGCAATCCCATATTCGTGTTGTTCGATTACAGGCAACCAAGACAGATTAATGACATCATGAATGTTCCCGAATTTGTTGTACACAAAACCAGCTGCTGCGTTTTGGACCTTCTGTAGACGTTTTACCAAATATTGCGGTGTTGTACCTAAAGTTTATTCCAAAAGCTTGTGGACACTTTACTTTTTTAAACTTTTCTCAGCACCGATTTATGCTATATTCAAAAGTTATACACCGTTGGAAAGCTGAGAAAATGTGGAATATTCTACGCGAAAAAGTTTTTCAAAATTTTCATAAATTGAAGAAGAAAATCGAAGAAGAAAAAATGGTCGTTTTTTTCTAAGGGTGGTACAAGCTTGATTTTTACATAGTTGGAAAGAGGAATCCTTGGCGATTACGATTATGTAATTTTTTTTTCAAAAAATTATTTATTTCGAAAGATACAGGAGGGGAAAGTGACCCATGTAAACAAACCAAAAAAATGACTTTTTTGAAAAAAACCGGGGGTATGAAAACAGTCATATAGTAGAAAGTGTCATTTAGTATTTAATCATCTTCTTTATATGTTGCATCGTAAAACATTAGCATGAATCTTTTTTTTTAATTTCAATAAAGCAATTATATTGAAAAGAATTCACATTGTACAAAGCATTATAAATTTTACATTGCATTTCAAAAGAAGTGTAACAGATCTTTGTTAAATCCCAGAGGAAATTAAAAATTGTTACAAATTAATTAATAACAGTTACAAATCGTTTTGAATGTAAACAGAAAAAAAGTCTGTTTTCATACCCCCGGTTTTTTTCAAAAAGTCATTTTTTTGGTTTGTTTACATGGGTCACTTTCCCCTCCTGTATCTTTCGAAATAAATAATTTTTTGAAAAAAAAATTACATAATCGTAATCGCCAAGGATTCCTCTTTCCAACTATGTAAAAATCAAGCTTGTACCACCCTTAGAAAAAAACGACTTTTTTTTCTTCTTCGATTTTCTTCTTCAATTTATGAAAATTTTGAAAAACTTTTTCGCGTAGAATATCCCACATTTTCTCAGCTTTCCAACGGTGTATAACTTTTGAATATAGCATAAATCGGTGCTGAGAAAAGTTTAAAAAAGTAAAGTGTCCACAAGCTTTTGGAATAAACTTTAAGTATACTGCATTTCCGTATTCAAGTTGAGATAAAACGAGGGAGGTAGCTAACTGTTTCTTTAGTGAGAAAGGGATTAATCGTTTGAGATGTTTGAGTGTTTTTAGTGTGCTGAAGCATTTTTTGGTGATGGTATTGATGTGATCTTTCCACTCAAGATGTTGGGTAAAGGTGACGCCGAGTATTATGGTCTACAGTGTTAAGCGGATGTCCAGCAATCGTGGTTTTGTTGGCGATGTCATCTATATTGTGAAGATGTGATAACTGCTTTGTAGAGAATAGCATTGTTGTTGTTTTCATAGGATTGAAAATTAAGTTTGAATTGGAAGACCAGTTCTTTAGATTTTGTAGATCTTCTGTGAGATTCATTGCCTTATCTTTGGTTTGATGTGGTTTACTGTGAATATAAATGGTTGTGTCATCAGCATATTGTAATGAATCCGAAGCATTGAGGTAGTGTGGCATATCTGTTACGTATAGGTTGAAAATGATTGGTCCAAGTATCGACCCTTGGTGTACACCAAATTTCGTGTTAAGAACGGGTGATGATCTGCTGTCTATTTGTACATAATGTTTGCGGTTTGTGATGTATTCTGTCAGCCAGTGTAAGAACGGTTTTGAAAAATTTAACGCGTGTAGCTTTTTTATTAGAATGTTATAGTCAATCGTGTCAAATGCCTTTGAGTAGTCGACAAATAATGCGAGAGTGACTTCTCCTTTCTTCATTGTTTTAAGGATATCGTCTTTTAATTTTAATAAGCATGTTACGGTGGATCTGGATTTACGGAATCCATATTGAGAAGATTGGTATACGCCCTCAATGTACGTTAACATTTGTTGGAGGACTATTCTTTCGAATACTTTTGAAAGAACAGGAAGAACAGATATTGGTCGGTAGTCTGATGCTTGTGATGGAGCTACAACTTTCGGAATCGGACTGATTCTAGTGGTTTCCAAGCGTCAGGGAAAGTCTTTGGTTTATAAATCCGTTTATTATATGTGTAAGTGGAGAGATGAGCTTTTCGCTTACTGGCTTGATAAGGTTGATAGGGATATTGTCATTTCCGGTGGAGCAATCATTCCAGATTTTCTGTAATGCTGTTTTGACTTCATTGTATGTGGTCGGCTGGATTGCGAAACCTTGTGTACCATTAGGCAGATCATTAATGGTTTGATGCAGCTCTATGTTGGTTGTTGTTTGTTTGTTTGTAAGTTTTTCTGCGACAGTGTTGTAATGCTTGTTTAGAATGGATGAGTCAATATCTATGGATTTCTTATTTGGTGTTAAAATTCGATGTATGGTGTTCCATACTTCTTTAGGTCGATTCGAAGATAGCGCTTTTCTGTAAAATGATCTTTTGGTTTCCCGTATTGCCCTTTTTTATTCGTTTCTTATGTTGCGGAATGACAGCCAATCAATGGTACTTTGTGTTTCATGAGCTGTCTTCCGGAGAAGATTCCTTTGCCGTTGGAATTCGTTGATTCGGAGATCTTTCATCCATGGTGCTGGTGGTCTGGTGATTTTGTAGCGACGAACAGGAGCGTGGTTTTCGATACATTTTAGTATAAGATCGTTCAAAATGTGAAGTTGCTCACCTGGATCATCGAAACTGTATATTACATCAAGTGGTAGCTGATTGAAATCTTCCCGATATATGTTGATGTCAAAATTTTTGAAATTACGGATGAATTTGTAACGTGGTGTGTATATATTGTTGGGGACTTTTACACTGATGAATGGCGCATCGTGGTCACTTATTGTTTCGCATGGAATGACTCCACTAGTTGTTAATTTGTTTGGGATGTTGGTGATGATATGATCGATTAAACTGACGCCGTTTCTTGTGGGCAGGTCGACGACATTTTTTAAATTAAATAGTGTCAGACAGCTTTTGTACTTGTTAACCACTGTGTTGTTTGTATTAAGGTTAATTTTCATATCTCCAGTTAATATGATAGAACCATCCCAGATATTGTTGATCTTTGCCAAGAGTGATTCAAGTTTCTCTACCCATAAACATTTTGAGGCGTTATCTGAATCAGGTTGGTACAGGGTACCCAACAGGAGTTTGTTGTTTCGATTTTTGCCTTTTATTTCTATCCAAATATGTTCCATGGTTGTATCCAGCTTGTTGATGTCTGTTCGTATTATGTAAGTGATGCTGTCTTTTATGTAAAGACCAACTCCGCCTCCTCTCCGGTATGGTGACGTAATTTAAAAGATTTGGATACCGCAACGACAATCTCTGGCCGTAACGACATCGTAGAGACGTCCGATTAACAACCTCCTTCTTCTGGGATCATAGGCGATCTATGTTGGGATCATCAAAACAACAAAACATACAAATTCAATAGATGTCTCCATTTTAATTCTTTTTAAAAGTTTACAACGCAACAATTTACAGTTCAATATATACTAGCTAATTTGTCATCAAATTATAAAATTTTGAATCACATGTATTTCCACATTTAAAACTCCTTTCGGCTAGCCTTTTTGAAATTTCGCCAACCTCATTATCGATCAGGAGATCTTTGAGCATCAACGGAAGTTTTTTATGTCATCTACAGTGCTTTTCTGATGCTGGAATGCTGAAACTAAGTTCAACAAGAATGTATAAATATGTATAAATATACCCGCCGAATGGATTCAGAAAACAGAAACTCACCGTTAATTTCATCGAACAGGATCGTATCTTTTCAAGGTGTTTTTTCATATACACTTTGCCAGTTTACCTTTGACAAAACGCCATGTTTAATTAATTCTTCTAAGTTTTATCTAAACGTCTTTTATCGAAACTTATGTTACATGTATCGTTATTAACAGTATTAACCTTTTCTTACAAGAAAGTCTTTGCTTTTGAAACTTTCTATATCACACGTGAATTTTATAACCCGGGAATTTCTCTTTGTCTTACGTATTTATGATTGGCAGTGCCGTAGACACGAAATAAATATTGGGGGCCCTCTGGATTGACTAAAACTGCCTTTCCGAAAATAAATTTTAAACAATAAGAGACCTATTCTTGGCGTGAAATATTAGTGTATCTTCAAACAATAAGACTATCGTTTCGAGTTCAAATGAAGTACATGAGAAAAGTATTACGAAAAAATATGGAAAAAGGTAGTAAATGTTTTACGCATTAAAGTGTCTGAAAATGTTTATTCTTGTTTCGCATTTGTCAATGAATTCATGTAATATAAAAATACAACATTGGAAATCCTTTAAAATTACTTTTATTGCCTAGCTATATCATTTAGCTTTCCAGTCACAAGCTATTTTGTAGAGCTCTCAATTATTTTCTGAAGAAAGCTATGGGCGTTTTTATTTGAGTCACATTTTAGCGAATTTAGTATTCAGTGGTGCATGTGTTTAAACAAGGAAAAACATGGCTTGTTCACACACGTATGTCGTTGTGCTCCCATTTACACCTTTTCAACAAAAAAAAACCATGGTTGAAAACTTTTTACTGTTTAATGACTGCCGAATGAAATTTGAAAATTTTCATCAGATTGCAATTTGATCGTAAAAGGATCCCAATTGCGACGTCCCATTTTCAGACGTCTCTACGACGTCGCAAAATGATCCTAAATTAATAATTGTTTCGAAGGTCGTTATTTAATCTGTGTAAAGACGTCCCAAAAACGTCGTAAAATCATCCCTCACACGACCAATAAACAGAATTCGATACGAATGTAAATTCCATATAAACATGTTAGTATTACTCGATTTATACTGTTTAATGACTGCAGAATGAAATTTGACAATTTTTATCAGGTCCCAAATTGATCTTAAAAGGATCCCAATTGCGACGTCCCAGTTTCAGACGTCCCTACGACGTCGCAAAACGATCTCAAAACCAAACGACCATTTCACGAATGAGACGTCTCAAAGACGTCGTGTGCCCACTGAGTTACTTCACAAATTCCCACTGTTGTTTTTGTTGGGGATGATAATGATGTATTAAAAGTTGTTGAGGTCTTTGAAAATATCGAAGATTATCAGTCATCTGCATTCAGTTACTCTTGTAAAGAATGCTGGAAGAAATATAAGAATCTTTTTTTTTACAAGAGGCACTTATGTTTTCGAAATTTCACAAAATTAGGATTATGAACTCCTGGAAAGATATAATTCATTCCATGCATGAAAACATTGAGCTTGAGCTTGTAATCCTACTTCAGTTTATTTGGGACTTTTTCGAGTAATGTTAAAGGAAAAAACCAAGTATTTAGTTAAAGATTGTTTTGTGGAAGCAAGTCATTAAAAGTTGACACCAGGAGAAGAAAAACTCTACATTATGTTTCTGGGTACATTCCATATGCTATCGAAAGGCAACTTCTCAAACAGTAACAAACACTAACGAAGAGTGGAAAACATTGTACAGACAATTCTAACTATATACATCACTGATGGTGACATATGCAAATGAAAATCTATGTGACTTTATTTTTAAGAATCTTGAACAGAATGTTGGCAAAATCAAACAAGCTGAAAACAAGACACTAAAATTAAAAGTTGACAACAAAGCTATGCCTGCCATGAGAAAGTCAGTCTCTTTTTTTGTTTTTATTATCCATGTCAGTTTGCAAATATAATCAAACAGGACGACAAATCTTTAAAATTAATTTAACATTTTACTTTTAGCACTGAAGATGATATAATATATCGAAAAGCCTTTGCTTAATTTTACAAATTTGTCGTCGTGTTTTATTATATACTTTTTTTTCCTTATTAAAGTTAGTTTGGGTTTAACTAATGATTATCGAATCAAAGTTAAATAATTCTAAAGTTTTTGAAAATATTTTACTTTGCCTCTTTTTTCTCTCTTTTTTAAACAATTACTTTGGATGTAGAGCTGTTTTATGGAATTATGATCTTGCAATTTCAATTTGAAGTTTTATCTTACCCTTCAATGAAGCATTGGCATCACAATTCGAAAACCTTTCTTGGAAAAATGTTCCTTGTCAAGAAATCTTGCATAACAGTTAATTAGGAAGGTCAATAACGTTTAGTTCAAGATCCTTGGAAACAAGTGCCAGTGTTCATATTGTCCACCTTCCAAAATATTTTAATATCGGTCTATGTCAGATGTTTCAGAGAGAAATATTCATTTTGCCTTATATTCACGAATACTTTGGTTTTCCACTATAATTAAATGCCTTTAATCTCTCATCATGTAGTGACTTGGAACAAGATCTTGACCATTTTTAAGGGATAACTGGCCAGAAACTGGAATAGTACACGATTTGAAGAGAAAAACACAGAATTCTTCATAATACATAAATTCATTAAAAAAGAATGCAATTGAATGAAAGAGAAAAAGATTAGTGCCTTTTAATAGCCCCAAGTATAAAAATCAAAAAAAAAATTGTTGCATTCGCTCAAAATATCAAGTCTACATTTTTTGACACACACGTGTCTGGGAAGGTCACCAATGTTTTTTTCTTTCATTCAATTGCATTCTTTTTTATATAAATGAAAACGATCAGCGGCGGGGCTTCCCCATATACTAATCGTAAAAACGCTCTCGCTTCTACGTGGTTTTACGACGAAAATGGAAAAAATAAGAAGGTTTTGACCGAGAAAAAAAAAAGTAAATATGTCACTCTCTAAAATAAAAGTGGTATGCACAATCGCGAATTAGTATAATAAGATAAACGCAATGTACGCTTAATATTCAGATAACAAATAAGTTTTTGTTGTGTCACCGTATTCTATCTTATTGATTCCAAGGTCTGTATTTTACAACCGCATAAACCCGAACCCGAAAATATCTTGTATCGGATGTTATCCGAAAACGACGAAAAATTGTTACACAGATAGATAGATACAATGTGTAAACCAAACAATTTCCTACACATAGCGCGCGGAAATTGAATTACCTTGTAACTGTGTGTCTTTTTTTCAGAATTTTTAAAATGGATAATCTGTTCTTGACCAATCATCGACATCATGATATCAAACCATGAATTTCATTTATTTATTGTTATTGTATTTTTTATTTTGATTTTCTAAAAGAAAAAAGATTTTGAATGCATATATATATATTACAGAAAACCTAATCGTACTATGTCGATATTAAAAAGAAACTAGAAGCCTCAGGGCTTGAACAATTTCCGCATCAGGCCTAGAGGAAATAGCTTTAGGCTAATCACAATTCCCAAAGTATGACTTATGGTTCACATGAAGAATAAAATGATATTCGATAGAAGTGAACCAAAATCATTTGAAAATCAAGGAAAAATCAGGGAAAAATCTGCAAGTAACTGTCAACTTTAATATCAGGACCTTCCAATTGTTATTTGTGCACACCTTCCAAATTTTGTCAAAAATGTGAATTCGGTAATATATTTAAGTAAACATTGTTGGTAATATGTATTTAAATAAACATTGAAATTGTTCATAACTTGCATTAATAGGAGCAGGAGAAACTTGGGCATTTCAAAGATTTTAATCCATGACATTTAACAGGATTACAAGAAGATAAAAATTATATACATAACTTAAATCAACATAATATACAATACGAAAATCTATTTCTACTTAACCTGCCTGTGGCGGATCCAGAGGTAAGCCGCAACTTGTGTAGGGGAGTGTTAGCAATTCAAACATAAAAGAAAAAGGTTCAAATAACCCCATTGATAATATGAACTGAATTCACAACTTATGTTAATGCGCTTCTCCACAAGTTGCGACTACACTCTAGATCCACAACTGTCTGCATATTACCACTTCTATGGTGTCTATAAATAACACCAATGTGCACGAAAAAACAAATGACACAATGAAACTTTGCTAGGATCTGTATGAAAATGTTCTTTTCGAACATGATGTACCTAAGGGGATTTTTTTTGCGTGGACTAATTTTTGCGAGCCAAGGTTTGAGAGCGTTTTGCGTGGATTAATTTTTTCGAGTCAGAGCTTCTCAAGGAAAATGTTTGGATTTATATTTGCGAATGGGCACAAAGTGCAATGTGTGTACTTTATAATATAGCTTAGAAGTAACAGTAAAAATCATCATTTCCATGCCTGCCACATTGCAAAACCAATCGGTGCTTGATAAGTACAAGGAAATAGTTAATATATAAAAGGTACACAGAGCCAAAAAATGAGCAAATAAAATCATGAAATTTGGCGTGAATTTATTTTCGTGAATTGTTCATGTCTTGATGTTTTGCGTGGATTTATTTTTTGCGAATTTGGCCAAATTTCGCAAAAGTTGCAAAACTTAATCCACGCAAAAAAAATCCCCTTAAGATATTGTGCCCTAGAACATGTTACACTCCAAATTTTCACAAGGCTTTAGTGATCTTATTTTATGTATATAATTGGTTGGATTCTAATCATCATCCAAAGTTTCTTTTCCTCTGACATATATCCAAACTAAATCATTGCCTCCATTGACGGTTTGCAGGATTATTTTGAACAATGTCATCTTAAATTCTTTTAAATGTGAATTTAAAAATAATCAGTTCCACACAAGTGATAGCTTGACCAAGCATTGTACAGTGATGAATAATTTGAAACAGTCCCGGAATTCCCCAAATTACTCCTTTCTTTAGTTTATTACCGCTTTTCAATTCACTATGACGTTTCGGAGCCAGAAAAGCAGTTTTATAAGACATATCGTTCACCAATATCTTGCACATGTTTATACTTTCAGTATGTATGTATGTTTGGGTCAATTCATTCACTAATGATTTGTGCTGCTATGACAATTTCATTTGTTTATTTTTTTTCAATATCTTCAACTTTCGGTGTAATATTTATTAAATGAAATGAACATGTTTCATGCATTTATTGATAAGACGTATTCACCAGTAATGTTTTGATACTATAATACATTTTCTGCTGCGATATTGAAAGTTTTTTTCACAGCAAAGTTTCGTTTCTATCAAACCTTCACCTTTTTCAAGAATTTTTCCCAGAGTCAGCTAAACATCAATATTTCCTCCATAAGGAATGTTCTTATGATTATATTTCGATTGCAATAGTAGATAAAGTCTTAAAACTCTTCTTCAAAGCTTCTCTACCTACAATTTCCTCAAAACATAAACCAAACGGTTCGAGAACGATTCACGTGTTCGGTGTGCATATTTTACTGACTTTTTAAAGAAATTTTAAAGATAATTGAATTGGGAAGTTTTTAAATATAAAACGGCTAAAATAACTTCTAAAAGTATTTGAAAAGTATAAAAAGCTTATTATTTTTTGTGAATTATTATTGAAAGTGGCCTTTTTGTATTACATTTTGCATAGAGTTTTGGGTCTGTCATTAACGATTCTGAATAAACAAACAATCCGAAATCCGAACGGACTTTCCGAAAACGGCAAAAAACTGTTACGGAGAGAGTTAGATAGATAGAATGTCTAAATCAAACAATTTCCTTCGCTAAGGCGCGGAAATTGAAAAATAAGAAAAAAAATAAGAATAAATTCAAACTAAAAGAATGTTCGAGAACAAATTTACCTTAAAAATAATAATTGAAAACACAAACGTAAAGACAGAAATTTGTACAGCTAAAAAATTTTTAACAACTGAAAACATTCTATGGAACCATTTTTGAAAACAGGGTAAAATCTCCTCTGCTGGCTAATTCAAAACACAACAGTAAAAAACCCTGCATTCTTTATTTATTCAGCATACTAACTGTGTTCTAACTAAATAGATATATACTATTTTAACTTTGGTTTAACTTCAAACATAAGAGGATACCTTTCAAAACCAATTCACCTCATCATGTTTGTAAACAACATTGATCATCTTCTGCAGCCATTTTCAAACACTTCTAAACTGTTTACTTTCTATATTCATACCTGTAAACAAATATTAATAACACTTTTTGTAACACTTCATTTACTTTCCAGCACACTTTTCTACTGCAAACGTTAATTATAAGTCTTTTATATACCTAAAATACGTAAATAAACCCACCAAACTTCTCCTGAAAAGATTGTCGTGAATAAAAATGACGAGTAACAAAATAAACATCATCTTTTCTGCAGCCATTTTTAAACAACTTTCACTGCACTTTGCACTGCACGTCTGTACACTAATACTTGATAACTCACTTACGCATGTTCTACAATACAATACAATAACAGTAAAAGTATAACAATAAAAGTTTTATTATTATACATTAAAACTTTCCCGTTTCTTCTTCAAAAGAACAGCAGAAATGAAGAACCTTATTAACGAACTCCGTTGCTATGAATTTTTCAGCCAATCAAAATAGCGTAATTCAAGAGTTTTCCTTCATTAGCCAATAAAAACGATCAACGCCGGGGCTTCCCCATATATAAGATCCTTGTTCAAAACCACCATTCCCTCATTTTGATGTAGTAGGAAACGGTTTCATTTCGGCCTTTTTATTTGGGCATATGTTGGCGAATGGACTAACTACCGCTATATGACCACGATTAAGAAGATTTTGACCGTAAATTTTGAAAAAAACCATCACTCTCTAAGTTAAATGTGTTACACACATTGCGGATTAGTATAGCGCGATAAACAGTATAATTTTTGTCTTCTTGTTATCCTGTTAACTGTCATGGATTAAAATCTTTGAAATTCCCAAGTTTCTACTATATCGACTGGAGACAGGTTTTATATTATACTTCGATAGTAGATGTCGTACCAGAACGTCGTGACTAGAACGTGTACATGGTAATTACAAGAATAAGTTGTATAGACTATAAGTATTTCATCGCATAAAATGCAACTTTAAAATGTACAAAGTTGTCTGATAACAAATGTTGAATAGCTATCCCTTTCTCTTTCTTTCTTTGTTGAAAAACTGCTGTTCAATTACCCCCGGATAAAAACTTTTAGAACCCCGATGCCAAAGTGGGTGCTCAGCCTGTCTCGTTATAAAAAACTGAACTTGTTCTAAAAGAAACCGTAAGGAACTGAACAGCACATTTACAAGACTTTGTAAATGCAGCAAGGTGGGTCTGAAACAATGTTTACAATTGACTAATATTTTACTTAGCTAAACATACGCAAATTCATTATTCTGATGCACCCTCGTTTCACATGTTAGACTATCCTGATGCACCCTCGCATCACATGTTATGTTATCTTGATGCCCCCTTGCATCACATGTTACATTATCCTGATGCACCCTCGCATCGAAATACAATATTCTAATGTCATTATAAAATAATTTTGAATATGTTTTCTAACACAATAGGAATTAAACACTAGTTATGATTGGAAAACCCCAAAACGCAAATAAAACGACTTTTCGAACTTCATTCAGATATCTTGAAAATTAGTCTAAAGCTATTTCCTCTAGGCTTAATGCGTAAATTATTCAAGTCATGAGGCTTCTAGTTACAATTTACAAGTTTTTTCTTGTTGCTTCCGCTCTTTTCCATTTCCATCTCATGTTCCTAAATACCGGTAAAGAAAATTGAATGTCATCACTATAATCAATTTCATTGAAGCAAAGAATGAACTCATAATAGCGAATATGTTTGAAAAATTTGGTTTATCTGCTCTGGGAAGATTTACTCATTCTGTTACATAATTGGAAAGTCGTCCGAAAGATGTTTGTTTTTCGATAAAACAAAGAAAAGGCAAGAAACCCTGGGTACGAGGCTGTCTTTTTTCCTTATTTTTTCTTCTTTTAGTATACATACTTATACGTTGCGTGAAAGTCGCATACCATACTGTATAACAGAATTTAACTAAAAATACATAAACAGTGATCACAAACGACTTGCATTTTATACATCGTGGTCAAGCATGTGGTTACAAGCAATGAGATTTAAACACTCAATGATGACGACATTGAAACAAATTAAACACTCATACAACGCTTGTAAAGAATTAGCGATCAAGAGTTAAATCGATTAATTGCAAATAATGACAAAAGTTGCTGGCAAATGAGGTACAAATATGTTTTTCAGCCAATGAAATGTCAGCTTCGAATGTAATTACTAATTACATACTACATGATTTTATCTTTGTTTACAATTGATGCGTTTGCAATACGGATTAATCTGACGATCACCACAGCTAATACTTTATTTAAATATTACTTTCAACTGTTGTTTTTGGTATATTTATATTTTGGTTATGCTGATTCCTTCACTACACGTTAGCACTTGAAATCCATTTTCGAGAAGTTTACTTGATTTTCAATTTAAACAGGTAATTTTGTAATTAACATCGGAAACTCGTATATAAACTTTCCTGAATTTCTGTTTAAGCAAAGCATTGTCAGGGAGTTATTGTTTCTAACCTCGTATTTACACATGGTCATAAAACACTTAGGTACATTCTTGATACTTCGAAAATGTTTCATAAAGCACGCGTTGGTTTTGGGTGTAAGGATGTGCAATGTATCTGTGGTACAGCTTACAACAAAACTTGAAGAAAGTTCTGCATTCTTGTATGAGTGAGCTTTAATACATGCCTTGCTATACAAATGACGACTGATACTTTTGAGCATTCAAGGTTACGTTATGAACTTCATCAAAGCAAGTACAATGGACCCTCCCTAAAGCTTTAATTTAATGGAGGTTCTACTGTATGAAGCGTATGAATAAAGAAGAAGGCAGATAGGTAGAAGGTAGAAGGTGAACGATGATAAAAAGCTGTTTTGCTTTTAAAGTGTAGTTTACTCTAATGACCTGTACTTATGAAAACTCTTGCATTCTTAAGTAAAAGTATTGACAATGTCTAATCGGAGGTCAATTGATTTATATTAGACAAGGCAAAAGTTCGACCGTATAAAGTACCTCTAACGCGTGCTAACTAGTTATCGTTTGTCACCTCGTTTTTATGCAATTCTAAGTTCTACTTAACATTTAGATTCATTATTTATACTGCGTCAATTTTTCATAAGTATTGAATATTTTCCATAAGTCAGGTGTTTAAAGATTGGATTTGTTATTACTTTTTATTTTAACAAACAAACAAACAAACAAACAAACAAGTAAACAAACAAGCAGAGGAAGCAATGTAAGCATTCAGATTTTTTACGCTCAATTAAATCTAATTTAAAAAAAACGTAGACTCTAAATCTTCGTAATTACTCATTGATTAGAAGATGCTCCTAATTACTGTCATGCCTCCATAGCAATCTCATAGCATCCTGCACTATTACAATACAGATTAACGTATCTAAGGATCGTGGAATCTGGACGTAAACATGCGTAGGATCAGCGTATAAAATGGAATTGCACACACTTGTCAAAAGTCCAGGTACGTACTTAACAATCAATCCTCATTATCCAAATGAGCAAATTTGTTGAAAGATCTATGCGGAGGAATGCATTTCTAAAGAAGTATACACGCAATTTCAGTAAAAGTTCTCCTAATCGCAGTGACTTTTTGACAATTTTTTCCACTGGAAGATACTACTGGTGAAATGCTTATCTTTAAGTCATGAAGGTTTGAGCCATGAAAACCTTATCGACTAAGATAAAATACATAAATTATAAATTATCGGCTTAGATAAAATACAATGTTGACAGAATCGTGGACGATTTAAGCCTCCCTTTAGATAAAGCCTCCAGTGAGCAAGTTTCATTAAAAATCACTGCGAAGGAGTGCATTTCTATCGAAACATACACACTCCTTCAATGAAAATCCACTTCATTGCAGCAACATTTCGGCAATTTTGACCAGTTGACAGGCTTTAGCTGTTACACACTATCATTTCTCAACTTCTTCCCATAGCAGGATGTTTTAAATAATCTACTTTAATTTACTTAAACTTATAAATAACGTATAAATTTATAAATTAACTTATAATTTTTAACATTCTTTTATTAATAGATAGATTTTATCTCTTAATGAAGACGCGGCAATTTGCTCAATTTAAACCATCTGTTTAACCCATGCCATTCCAGAATCGTTTCGGCATATGAACAAACCACGCCGTGTTTATCTTTACGTGATCAACATATGATTTCCAATCAGTAGGCCGCGGATTAAGGAATTACAATCGTCTTCAACGACCAAGTGGGCAATTAACTAAAAAAAACACTGTGAAGGAGTGCATTTATATAAAAATATACACACTAATTCAATAAAAATGCTCTTTAGCAGTGGCTTTTTGAAGATTTTGCCCACTGGTTAGTATGACAGGAATTTATAAATTTAGGAAATTAGATCGAAATCGATTATATAAGAAAAGTTCTTCTGGATAATTTGTAGAATTTCTTGAATCATTCTCCCTTCAGGAATCAAATTTCATTCTAAACTAAATGTGATTATTATCCAGTGAAAACAACGAAAAAACAAAACATTACAATTCATAATAAAACTCAATGAACGATATAAGTTAAGGTTGATTTATCAGTACTGGCTTAGGTTAAAAAAGATTTTGTTTATTTTACTTTTAAGCAGAAATGCCACCTGCAAAATGGTTGAAGAAAAGAAGAAACACCTTGTATGTGATCTGCGCACAACAGCTCTTAGCCGGCATTGAATATACCTTAGTAATAGCTACTTTGTGGTTGTACATCAAGTCAATTACAGCCAACGAACTGAATCGGAAGATCTTTTTCGGCTTGATTATGTCCAGCTATTGTATATGTGGATCAGTATTGTCAGTTCCTTTCGGTAAGATAATGGATAAGCATCGTTGTATGAAAGAAATTGTACTGTTTTCAAATTTCCTGGCAATCGTTGGGAATCTTTTGTATAGCACTGGTATTTCAGTATGGTTTTTGTTACTTGGAAGAATTCTTGCCAGTAACGTGTCAGTGCTGCAGCCAATCATTGCAAGCGAAGTATCACGTGTTTATGAGAAAGAGAAAGTTTCGTCAAAAGTTGGATTTGTCATACAGTTTAGCGAGATCGGCATGATAATAGGGCCACCACTGAATTTCGCTTTTATGCACATGGACGTATATGTTAAAGGCTGGCATATAACGTATCTAAACGCTCCAACGTTATTGGTTAGCTTACTTTATGCACTCTCGATCTTAATGACTATTTTGTTCATGCACAACTTATCAAAAGAGTATGATTTAAAGGCAACGATGTACGAGAGAATTGGGTCGATGGAGAGCAGTGAAGACAGCGAGATCTGCAAGCAAAAAAAGAAATTCCCTATCAATTTTTGCATAGTAGCGGTCTTGTCTTTTTTGCAATTTTTCTCTGTTAATTTAGTAGAAGTCTGGAACACAATCATTATTATTGATATTCAGCATTTTACAGTTAAGGAAATAAACATCATATACATTATTACAGCAGGGAGCAGTGTAACATTTATGATGTTTTTCTCATGGGCCGAATTTTCTTGGAAGTCGTTATTTGGAATAAATTTGTTCTGTATTGCATGTATACCAGTAACATGGTATGTATACTTCTTACTGGTCTATGTAAGGTTCAATTATGGACTGGGAATGACTGCACTGGCGTTGGGTACTTCACTAACATCACTTATATTGACCTATGGGAATATATATCTCGTTCCTATCGTGTCTCAACTTGTGTCGTCTTCTAAATTATCATATTACAACGGATTACAAACGACTGCGATGCGGATTGGAGGTTTAACTGCAACGCTTTTTGGTGCCTTTCTAATAAAGTTTTCGCAATATGTTGTCGTAATCGTATCCACGATCTCCATGTTCATGATCGTAATAATGTTTTGGAGGAAACATACTTTTCAGAATCCTAAAGTTGTCATATAGTTCCGTTGTATATATATAAATGTTTAGATCAAATTCCATGGGTTGACCTGAACATTTTTGTATTGACTTGATATTGACCCTGTTTTGAATGCGCTGGTATCTTTATAAAAAGACTTATTGAAAAGTATTTAGGTGGCAACATCCCAGTGGGCTTTACCTTGTAATAAGGCACTGCGATGTAGAGCGCTTTTATAGAGATAATTTGGTATTTCTGTAGAAATGCACTCCTTCATAGTGATTTTTCAATATATTTGCCTACTGGGATATATCACGGTTGATCGGCAGTGCTCTCCCATATTTTGTTTAAACACCGTTTTATGATCAAGCCAACAAGTATGAACTCGTTTAAAAACTTTTAATTTCTGATAATAATCTCACAGTGGAATGGAATTAATAAATGAATATTACTATCCAGCCGGCACATTTATTAAAAAAGCTCTTGCGAAGGAGTGCATTTCTATAAACATATACACACAATTTCAATAAAAATGCTCTTCGTCGCAGTAACTTTTTGACGATTTTCCCCACTGGATAAGTAATAAGAAATGTAATCAGTGAAATAACAGGGTATATAGCAGCATACCAGATAACAAGTGAACACAGTGCTCAAACCATATGCTCAAACAATGCATTAGGAAAAAGTCTATTTAACGTGAAGAGCGCAATACCATAGACAAACAAAAATGAGTATGTCAACCCTTTAGATTTTGGAACCAAAAACTTTTAGTAATTACAAAATCAATATTTTTAGTTATATATTTAGAAAAGGAAAACTACACAAATGACCAAATTAAACTATCCACTCTTAGTTCAAAGCCTCATAGATATTTTAGGAACCACATATTTAAAAGACGTAGTATCTAGTATATTTTTTAGAACATTTTCCAAAGAATAAGTTTGTTTTTTGGTCCTTTTCGGTTATCTACCCTATTTATTTTTTAAAAAAGCGAATTTAAGAGACTTTCTTACTGGAATTGTCAATAGTTTGGCCAACAGTGTAAATCGTTATGTTGTAATTGCGGAGAATACCTCATTAGCATAATCATTTCCATCAATTATAATCATTAACATCAAACGCCTTGCTTTCTGCCTGGGAAACAACACCTCAGAGGTAAGTTTTCACGAAATTTTTATACTAAGGTTAAATAAGTTAATTATGTTTAATCTGGATGATGGGTATACTTATTGAAAGGCTTGTTTAGTTTCTGTTTTCAACAAGAGTTTATAGATAAAGATAAATTTATTAATAGTTTAGAATAGTTGTAAATTTTCAATTGTAACAAGAGATAATGACAATGAAAATATGATCTCAATTAAATCCCAATAAAATCTCAATCGAATGTCTCAATTTTTATTAAATCTTGTGTTTTCGCAGTTTTCGATGACCAAGAAGTGGTTTACTATCAAAGTCCACCAAAAGGCTTCTCTCTAAAAGCCAATTGCTTTTGTTGTTATTATTTGTAACAACCATCTACTGCTGGTAAGCGAAAGAAAGTGTGTAACGGTATCGCACGGTTTTATGATGGCGTAAAGAATAGACAAACGGATAGACCTTTTCGGAAATTACGTCACGGCAGATGTTGCGTTGCTTCTAAGGTTTTAAATTACTTACGTAATTAAGAATCATAAAAAGAGTTCGTGTAAGGTTTCCTCTCCGGTATCATTTCTTTTCAAAAACAACACGAATGCCACTATTATTTGGTTTAAAAGCGAGGCAAGATCTGCTCTGACGTATTTTCCGAAAGGTCTATCATTTAGTAGGCACCTTACGAAATCGACGGCGGTGATCTCTGCGACGGCGTTACATGAAGTCGTAGATTTACAGGAACAACCGCCTCCGTACTTTAGTAGGTCATTACGAATTTGGAAATGAGGCGAACGCGGGAAAAAACATAAACAAGGAATATGGCTCCCTTGAGGGAAGTTCGAGATGGAATTTTATTTGCTTATAGTGATAACTTAATTGATGAAGAAACATGTGTTTTGCTGTATGATATGAATAGAACAAAGAACTGTAACCTTCCTTACTGGATCTATGACCGATTTAACTTAGATTTATTAAGCGACGATGAGTGTAGAACTAAATTTAGATTTTGGAAAAATGATTTGTATGTTTTGGCGGAAGCTCTTCAGATACCTGATGAAATAAAATGTTATAATGGCTTAAAGGTTTCTGGAATCGAAGCACTTTGCATTTGTTTAAACCGATTTTCGTATCCTTGCTGATACAGTCATGTCATGAATTGGTTTGGTCGGCCTACACCCCAACTGTTCATGATATCTAACTATATTATCGACCATATTCACGGCAATTTTTCACATTTTCTCACTACATTAAACCAACCATGGCTTTCAAGAGCAGATCTTTCAAGGTTTGCAGACATAATACACGAAAAAGGGGCACCACTTCAAAACACGGCTGGGTTTCGTACGCAAAATTATGATAAAGCGGAGCACGTATTATTTTCACGAACTTGCCATTACACATGGTGCACGCAGAAATCATGATCTAGTCTATAAGAATATCTGAAAGTAGATCTCTTTAATCAAGTACTCTCTGGGTATAAAAAAAGTGTATTTCGTCGTTTCTAATCTTTGGCACACATTATAATCACAGAAGTTTCCCTGGGTTATTAGAGAATTTTACTTTAGTTTTGTGTGGTTCTCCATAGCAACCCACTTGGAAATATACTTTGTACGAAATAAGCATGACCTGGAGTTTTTTAGGCATCAAATATTATGTAATGGAGTTGTTAATAGATGCATCAACACTATAAAAAGATTTGTGGCTGTAGCCATTTTTTTCTGTTTGGCAATTAGATCCTGAAGTGGGGAAATATTTTATGCTTCCAACTAGTGTGAAGCACATTCTTCTGGATAACAATTTGATACACAGGTAGTTTCTTTTAGTAATAATAAATACATCACAGCACATATAAATTAATTTGATGCTGATAACGTCCTTCTTTTTACTGCCGGTTTGATTAGTTGAGCTTCAGAGTACATAGTAGAGGGAAGAAGTGCTGATTCATGAGATACCTTAATATGTCTGACAGGATTTTTCATGTTACTGTATCGATGTTTCATTTGTTTGAATGAATGATGAATGCTCTCTCTACCTTTTTGTCCATAGAATCCAAAGCCGACTTTCGATTTTTTGAGAAATGGGATCATGTAATGTTCCATCATGTGCAGTTTTGGAATGATGTTTATGTCAGGCCAGTTTTTACGAAGAAAATCCAAAAATTCTGATATCAATGTTTCTACAAAAATGTGAAACTTGCACAATGTTGAATAATTGTTTATTCGGACATGGTCAAAAATAAGACCCACCCAGTGAATCAATTTTTTCAACTGATAGGGTCCTGCTGAGTTAAAAATGTTGTGATATCTTCTAAATTTCATGAAGAGTGTTTCAAATAACTTCATGTTCTGATTTGTTATGCAATTGGATGTGGTTGGTATGCTGTTTGACAACATTAAGAAGACTGTTGCATAAAACTTAAGTGTTCTTCATCATGATCAGAATAATCGGTGTTTAGAATCATTGATTAGAAATCGAAATTAAAAAGTTGCGACATTTATTGTTGATTTTTAATTTCTTTGCGACATTTACTGTTGAATTGCGATACTTACTGGCAATTTCGCGACATTTATTGGCGTTTGCGACATATACTGGCAGTACAGGCGTGCTCCATTTACTTCATTCAACGATGAGAGATTCCATTGATTATTATTGTTATTATTATTATTATATAGCGTATAAACTTATTTTGTTCCTTTGTATAAGTAAATTTGCAAAGCAATGGAGCATAAACATTTTTATCATTTGCACGTGTTCCTATTTCGTTAGTTCCTTTTGTTATAAAAGGAACAATTTCTGAGGCACTCTTGGGACCTTTAAAGTTTTTTTCAGATGCACGATGTTTTATAGAATAGAAAAGTCTTTGCAAGACCGATGTTTAATATACTAAACGGTCCATGTTGTTCTGTATTCTGCTAACTTGCCATGTATTTGTACGGAAGGCTTTGTTCCGTTATATATGAGACAGAATGTTCCTATTGGTGTAATCATTATAAAAATCATGCAGTCGTGTATAATACAGAACACAAGTGGAAAACCCTAAAAACTTTCTGCTGACCACTTTAATTCGGTCTGTCAGTTTCCGCAAGTTTGCAATAAAAGAACAGCTTTTTGATTAGTCGAAATTCACACGTTTCCTAATTAAAACATTTGCATAAAAGGGATCGTCTTGATCTTCTGATTCACTACGTGACAGAGATGTTGAAAAGACGCATTTTATCAAAGAAGATGTGGCAAAAAGCTGTTGGAAATGAAAGGAAACCGAAAAGGTTGTCCTTAAAAACTACTAGCAATGGAGTGTACATATGCCCTGTGAAGTCATGTGAAAGCGAAGGCTTTAAAACGCAAAGAGGTTGTAGAAAACACGTTTATACAAAGCATGGTTGGTTTTACTTTTTTGACGAGAAACCTGACGTTACCACTATATTTCCTGAATTTGCAACACGAGTATCCACTCAAAGTAAACGAAAACGAGGCTGCACTTCTTCAATGCCGATGTTTGTTAAAACATGTACTGTTGGAAAACTGTTTTCAAAATGGCTACAAAGTCCAGGTGGAGGAGGTAAAAGTTTGTGTCAAGCGGAACAAATAACAGCCAAACTTTTAAAGTATGCGAAATTCTGTTGCGATGACGTATCTATTCTCTGGGACGTACCAGGATGTGTTATAGATTATTGCGTTGGATCGATTACAATGCTTTCTGACTTTGTGGATTACTTGAAGGACACTTGGAAACTTGGTCATTCTGGAATTATTGGCTACATGAACGCCATTTCTCACACGCTTGACTTCAGAAGGAGTAATGCAATTAAAAGCGAGAATATACCTGTATTCATTGCAGCTGAAATTTACTTAGACAGGGTAAAAAAGTGCTTAGCAAAGCAAATGAGGATTGAATGGAGTACAGTACTGAGCAAGGAATACCTTGAAACTATCAATTGTTGGCCTAGCCTGGAAGATTTACAAAATGTTATTCCTTTTCATGCCGACAAATTTTCACAGATATTGATTAACGCTAGTGATTCGAATGCCATCATTCCAGCACACGATTTATCTTTCAGCACTTCGTTTGTTGTAGCTGTACTGTTTCTAATGGTGAAAGCAAGTCGACCAATGACATATCAGTATTTAACTGTTGCAATGGTACGTGGCGTTGGAAGTGAAGGCGGTGTTATCGATCAAACAAGATTCAAAACAAATTATAAATATGGATTTGATACTCTCATTATTTCCAAAAGAGTTGTTGATATTTTGAATGGGTACATAGCTTGTATTCGGACTAGACTAAATCCTATTTGCGATTACGTTTTGGTAACAAAGAATGGAACCCAGCTGAAACAGTTAAGTGATATTTTCGGAAGAATTGTTTACCAGGCTATTGGAAAGTATGTAAACCCGACAAGATACAGGCAGATTATCGAAACGGAAAGCATGGGTAAACTGAACGAACGTGAGCAAGCGGCTTTATCACGTGATCAAAAGCATACATCACACGTAGCTAGAATACATTATCAAAAACTTTAATCAACCGAAGTAGCTCGTCAGGGTCAACAGTGTATGGAAAAGCTGGTAACCATGGACAAAGAATGTACGAATAACCATCGTTTGAACGATCATTTTACGATATCAACTTCTAACGAACTCGGCAGTAATGGAGTGGACCGAAGAAATGAACGAGCGAAATCCTGTCTTAACATTGCTTTAAACGAGAACTTATCCGCTGCAGCAGAACCGCAGAATAAAGGCATCAAACGACAAAGCAAGGCTGCATTTTCGGCTACTGAAGACTCGTTTCTTTCTTATGGCATCAAAAGATATGGTCAGGGAAAATGGACAGCGATTTTACGAGATCCGGAATATAGCTTTCATCCTTCACGAAAACCGAGTACTCTAATGATCAGAGCAAAGAAGTTAAACTTAATTTAACATACGAGATTTATCTACTATGTCTGTGTTAAATTTGTAAACAGTTCGGTACTTTGTATGACTACATAAGCACTAACTAAAGGGGAACAGCTTTCTTTACGAGTAACAGTTGGTAGATCAGGATGTTCTTCAAGTTCCGTAAATGTCTGTTTACCAATAATGGGGAGATCCACACAAAGTTTGAACTAAGTGAAGAAGATCGACGATGCTTGAAAAATTTGTTAGATGCAAGCCAAATAATAGGACCAAGACCATTTTATTTCGCAAATATAACCGACTCCACAGGACTGATGGCTAAGCTGATCTTCTTAAAGAGGAAGGAAAAACATAACCTGTTGCTGAAAGACTTAAAACATATAGTACTTTTGAAGAAATGTAAAGAAAATTTAAGAGTGAAGAAAAACTTAAAATGAATATCTGCCTCTTCAATCTGTAGTCCCCTACGGCATTTTAATCACCTTATCACGCCTAATTCTACCTTTTGACCCTTCGATAAGCAAATGGCCTTTACAGCACCTTGTAATATCTGGTTACAATTTGTTACCTACTACCAGGCAATTTGATAGGAGTAATAAGTCATCTAACTACTTAGTTTCCAGACTCTCCGATAAGCAAGTTGTCTTGCAGCAACTTATCACCCCTTGTTCCTTCTTGTTCCTCCTTTTTTCCCCTTATTCCCCGTTATTTCCCATGCCAAGAAGATAAATTATGGACTTGCTCTACCAAACGGGGTACCTAGAGGGCGAGGGGAGGTGGGAGCAGGAGGTTAGTTATGGCGTTGCCTGTTTGTTGCCCGTTATTTCCCGTTATTTCCCCTTATTCCTCCTTATTCCCCGTTATTCCCCATGTCAAGAAGATAAGTTATGGACTTAATTCAAACTTAAGTCAAGTACACTATGACGTAACACTTTGCTCCGTTAAGTCTATAATCTTTTCTCTGTGACAAGGGGAATAACAGGGAACAAGGGGGAATAAGGAGGAACAAGGGAGAATAAGGAGGAACGAGGGGCGGTAAGGGGGAAGAAGCGGTGGCAAGATAGCGCTGCTGCTCCTCTGCGGATGGGGTGGGCGTTGCCTACTACCGATAAGAGGAAGGGTCATCTTACTACTTAGTTTCCAGACCCTCTGATTAGCGAGTTGCCTTGCCGCACAGTTATGGACTTTGTCCTTTAGAGGGTGTTGCCTGTTTGTTACCCGTTGTTTTCCCTTATTTCCCGTTATTCCTCCTTATTCCCCGTTATTCCTCATGTCAAGAAGATAAGTTATGGACTTAATTCAAACTTAAGTCAAGTCCGTTATGAAGTCACTGTTTGCTCAGAACAGGTGTCTTCAAGCCTCTTTTAAGTTCATAAACTTTTCTCTTTCATAAGGGGAATAACGGAAAACAAGGGGAATAAGCAGGAACAATAAGAAAGAAGGGGAAATAAGGTTAACGCCTATAACTACCGCCCATAGGTAACGCCTTCAAGAGGAACAACTCCATAACTTATCTTCTTGACATGGGGAATAACGGGGAATAAGGGGAAAAAAGGAGGAACAAGAAGGAACAAGGGGTGATAAAGTGCCGCAAGACAACTTGCTTATCGGAGAGTCTGGAAACTAAGTAGTTAGATGACCTTAAAGTATTTATTGGTTTGTTTATTTATTTTTGTGTGACTTAGATATGAAAAATTCAAGGTAAGTGATACATTATTTATTCGTCGTCACTTATAACTACCACTTCTTTTGATACATGTGTGGCTACGAATGGTTTTCGGTCTTCATCTTCGTCGCTGCTGATTTCTATGGTGTACGTTGGAATTACTCTTGTGGCAAAAGGTTTTCGTTCAAGCACGAAATCGTCAGGATTGTCAACAGGTACAAAAAAATCAACATCGTTATCGGAGCTTTCATCATCTCTCTGTGTTTGCAATTCAGGTTGTACGCTATTCGTTGATGGTACTTGCGTTTCCCAATTTGGAAAGCGATGCTTAAAAACACTCCTGCAGAACGCTTTCCTTTCTTTCCCATTCATAAAAAGCCAACTGTCGTATAGTGAATCTGATCCTTCCCACTCGACGCTTTGCCGCATTTCGTATACCTTGATGATCTTCTCATTCAGTGTATGCACTATTGACTTCCAATCCAACATTAATTTATACACATTTTCCATGTAATGGACATCATGGGTTTGGCGCGTAAAATCTATTAGCTCATTTTCGACGGAAAGCAGCTCGTACAGAGTGCCTTCAAATCTATCGGCTTCCAATACGGCATGAGCAACTGCTTTTAGCGATACTCCAGTCGTATCTTCAACTTCAGTTGTAACGCTGGGAGCTTGAGAATAAATGAAAGAGTCACTCCCTGTCAGCAATGTTGATAGATCGCAGTCGAAGTCGTTGTAAACTGCGCCGAGTGAACGATCCTCCTCTTCATCTAATGTGGCGAATATGGGCATGTCTTTTAACTCGTCAGCCAGAAAATGGAAAACATCCATACAATGTCGCCTGAGCCAACCTAAACGCAAATAAACACATAGTTTTATTACATAGCCGAAATAAACGGTAATTCTGTTGAATTTTAGAAGGTTTACTATTGACCTGAGACACTTCCGTCTTTGCTTGATAATGCTTTCGTATTAAACACGGCAAGTCGTTTTCGAATTGCCTCGCCATCGGTATTATCCCCAAAGTCGGGATATATGTTTGTAGTGATAAAAAAACCGCTGTTGTAAATGAAACGCGAAGCCTCTTTATGCTTTTAGGGCACCATAACGAGGCCACCTGCAGGTAAATCAAGACAGAAATGTCATGAAACGTCCATGTACTTTAGGCTTTTGTGCTCAATAGATGTATTTTACCTTGAAGAATTCTTTTAGCATCTTTGCATGAAAGACTATTGGACGTCCATTCGTCCATGAAAACAACTTGCGTCATCTGGTTGATCATATGGCCAGAGAATCTTCCATCCTCTACAACTCCGGCTATATAGCGGGAAGGGATAATACCTGAATATTAATGAAATTGTTGAAATCAATCTCTTCCTGTCAAAATTAAAGGATATAAGGAAATGAGAAGGAAAAAATTGCATCAAAGGGTGACAAGAAACATGGCTTGGGAATCAAATAAAAAAGTAGCTCTTTTTGGGAACGATACCTTGAAACGGACAAAACCAACTTGTTTTGCTACTATCCGGCGGTCCAACCAAGCATAATTTTGGTTCTTTCATAGGGAACTTTCCGTGCATTAGGATCTGGTAGTACTTTTGATAAAAGTTCATTCGAACTACTGGATTTGGAAAGCTGTTTTTCACACCTGAACGAAAGGAAAACAGTTTTCATGGTCATCACTTGAACAACTAATCGAAAGATAATTCTATTAGGCATACCTTCAATAAACTTGACTGGGTACGGAATTACACCTTCAATGTACTTGTACCTCACGTAAGCTCGTGGCGATCCATTTAAGTCAGCAGGGTTTTCTTCGAATGCCTTTCCTTCTATGTTAAAGAAGTATCCGTCTAGTACTTCTATAAAGTTATAATCAATTTTTAGCGGTTCAATAAGGCGACAAGATCTCTCTGACAATAATCCTGTCAAGGTGCTCACAAACGGCGTTACAAGATCTGCGATGTGACCATTTCCCAGTAATGATAGCAAGTAACTTTTTACTGAACAACAAAAAACGTATGTACGAGTTGATTCGGTGATCTTCTTAAACACGCCTCCATCATTAATGCCGTATCCGTTGTCTAGCATTGTTCTTTTTATCACATCAACTGCTTGACAAATCTTTGATGTCGGCTTTGCTTGCTTTTCGGGGACTACATCGCGGTCTAACAAAGGCACTAAAGGTAAAGGAACAAGCAATAAAGATGGAACCAAAGAAGAACATGAAAGAAAACTTGAGTAAGGTTTTACAATTCTCAGTAAGATCTCTTAATGAGAATTTGATGGTAAACTTCATCTTGTTAACGCCTTCTATCAAGTTCCTTCTCGTTTCACAATCAAGCCGCGTGCAAAGTACAATTTCAGCGGGCTTTGCCAAGGACACCATTTCCTCGTTCAAGTTAACGTTTTGGATTTCAAAACCAGACTTTTCTGCCTCGTCTCTTATGATTTCCTTTTGCGATAACTGTATTAGTTCGGATGACTTGATTGAGTTCCAGTCTTTCAGAACAACGAATAGTGACGCCGTATACGCATCCAAGGATGTCTTACAACCTGCGAAAGATACAGACAAAATATGAAACCACAATTAAAGCATCACACAACCTATATAGTTCATAGTTTCATACGAAAAAATAAGTGAATTACCTCTTCCTTTGACAACATTACAGCTGCAGAGGTCTAAGCCAGAATCCATGAACATTTTGGCCAGAATGTCTTCATACGATGACAGGCTACATTCCGGCCAATCAAGTGCTATCCAAAAGGATAAACCTGGCTCACTGGTCTGCTCTTCTGTATCATCAGCAACCTCGTCGTTGTCATCTTCGCTGTTGTCGTTTTAAGTTAACCCAGACAACGACATAGTATCTTCTGATACCGATGCTTTCCTTTTAGTGGATTTACGCTGGATAGCCGTGAAACAGACCACATTTCTCTGTTCTGTTAGTATGGCATTTATTTGCTGTCTTTTCGACCATATGCTTTTCAAAGAATAGCCAGTCTGCCACAAAACACGAACAGCGCATACATGATACTTTACCACAATAGGCGATACAATATATGCTCTTAAAGCGTTTTTAATGATTTTGCTTTTCAAACTTCCTTTGGCACGTATTTGAGAAGACATTTTAAAAATTCTGTCTTTTAGCAGATTCAATCAAGTAATACGGAACACTTTTTCTCCTCTACGATTATATATTATTATTATTATTATTGCCCCCGCAGCGAGCGTAAGCGAGCGAGGAGGCATAGTAGTTTCACGAGATAGGCGAAAGTCAGTTTTCGATTTTGTTCATCATCATCTTCCAACTTTTCGTGTTGCTGTTACACGGTGGTATACAATTATTAGCTGATTTTGCTTTTGGTACTGTAGGTGGGAGACATAATTTTTTTTTCGTATCTTTTTCCTAATTTGTTATTATATTATACTATGTTATTTAGGAAGTTCGTATGATAAAATTGCTTAGACATTTTTCATGTTACTTTTGTGTTGTTTTAGTGAAGTGAACGACAAGGATTTTGAAGCACAGCTTGAAATCCGAAATTTTGCCAACCATACATTTTATTTTTGCATATGTTTTACCTCTAAATCTTCCATTCAATAATTTTATTTAATGCACTGATTTTTTGGGGGGTCTTGCCTTAAAAAGATTTTAATTGGATTTCTGTGTATACGAGAAACCCATATTACAAATTGTCGTTCTTCGTGTTTTTCTTCTTTAACTGTCTTCCAAACCTAGTGTGATTATGATCAATGAAACCTTATATTTTCTTCTTGTTTTTTTATGTAAACTTTGGCTACTTTTTGTTTTAAATCAAAGTTTGAAACGCAGATTTCTAATGGATTTTTCGCTTTAATTTATTTTTTTGAAAAAGTTTGTTTTTTTTTTCTTTTGGCTCTTACAGAATGTTTAACAAATCTTACTTTGATTATAAAATACGTATCCATGGTTTCAGTTCACACATTTCTTTTGTTTGTAGCAAATACTTTCTGATAATACTTGTTAAGCCTCATTTACACTTTTTGAAAGGTATATTAGCATCAGTGTGACTTAGGCCTAAGAGATAACAAAAACTAACAAAGTTTTGTGCAGATTTTCATCTGTTTAAGTGTAGATCTATTTGGTCTGCATATTGCAAGTTGGTTTTGCATTGCCGCCAGGCAGGGAGCCTGATTTTGTCGAAATATTTAGTTATATACTTTGCCTCATATCAGGTCTCAAATCAACCAAAACATTTTTTGTTCGGCCAAAAACTTGTTTTCGTTTCTGTTGTTAATGCATAGCTTGCTGTCTGTACAAATGGGAATGCTTGAGCGCGGGGGCGTTTTTAGCTAAAGCTACATGCTAGTTATTATTATTATTATTATACAGTGTGTCTCAAAATGTCTTATCCACCAACTTTCAAGGCGTATATCTCATTACATGTTTTATAAAATATTGTGAATTTTATTTCACAAGAAAGAGCTTTTCATGCTGTATCCATTAATATAAAATGTTTGCCAAAATATTTGTTTTTCAGAAAGATATTGAGGAAAAACTCAACGATTTGGTTCATTGAATTCTTAAAAGTCAATTAACTGACATGCTAATGAATTTTTAATGGTGTAATTTTCTTTTGTTTTGCTGATGAAGCCTTTAGAAAACTTTAAGTATAGCTTTGCGAATCAATTTCCCATAATAACTAATCATAAAAATTTCAAATAAATTTTTTTAATGTCTGATGATTTTTAATTTTTGGATTTCTGCGTTAGCAAGAAATACTTTACGATCGTCCGTGTTTTTCTGATTTTTTTTTTTTTTTTCATCTTACTGTCCAAACCTACGCATTTTTGTTTTTTAAATTTCATTGGTTCATAAAAAAGCCGTCTCAATCGTGATTGGTGCATAATGCCCGATTTCTACGAAAGGGTGCTAATATAGCCACCTTAACTTCAATAGCGACGGTTTATTGGCTTGAATTTCCGCCATGTGATCATCCGGGTATTTTTCGACTTCACATTTGCACGCCGTTCGCATAATGGTAGAAGAAACCGAAGAAACACACTTAGACTTCCAATTGTTGATTGATCAATATTGAACAGATTTAAAAGAAGATTTAAGGGAGAAGGGGAGAAGTTTATAATTATCTTACAAAGATTGTACTGCATATAAATAATACAAATACAAGCTCTCAGTGTTTTATAAAAACAGTGTGTGAAAAAGAATGGTTTCTTTGGAAAATGTCTGGGGGATTCTTTTAAGCCTTTCTAAATACCAAAGATCCTTTGTTTCATGTGTGGGCTGTAACGCTTTTTAAGCTCTGGATACATACAGCTCAGCTCAGTTTCCTCTTCAGCTCCAACAACTTACAAGAATGTTCTGTCTACCCCCTACCTGTGCATCATTTTATGTTTGATGTTTCTCTACCTATTTTAGCTTATTTACTTGTATATGCTAAATACTGGACATTCTTTAACTCAAATTTCTGTTTTCAGTTATGTTTGCTAAATTTGGTAAGTGTAGGTCTTTCATAATCCTAATCTTTGTTTACTTTTCGTGTTTGGGAAGTCTTTTCGTAATTAGGAAGATTGACCGTACATATACGTAATCATTGTGATATCTGAAAGCATATGAATTTGATGTTATTTTGTTCATTAAGTTTATTAGAAGTTAATGTAAGGTTCGTATTGTGTCAGTTATGCTTTCATGATGTCCTGGCGTGTATACGTAATTAAAAATTTATTGTTTTTTAAGTTTCTGAATAAGTTTTTATAGGTAAAGAAGACAGTTTTTTATTGGTACTTAAAGTTTCATGCCCACTTTCGTGGACAATCTTCAGCCAAATAAAAACGTTAAGTTTTTATAATCTTTTCATGAAATTTAGTTAAGGTAATGCATGTTTTTAAATTAAAAAGATGGCAATGACATATTGTTACTCAAATTAAAGCACAAATTTCTGTTTTCAGTTATGTATGTTGATTTTGTATGTATATATAGAGGTATTTCGTATCATTAAAATCTATGCTTTTCTTTTTGTCCTTGTGAATTAGGAATTCTGTTAGGAAGATTGACAAGGCATTAAATTCATAACATTTACATTGAGTTACATGCATACTCATTGTCTTATCTGAATTGATCACTGAATCTAATATCATTTCGTACCAACAAAATAAAGAACATTATGTCATTAAGATATATCAACTTTTTTGGTTAATCAAGTTTTGCATAGTGACAATTATGTTTTTTCCAGATTTTTGGGGAGTACATGATCAGAAATTTAATAAACATATATTGCGTATTAAACTTTTCTTAAATTTCAAGAATGTCATAGTCTTTCTTTTTAGTAATGACAGCTATATATTTCTCAGTAATAATCATTCAGCTTGATTGCACAAACAGTTTTTTATGAAAAGCTAAAGAATGACATAAAGAAAAGCTCATTTTCTTCTTCGATTTTGCAGAAATCCTTCTGCCCGATAGGGCATCTTGTTTTATTGTGTTTACAAATGGAATTCATTGTAAAATGAGTTAATTGACTTTTAAGAATTTAACTAGCCGCCAAGGCGGCGTCGCTCGCCGCCCATGTTCAAACTGTTCAACTGATCAACTGATCAAAAAATTGTATGGGATCGTTCCGCTACGATCAACCGTTACAGAGATATCGGCGATCAAAAGTTTTGATGACGTTACAGACCCCTCACCCCAAAAAATTGGACCCAAATTTTTCGTCACCCTATCGCCTATATCGCGGACCCCAAAAAACGACAGTTATTCCTATTGCCTACCGAGATAATTTCCCCTAAACGTCGCATTCGATTAGGGTCTCAATACAATGGTTTCATACTGACCTCGCACAAAATAAAATAAAACATCACTCTCACAACTAAATCTGCCATTTTGCGTGACAGACAAACAGACAAACAGGGAATCGCTTATCAATATATAGACTAGCCGCCAAAGCGGCGTCGATCGCCGCCCATGTTCAGCCTGCGTTGACTTCACGAAAAATAAAATTAAGGAATTGGCAACTGAAAGTGTACCTATGTTTTAGAGCTCAAAAAGCTGATCAAGAAAATGTATGGGATCGTTTTGCTACGACCAACCGTTACGAAGACATCGTTGATCAAATATATTGATGATGACATAGGCCCGTCCTTCCAAAACATTAGACCCAAATTTTTCGTCACCCTATCGCCTGTATCGCAGACCCCAAAAAACGTCAGTTATCCCTCACGGCTGTTTCAAATGGCGATTCTACGAAATTAAGCGTTTTTTACGGAGGCCTGGAACGAGTTATAAAAAATGTAAACAAATCGGGAAGGAAAACTTCAACATTTTGAACGCAAATTTAAAAAGATTTTTAACCGAAAATTTAATTATTTTGTTGATTTCATCCCAAGCAAAACGACTGATTTTTATTCTTCCTAGTTTCATTTTTGTCATTTTATTTTATTTGCTTATAAGTATACAATAATATATTTTCATCATAATATTTTCGTTGACCTTATGTCAACTCGTCAGCGATGATTTTTGGAATACGTTAGCGGTTAACGGTGGTGACATTACATTGCGCACTGCATGACGTCAGTTTTTCGCCGTCGTGGGACGTTGTTGTTGCCCCATTCTTCTTTTGCGTTTATTGATGGTTGTCTTTCATTGATGTAGATGGATTCGGTTACTTGCCGTAACATAGCATCTCCGTGACACGCTGTCAAGATCTTTAATTCGAACTTGTTGTTTGTCATATGTTTGTGCTTCTCTTGTGTATGTCTATATAAAACAGAGTTCTTGTCTTTCTTTTTGTATGTTTTTATATGTTCAGTATATCTTTCTGAAATGCTTCGTGCAGTTTCGCCAATATAGGTATCGCCACATTGGCAACTTATTTCATATACTACTTCTCGGCTTTTGCAGTTGATATTGTTGTTGTTGCCGTTGCAGACTTTGCAGGTATCGTCATTACATGTTGTATTGTTGAATGGGTTTGATCTAACAAGTTGTTGTTTTATTGTAGGTCCTGCTTTTTCTATCACTTTAATCTTTAGGTTATTTGCTTTTATGATGTGTTGGAATTTTCTTTGTAATTCGCTATTCGGTGTCGATTCGACAAACAATACAGTGTCGTATTTATCAGGTTGGAACCAATTGTTTCTTTTACAGTGTTTCTCTTTCTCGCGTTCTTGTTTGTGCCAAAATTTTGAACGGTAGAGTGGGCAGATTCCATTTTTGGCGTTATTGATGATGGTTGTAAACTTTTGTTGTGCTCGTTTGTATATTAGTTTTCTATCGTATTCGTTATAGCCAGAGAATTGCATTCTATTAAGGAATTGTTGGATGTGCGTTTTTCGTTCGTTAGGGTTGCAGTAGGGTGAAATGTTGCGCATAATACGGACAAGGTCTGCAACGAGTATGTTCTTCTTTGATTCTTCTGGTAAAGCAGAATGTTTGTTGATTACGTGTTTACTGGACATAGGTTTCATATAGTGCGAGTGCATGATTTTGGGTTTTACTTCGTTGTTTGTAGTTACTTCTTCGATCCATATTTCGAGATTAAGTACAGGTAGGCGATTGTTCGGGTTATTTGATGGATAGTCGATTGTGACGGATATACTTGGATGGATTGTGTTTGCAATGAACTGGATGTGTTGCATTGTTTGTTTTTCGCTGGTATTATTCGAGTTAATGGCGATGTTGATGTCGTCTACGTATCGGCCATAGAGGTGTATAGTGTATGTGTGGTCAGTTAACTTTCGGAGTAACTGTTTGTCCCACCAAACCATGAATAGAACAGCTACGTCTCCGGCTATTCCTACACCTATAGCTCCACCGGTTTCTTGAATATAAAGTTTCTTATTGAACGTGTATATATGGTTTTTCAGTGTGTACTTGAGGGTTACTCCTAGTGCGTATATAAGCATTCTTTTAATTTCTTTGTTGTTATGTGGTGTTACGTTGCTTTTATTCCAGTTCGCCCAACGAATGTTTGAATTGGTGCTTGTACCAGCAGATGTCAACGTTGGTTTTCTTCCTTTATTTGTGGTCCTTTTCGGACAGTATGATAGAAGATTGGTTGATCTCAATTCATCTTCAGAGCACGTGAGCATTAGGAATAAGCCTAGTTCGTCGGTGTCGATATTGTTAAATGTGACGTCACTTTCTAAAATAATTTCTTTGCAATTATCAACAGCGAAATCGATTTCAATTGATGGGTAGAGGGCTTTTACGTCCATACTTCCAATTATAGTGTTACTAAGGTCTAAGTTGTTATTGACGTCATCAATACGACTTAGAAGATCTTCAGTACTTTCACAAGTTGTTTTTGCTGCTTTCACGAATGGTCTTAGGATTGATGATAGAAAGTGCGATATTCTATTATTGCTTGCTATTTTTGCACCACATACTGGTCTTGTAACTGGTCCTTCTATGAGATTCTCGCAATTCTTGTGGTCTTTTCGTAATCCATATAACGGTGGTATTTGATTGTTGAACGTCTGAAAGGATTGTTTTACTCTGTTGTTGCTTTTCATTATTGTACACCATGAAGTTAAGTGTGCATTTAAGTTCTTTTCTATGCTATTGTATTGATCTTGCGTTACTTCTGTTGAGTCGAGGTGTGGTTGCATAGATTTTATATAATTTGTTGGTGTATCTATTGACATTCTACCGGATTTATCTGTGGGGTAACACAGGACTTCGTTTGATTTTATCCGTTCTCTTAAAGATCTCAGGCCGATTCTTTCGGTTTTCGTGAGGTTGGTATTGCTTTTGCTTTTCGTTCGATATTCCTCGATTACTTTATACATTTCTAATTTCGCGTTGTTGATCTTAGTTTCCGTTTCGTTGTCAGCGTAGGATGGCATGCAAACATTTTTATTAAAGGGTAGATTGGTGGCTTTTAGATAAGAGAGGTCGAACTCATTGTTGGTTGGATCGTAGAAACTTCCACACATCTCTTTGTCGTCAGTTGTATCTCCATCTTCATTGTTTTCCTTTTCCTTGTTTTGTTCGATTTCCTTTTTCCATCTGAGTTTTGTAAAGGCTTTCTCGATTTCTGCTTTTACTTTTATTGGTTCTATCTTTTTGAATGTAGCATATTTTGGCGGTAACATTAATGCTGCTCGTTCATTTTCATTTATCGTTGCACCTCCGTAAACTCGTGGTTCAGATTCGAAGTTATTAATATTAACGTCAGCAAAAGTGAGCTCGTCTTCATTTAGTATTTCGGGATTTCTCTTTAATTTTTGTTGTTTATTCCGTAACCATGTTAGTCTTTCTTTGTAATGTTGTTTTGTTCTTGGCAATACATAATTTGATTCTCGTTTTAGTAATTCTTGTAGTTGTTTCATTTGTTGTTTGGTTAAGTGTTCATTGGCTTTTTGTAGGAAAGATCTTTAAGAGAACGGATAAAATCAAACGAAGTCATGTGTTACCCCACAGATAAATCCGGTAGAATGTCAATAGATACACCAACAAATTATATAAAATCTATGCAACCACACCTCGACTCAACAGAAGTAACGCAAGATCAATACAATAGCATAGAAAAGAACTTAAATGCACACTTAACTTCATGGTGTACAATAATGAAAAGCAACAACAGAGTAAAACAATCCTTTCAGACGTTCAACAATCAAATACCACCGTTATATGGATTACGAAAAGACCACAAGAATTGCGAGAATCTCATAGAAGGACCAGTTACAAGACCAGTATGTGGTGCAAAAATAGCAAGCAATAATAGAATATCGCACTTTCTATCATCAATCCTAAGACCATTCGTGAAAGCAGCAAAAACAACTTGTGAAAGTACTGAAGATCTTCTAAGTCGTATTGATGACGTCAATAACAACTTAGACCTTAGTAACACTATAATTGGAAGTATGGACGTAAAAGCCCTCTACCCATCAATTGAAATCGATTTCGCTGTTGATAATTGCAAAGAAATTATTTTAGAAAGTGACGTCACATTTAACAATATCGACACCGACGAACTAGGCTTATTCCTAATGCTCACGTGCTCTGAAGATGAATTGAGATCAACCAATCTTCTATCATACTGTCCGAAAAGGACCACAAATAAAGGAAGAAAACCAACGTTGACATCTGCTGGTACAAGCACCAATTCAAACATTCGTTGGGCGAACTGGAATAAAAGCAACGTAACACCACATAACAACAAAGAAATTAAAAGAATGCTTATATACGCACTAGGAGTAACCCTCAAGTACACACTGAAAAACCATATATACACGTTCAATAAGAAACTTTATATTCAAGAAACCGGTGGAGCTATAGGTGTAGGAATAGCCGGAGACGTAGCTGTTCTATTCATGGTTTGGTGGGACAAACAGTTACTCCGAAAGTTAACTGACCACACATACACTATACACCTCTATGGCCGATACGTAGACGACATCAACATCGCCATTAACTCGAATAATACCAGCGAAAAACAAACAATGCAACACATCCAGTTCATTGCAAACACAATCCATCCAAGTATATCCGTCACAATCGACTATCCATCAAATAACCCGAACAATCGCCTACCTGTACTTAATCTCGAAATATGGATCGAAGAAGTAACTACAAACAACGAAGTAAAACCCAAAATCATGCACTCGCACTATATGAAACCTATGTCCAGTAAACACGTAATCAACAAACATTCTGCTTTACCAGAATCAAAGAATCAAAGAAGAACATACTCGTTGCAGACCTTGTCCGTATTATGCGCAACATTTCACCCTACTGCAACCCTAACGAACGAAAAACGCACATCCAACAATTCCTTAATAGAATGCAATTCTCTGGCTATAACGAATACGATAGAAAACTAATATACAAACGAGCACAACAAAAGTTTACAACCATCATCAATAACGCCAAAAATGGAATCTGCCCACTCTACCGTTCAAAATTTTGGCACAAACAAGAACGCGAGAAAGAGAAACACTGTAAAAGAAACAATTGGTTCCAACCTGATAAATACGACACTGTATTGTTTGTCGAATCGACACCGAATAGCGAATTACAAAGAAAATTCCAACACATCATAAAAGCAAATAACCTAAAGATTAAAGTGATAGAAAAAGCAGGACCTACAATAAAACAACAACTTGTTAGATCAAACCCATTCAACAATACAACATGTAATGACGATACCTGCAAAGTCTGCAACGGCAACAACAACAATATCAACTGCAAAAGCCGAGAAGTAGTATATGAAATAAGTTGCCAATGTGGCGATACCTATATTGGCGAAACTGCACGAAGCATTTCAGAAAGATATACTGAACATATAAAAACATACGAAAAGAAAGACAAGAACTCTGTTTTATATAGACATACACAAGAGAAGCACAAACATATGACAAACAACAAGTTCGAATTAAAGATCTTGACAGCGTGTCACGGAGATGCTATGTTACGGCAAGTAACCGAATCCATCTACACACAGCAAAAACCAATATTCTTAATTAGAATTATTCAAGAAAATAATTCTTGTTTTCAGTAAAGTTTTACTTGAAGTAAGAAAATTAAGAAGTATTTATTCTTAACCAGAAAATTTTTCTTAAAATAAGAATATCATTCCTACCAAGGAAATGATATTCTAAAAATAAGATTTTTTTGCTTAAGTTGAATTTTTTTTCTTATTGAGAAAACAAAATTCTGAAAATAAGATTTTTTTGCTTAAAAACAAGTATGTGCGTTCAAAGATTGATGTGCGTTCAAAGATTGATGTGCGTTCATGGATTAATGTGCGTTCAAAGATTGATGTGCGTTCATGGATTGATGTGCGTTCAAAGATTGATGCGCGTTCAAAGATTGATGTGTTCAAAGACCAGTCACGCATTAAAGGAACATATTCTTACCTTAGAGGAAGAAAATTTCGCGAGAATTTATTTTCGCGAATTTACAAGCACCAAAATTCGCGCAACTTTCTCACGCGATATCTCGGCAATCGTTGGTAGTACAAAAACGATCCAATACATTTTTTTCATCAGTTTTTCGAGCTTTATGAGATGGATACACTATCCGTTCACTATTCCGAGATCAAATTTTTCGTCACCACCACCACGCGTTAAAACATTTACTGACAATGGAGAACTTAGAAACCATGATAATTGTTTAGCTTGGACACTGAATATTGTAAATATTTAACTCCATCGGCACTCACAAGAAATGAAAAAGTCGGCTATTGGATACAATTAGGAATTTCCCATTCTAATGAATTGAGTGTGATAAAAACGATTTAGATTTTCACTTTTCGCGAGAATTTAAATTTGTGAATTTGAAAAAATGGAGTATTTAGTGAGAATATAATTTCGCTAATTTGAGGCAAATTCGCAAAACTCGCAAAATTTTTTTCACGCGATAATTACTTCCCTTAAAGATTCCTGCAAAGATGTCTAAAAAACCTAAACTTGTTAAAACAAACTTTAATTAAAAGAAATCTAATCAGATTCAAGTTGACCCTTGAGACTTTCATCGCACGCAGCTAATAGACAATCTCTGCTTTGTGATTCCGTAGTGGGATTTCTCCAATTTGACGCAACCGAAGAAAAATTATTTTCCGCTCCGCACTGAACATCAAGTGAAAACAAAGCCCATTAAATCTCTTGAGTGTGTAGTATAGGCCGTTATAATTATTTCTTGCACGATGTTTTTTTTTTCACGATGATGATTACCATTGTTCAACATCTCTTCTCTGTTTTATAAAATATTTTAGTATTTCTCGTGGTTTGATTGAGTATGGATGCATAATTTGTAAACCAGACAGGTCTGTTTATTTATTGCGTCCGAAATTAGAAGGAGTTTCCGAAGTTACGAAGAATGAAGGTATGGGTCAAAACAAAAATCGCAGATGAGTTAAAAGTGTAAATGCTTTTTATGCTTATTATTTTGCTTATGATAAACTTTCTAGGATGAACAAGCACAATATGCTGACACTGTTTCGTGCAGCTCTGGCTCAGGAACTATGTCATCAATAGGAAGTGCAAGTAATGATGCCTCATTTTCCAACAGTGACTCTGCAGATGTGTCATTTGATTGTACCACTGAAAAAGTTCCAACTGGCAATATCCAAGACGTTAGTGTTCTTGATTAAAAAACCTTGCTGATTCTATTAATTTTTAGGAAAGATATATAACTATAAAAGTAGTTTTATTATCTCTAGACTTACACTGTTACATCGAAATCACCAACATGCACTGCTTATAAAGATAGTGATTTAGCAAAGTATTGTGGTTTAAATGAAAATCTGCCTAGTGATCTTCAACACCGGCTTATTAGAGCAACCATAACGAATATGGTTAGCAGTGCATATATGCCTGCATTTAAACGAGAGCCTTCATATTTGGAGCTACAAGAAATGGCCAAGGCTGTTGTTGTCACGTATCTAGGCTTGAAAGATGTCGAAGGCAAACATGTGAGCACATTGAATACTCTCATCTTACACTTTTCTTTATTTCCTTTGACATAAAATTTTGTTTTGTTTTTCTATTAGGGAACACTTTTAACAAAATTAAAGAAACGATGGGCAAATATCAAGCCCAAGAAAACGTCAATTATTAAAGAAAAACGAACTCTAGATGAAAAAAAAGGGCACCTCCTCAGATATTGCGTAAGTGGTTATTAACAGTTTCTTTATTTTTTTCAGTTCATAATTGTACATTTATGTAACTTCGTAAAGATCTGAGACCAAGCTTTCATTTCCACTCTTTCATTTCATTTACTCCTTCAACTTAGTGGTCACCTGCCCAGTCAATGTTAAAATTACTCACATCTGTATAATTGTGTTTAGCAAAACAAAATGAAACAACAGATGATAACACATTGGAAGAGGAAAACTGTGAAAGTCAATGTATGTGTATAGTTATGTGTTTTGTTACTTATTTATGTGATTGCAAATTTGTTGACATTAACTAATTTTATTTTCATCTTAGCACAATCATGTGACATTATTATGGAACGGCACTACAGTGCTCTTTTGAAAGAATGCAAAAAACACACCCGAATCCTGGAGTTGTCAGTTTTTATCTGAACAAAGAATTCAATAACAGAAGAAGATAGATCAAGGAAATCCCTATTGAAGCAAGAGTGCAGAAAGTGTTTGATGCATATCCATGTTTCAAAAACCCTGTGGAGGTAAATGCATCTCCTTCATATTGATAATGAATGCCTTATATACATGTTCTGGCTTAATATGGTGAAAATAGTAAAGATGATTTGGACTTCAACAGAAATTATAATTCTAAAACATTATATTTTTATGGTTTTTTCAGGTCGTGCTAGAAGTCCAAAGGATTTTAAAAGTTGATTCAAGACCTTTGATGTACTTGAAAGACGCCATTATCAAATTTCGTGATGAAATTGATACATTGGTATACTTCGGAATGTCTAAAGGCATTGCTCCACCCAAAAAACCTAATAAAAGTATGTATCATGACATTTTACAAATTATATATCAAGTCTACTTGGGTCTAAGAATGTCAACTGTAGTTTTATTGAAATCATGAAATACGTTTAACTTTAACTTGATGTATATATTCTATATTGCAGATGATAAAATAATCCACATTCTGAATAATTTGCAAATGATGTTTCAACCATTCAAGAAGCAAAAGAAGTTGTGTTCCATAATCCATGAACTTCAGGTTAGTTTTAAAAGTTTAACAAGCGCCACATGGCACAAAACGGTATAGCAGCTACCTTAACGTCCTGTCAGTGTTAAATATTTTCAAAAACGTTTGAAATCACTTTTAAAATTTGGTGTAATTTTGGATTAAAATGCAGTTTTCATTCAATACTTGGTACTCCTATATGTGAAGGCACACAAATTTTAAACGACGCAATGGTAAGCGAGAAAACTAAGATTTTTGGTATGCACTGTAAAAAATTTCAGCGATTTACGGCAGATGAACGCATCTCTCTGATGACAACATTTGATCTTGCCAAACGAGCTCCGTTCCGCATAGCTCCACTCCGCAAAAAACCCCAAAATATTACAAAATATGTATATATATACCTTACATGAATTAATTTTCGCAGTTTTTGCGGATTTTCCAAAAATCGGTGAAATATTGAAAATCGAGGACATCTGCGAAAATTTATCTACGCAAAATTTTTATATTTCCAACCCGCAAAAATTAATCCACGTAGAATTTTCCTTTTTTCCACCCGCGAAAATTAATCCAGAAAGAATATATCACTGCTTAAAGAATCGGAAAATTTTTGATTGGTTTGGAATCGGAGATATTATTGACGAAAAGTTCTTTTGTCTTTTTTATGTAAACAGAAGAAAAAACTAATATCAATATGAAATACAGTACAACCCTGTTAACTCGGACCTATGAAGGATTGTGAAAAACTTGCTGATTTATCGGGAGTGGGACCATCAGGGTTAATACTTATTCGGAGTATCCAACTTAAACAGTGTCCGAGATAATACAGGGTTCTACTGTATATTGTTAATTCACAATGAGAAACGAAAGTACTTTTATTTAAGTTACGCAATATGCTTTACAGCATAATATATCTTGTGTTTTTAGAGTTCTTCTGTAACCATTTTTATCTTTTATGTCTTTTCTTTTTGGTAAAGAATCTAAGGTGATTACTGCATACTTTTCCTGTGTTTATTTTACAATTTTAAGAGTTTGAAAATTTATAAAAACACCATGTAACTGAGATACATAGCCCTTTATGATAAGAAGAAATCCGTCACAAACAAGTGGTAAATTTTTGTCCATTTGTGCACAACAAACACTATTTCCACACAAAAAACCATATTTGTTTTCTAAAAAATTAACAGAAACTGTTGAATCAACAATGGATACTTCTCAAGGGAGTTCAGAAAACATCAAATAGGTTACTTTATTTAAATTTCTATAGATTTTGCTTCCATTGTCCAAGATAAAATCAAGATCAAAGGAGTCCCAATGGCCTGGGTTTTCAAAGAATGCAAAAGCAACTGAAAATAATGAGCAGCAAGTGCATTGCTTTCTTGCAATTTCCCCAAGTTTGTTATTTCCCTGATGAAAAGAACCTTGTTTGTGTAATCTTTGCAAATAACGTCATTACAGCAAAATATTTACAACGGGCTTTAGTTCTCTTGGCTTGGCTTTTTCTCTGGGCTATCTATCTGACCTAGCACTATTATACTTTGTTTCAATCTTTCTCTCTTCTGGATGAAAGTGTTTTTACTCAAAAAGGGGAACTCTTAGTAAAATTGTTGTGAACTTTCAATCCAAAATGTGTTTACGACAAAAGATAAACTCTAGAATAATGAAATTTTGTAGTATGGAGAGCATAGACTTCTACCATCTCTCTAATATCAAACGTACATTTGTTACTGTTTGTGTGTTTGAAATCATAGAAATAATACGACCATGCATCCCAAATGGTATTGCTGCTATCTTTTTCAAAAGTAAAAAGGAGAAAGAGTTATATAAAAAATGGAAATATCAAAAAACCTTCATATTTTTCAACCTCTCATATTCTCGCGCCAATACGTATGAATCTCCATAATATAGAGCCACAATAAAATTGTGAACTTCACGGAGACAGAAAAAACGCGAGGGTGTTTTAATATTTTGGCTTCGCTGCTATACCGTAATATTTGTAGTTGATTTAAATTCATTCATAGCTATAGAATATTTTCTTTTTACAGAGTCACGAAGATCCAGAACTGTTTATTAAGAAAAACGGAGGTTCGGCTGCAATTATTTTGCACAACGATGACGTCTATTTGATGGCAAATCAATACATTATCTGTCAATCATCCATTGATGTACTGGACGAAGCGGTTTTGGGATTTCTTGGAATATTTTACCTGCTGGATATCGATTATCCCATTTCCTGTCAACCAGCCTTATACATACTCCAAAATCTACTATTTGACGATAACAGTGTGCCGTTGCATCTGATGCAACTATATAACAGATACAATTCCGAATATTAAGTTTATAAGAACTAACATCTAACCTAACTTACTTGTATATATGCTTGTGTTGTGTTAGTATCAACGGTTGAACAATCCTCGTTGTTTTAATTTAATCACCATTATCCCATTTAATTTAAAAGCTGAATAAGCTTTTCCTTCTTATTTTAAGTATATTTGGACTAACTAAATCAGTTAAAATCTACTTGTTTTAAGCAAAATAGGCTTATTTCAAGAATATAAATAATCTAAGCTAGACTTTTTTGCTTGCTCTTCGGACAAGCAAATATTTCTTAATTCAAGAATTTTTTTCTTATTTTGTTAATTTTTTTGCTCAAAATAAGAAAATAAGTTTTTGCTGTGCATCAATGAAAGACAACCATCAATAAACGCAAAAGAAGAATGGGGCAACAACAACGTTAATAAATGAATATGAAACACGTGTCCCTAGAGAATATTAATTTCAAAAACTAAAAGTACTTCAGGTTGAATTAAAGGTAGTTTACACTCCCTAAAAAGGCCTTCTTTTTATGACGGTTCAAAACTGTGGTGCAAAACCATGCGTCTTTTTCAATGTTATAGAGTTTTTTGAGTTATCAAACATTTATTTTTTGATGCTCAAAAAGTACAGGAATTGGCAGTAAAAGTTTAGTTATCTAGCCATTTTTTTACGTAACGTTATGGAAGATCAAACTTTTACAATTTTTGTTAACATAATGAGTACATTTTCAAATCACAAGACTGCTATGAAGAAACTTTGTCGCATTTGTGGATGTACAATAACTGGAAAAATATTTTATTATGTTTGTGACAGCATTGAGAGGTTGAATAATGCATTTAAGCTCAACTTTAACGAAGATTTATCCAACGTTCATCCTACAACGTACTGTAAAAGTTGTAGTTACAGTCTTAGTCATTTCGAATCAAGGGGATCTACTATAAAATCAACATTAGAACATTGGACTGTACACACTAACACCGATTGCCCTACATGTGGAAGACTTGAAAAACAAGCCAGAGGTGGTCGCCCAGCCAAGAAAACTAAAATTGGACGACCGAAAGTAAAGAGAAAAACTAATAACATCATAGACAAAAAGGAAATCTTCAAATTGACTCCATTGAAAACAATTCCATCAGAAGTTGAAGAAATGGTTTCACACGTGGTAAAAATAAAAATGAAACAATCTACTTTACCAAATCATACTTTTCAACTGCAAAGCAAAGGACCTCAGGTACGACGCTGTCTTAAATCATCAACACAAAATTATGAATATAATTTTAACTATCATATTTTTTTATAGCCATTGACTATAACACCAATCATAATGCCTAGGAAAGATAGCACTTCCACTTGTCAAAGAAGTATACAAAGAAGGAACAAGGCAGTTAAAGATATAACTGGCTTGTTGGCAGGTGGATCCCAAGAAGCATTTAATGCACAAACTGCAGCTATGTTAAAAAGCATTGAGATGGAGGAGAGAACAAAGATTTTATGCGACATAACTTCAAGTGTCACTATTCCTGCTTCTCATATGGCTGCTATGAAGACAACTTTGAATCTTCCCTGGAACCAAATGAGAAACATCTCAAGATGGTTAAAAACATTTAATATAAAAATGGCATCTGAAAAAGAAACACGAGCTACTTCAAAAGATTGGATAGGGGAAGGTTTACAGGTTGAATTGGCCCCATTTACAAAAAGGAATCAAAACTCCCATACGATTGAAATTCAACTGAAACCGTGGGCCTATCTTTACAATGTAGTAGCTCATATCCTTCAAAGGTTATCAAACTTAAAACTCTACAACCAAATAATACAACATAATTTCATGCCAACCAATGAAATGGATATGTGAAGATTTAAGGGAAAAGGATAACAATCGCTTTTGCGATTATAATCTCAAAATCGATTTTGAGATTTTTAAATCTCAAAATCGATTTCTATAAATCGATTTTTTACAATTCATAATCCCAAAATCGATTCTTGTGAATCCCAAAATCGATTCTTGTGAATCTCAAAATCGATTCTAATAAATCTCAAAATCGATTCTTGTGAATCTCAAAATCGATTCTTTTGAATCTAAAAATCGATTTTTTTGAATTATGAAGGGAGGCATAGATAGACTGTCGTATGTAGGTTTCATTAAAGCCGTTTGTTTTTATATAATATGCCATGTTTTGAAGTTCGAAAATAATCGGTGATAATTTTGTCGGGGAAAAGTGACGAAAAGTTTTCCTCGGTGAAACTTTCCCCCGACTGACATTTATTTAATTATTAGCGGAATAGAAATAAAAAATTGTTATTTCAAACAGTGCTCATCGATAGCAGCTGTAGCCGTCGAAACCTAGTCATAATAAACTCGCTTGTTCATGACATGATAAACACTAATTTATTCAAATATATAGTGACTTTATTTATTAAACGGAAATGTTTTTCTAGCAATAAAAAGTTTCCCAAAAGCATTTATTTCATTGATAATAATCGTCTACGTCTACACTTTCATTGCTGCTCTTGAAGAGGCGGTTGTTGTTGCAGCTCCACCAAATCTGAAAAGTGAAAAGTTTAAAAAGACCATGTTATTCGACTTATTGAAATGTACATGTACAGGCAGCACCCGTTCGTGTATTGAATTGCACTTGATGAGCTTGTTCTCATATTCAGTTGGAGATTAAAGATACAGCAGTTCGTTTGAAAGCGACCACAAGTAGAAACCGTCTACCATAATTCTATTTTTAAGTTGTTCGACGGGATTGCTATTCTTTGAATCTCTTGGGGGAAAATGTTATAACAGACAAAAGACTTTTCGAAATTGATCATATCGTCTCGATTTTAGTGATCGTTGTTGTAACTTTATTACGATAATGTTTTTAGGTTCAATATTTGGATGAAGGATAAATGCTGGAGGAGACAAATGAAAACATTTTAACGTCGGCTTGACGAGTTGCAAGAGTTCTCTTTTGAAATACTCACCTTCGTTTAAATAAAATAATACCTGTTTCCATCAGTTTTTCATCATATGTTTACGTAGATGATTGTCTGAAAGCTGTGTTTACGCAGGGCTGCAAAACTCTCCCATGTCCTGGCTGTACAATTCTCGCAGTCAATGGACAGTTGGAAAAGCTACGCAAGTTTCTTTTATGGAATTCCCGGTTAAGCTTCCATTTAACAGTGATATTGTAAAGAGAGCTGGAAACTAAAATGCTTAATTTCACTAAAATAAAACGAAAACGAGTCTTACTGGTACCACTAATGTTTTCTTATTCTTTCGGTAGGTGAAGAAATGAATTCGTATAACGAAGGGTTACCTTCAAAATTACCTTAGCACGGTGGTCGTTCTCCCTAGTAACAGCAACTTGGTGAATGGTCACTTAATATACCTAAGTTATCTTTCGTTATCAATTGAGCACCAAAACTAATATAACAGGTTGAGCATGTTTTTAATTGGATTGAAATCTTCCATCGGAAATTGCATTGAAAAGCACCATGGGTTCTCCATCGTTGATGCTCAAGCAGTTCATTCATTTAAACAACATGATTATGCAATACCACCTGCACGTTTCAAACTGGAAACATGCAGTTCATTATTATTTTTATTACACATTATTAGTAGACGTTGACGAAAGGAACAAAAAAAATATTCAGCGATAAAGGCTTTTTAAAAAAGTTTTAAAAGTTCTAACAATGACTATCTACGTGCGCGATTAAAAGTGCATCTGAGCTAACTATAGGAGCGCATTGGAAGACTTAACCTCTTACGTGTAATATGCATTACTTACGTCAGGTTTTCTTAAGCAAAATGTCTTACGAGGAAAATGTTTTGCTAGTGAGAAACACGGCGTAAGGGTTCATTACGTTCGTTACGTTAAAAAAATGTCTATGGTTTCCTTGTCACAAGTAAAAGATTATTGTCCTTTTTCATTATTTAACTTTAATGTTTTCAGAACAATTTCAAGTTAATACCGTTTCTGTATCAAAATTCCCTAGAACGTCACAAATCGATTTTGAGATTCAAGAAAATCGATTTTGAGATTCAAGAAAATCGATTTTGAGATTCAAAAAAATCGATTTTGAGATTCTAGAATCGATTTTGAGATTCCAAAGAATCGATTTTGAGATTCTTTGAAATCTTAAACATTCGATTGGAAATCCCATAATCGATTTCCTAGAATCGATTATTTAATCTCAAAATCGATTTTTGAAGAATCTCAAAAGCGATTGTTATCCTTTTCCCTTAAATCGTCACATATAAAGATTGGAGAGGACCATGGAGACAATAGCTTCAAAATGTGCTATCAAGTAGCCAATGTAAAAAATCCAAATAAAAAAGAGAACACAGTAGTATTTAGTATATTGGAAGGGAAAGATAACTGTACTAACTTACAACTTTGTTTGAGTCGATACAGTGCACAAGTGAAGATGCTACAAACATTGAAATGGGAGGGCAAGCTAATCCGTGTTTTCCTTTATGGAGACTATGAATTTTTATGTGCCATGCATGGATTGACTGGTGCAAATGGTAAGTAATTTAGGATGAATTTCACATTAAATAGTGCATTTCATAAAATGTATAAATCTCAAAGGTTGTTTGTAAATATACAGAAATTATTATATATTCTAACTTTACGGTAGAATATTATATTGATTTATATTGAATTATATAGTTGTGCATTTAATCCTTAGGTCGTCATAGTTGCATCCACTGACATGAATGTTCCAAAACAGTTGCGGGGCAGATATCCTGAAAGAACATTGGATGGCTTGTATGCAGATTTAAAGCGTTTTAAAAAATACAGGGTGCAATCCAAATATGGCCAAAAATTGTAAATAAATCGAAAACTTCATCAGTGTTGGTACGTATTTTGAGAACAGTAAAAAAAGCTTGAGTTTCTTTTTTCAGGTATCAGTTCCTGGGTTACATGTTACAATAGGTGTTTTTTTGAAAATGTTCAACATGCTCGAATCATTTTGCAATGAATTAGACATGGATCTAGCTGAAATTTTTGCGCAGGAAACTTACTCTTTTGACACTTGTTATGGCAATTTCATCGAAATATTGAAACGTAAACAACAGCTTAACATTGATATTCAAGAGTTTGAAGATCATCTTGAAATACTTCAACAAGAGGTTACATCACCAGTTGTAGCAGATAATGACAATGAACAACGAATCATCAGTCAGCATCAGCCAGCAATTAACCATCTAGAGAAACAAATAAAAGATAAATACAATGAAAATGAATCTCCTGAACTGAACATAGACATGCCAGAAAACATTGGTGTGTGTGCTTTACACTTGATGTGACTTTAAATAAAATGGGTATTCAGCGTCAAGCATGTCATGGAAGGAGTTTCATTGGGAATCATTGCCATAAATTACTTCAAGTAAGTTTGTCTTGGCATTCTTACTAGTCATAACACAGAAGCATTTTCTTTATTATATATTATGTTTAAAAAAATTTCAGGGAAAAAACACTAAAGTGTTATGCAACAGTATTTCTAATGTTGTCAAACAGCATACCAACAACAACCAATTGTATAACAAATAAGAGGCTGGCATGAAGTTATTCGAAACACTCTTCATGAAATTTAGCAGATGCTACAACATTTTTAACTCTGCAGGCCACTTGTCCGTTGAAAAAACTGATTCACTTGGTGGGTACTATTTTTTACCATTTTTGAATAAACAATTATACAATATTATGCAAGTTTACATTTTTTTGTAGAAATACTAATATCAGAATTTTTGGATTTTCTCCGAAAAAACTGGCCTGACATAAATATCAGTCCAAAACTTCACATGATGGAAGATCACATGATCCAATTTCTTTGAAAGTGGAAAGTCGGCTTTGGATTCTATGGAGAGCAGGGTGGAGAGAGCATTCATCATGCATTTAAACAAATGAAACATCGATACAGTAACATAAAAAATCCTGTAGACAGATTAAAGTATCTTTTGAATCAACACTTCCTCTCTACGTACCCTAAAGCTCAACAAATCAAACCGGCAGTAAAAAGAAGAAAGTTAACAGCATCAAATTAATTTATATGTGTTGTAATGTATTTATTATTACTAAAAGAAATTACCTGTGTATCAAATTGTTATTTTGAAAAATGCGCTTCACACTATAACTTGTTCTGGGGAGGTATAAAATATTTCACCACTTCAGGATCTATTTGCCAAGCAGAAAAAAATGGCTACAACTACAAATTCTTTTACATTGTTGATGCATCTATTAACAGCTCCGTAGCATAATATTTTATGCCTAAAAAACTCTAGGTCATACTTATTTTGTACAAAGTCTATCTTTAAGGGGGTTACTAAGGAAAACCATAACAAAACTTTATAAAGCTTCTCAAGGAAAATTCTCTAATAACCAGGGAAACTTCTGTGATTATTATGTATTCCAAAGATTAGAAACGACGAAATACAGTTTTTTATATCCAGAGAGTCTTTGATTAAAGAGAACTTCGATCAGATATTCCAATGGACTAGATCATGATTTCTGTGCGCACCATGTTTAATAGCAACTTCGTGAAAATAATACGCGCTCCGCTTTATCTTAATTTTGCGTACAAAACAGCCGTGCCCTATTGGTTACGGAGATAATTTTCTCTAAACGTCGCATTCGATTATGGTCTCAATACAATGGTTTCACACTGATGTCGCACGAAATAAAATAAAACGATTACTCTAACAACTTAATCTACCATTTTGCGTGACTTACAGACAAACAAATAAACAAACGGAGAACGGTTATTAATATATAGACTAGCTGCCAAGGCGGCGTCGTTCGCCGCCCATGTTCAGCATGTGTTGACTTCACGAAAAATAAAATTAAGGAATTGTCAACCGAAATGTGTTCCCATGTTGTAGAGCTCGAAAATGTGATCAAAAAAATGTATGGGATCGTTCCGCTACGATTAACTGTTACAGAGATATCATTGTTCAAAGATTTTGATAACGTCACAGACGCCTCCCAAAAAAAGTTAGACCCAAATTTTTCGTCACCCCATCGCCTGTATCACGAACCCCAAAAACGTCAGGTATCCCTATTGGTTATCGAGATAATTTTCCCTAAACGTCGCATTCGATTAGGGTCTCAATACAATGGTTTCACACTGACGTCGCGCACAACAAGAGAAATAATTTATGTGTGATCTTACATTGCTGACTGGCCGATTTCTTTTGAAGTTCACATCTACCATTTTGCGTGACTTACAAACAAACAAACAAACAGAGAATCGGCTATTAATATAAAGACTAGCCGCCAAGGAGGCGTCGCTCGCCGCCCATATCCACCTGCTCTGTATCACTCTATCAATAAACGTCAAATTTCCTTATAAACGACTCGTACAACTTGTGCTCAACCAGAAGCAGATTCGAAGTCACAACCTCTGGTAAAACCAATCTTTTATCAGTGTAACAATACCCTCAAAACGTAGAGAGAGAAAACTTCAACTTTTTATTAGCTTTTGTTTTAAAAAAGTTACGCGCTCTAACATGGGTGCTATCAGACAGGGAGGAAATGGTTTCTCTTCTTAAAAAGTTCACACAGGAGGAGATAAAAAAGGCACGTGCTAAATGAATAAAAAGAATAAAAAAACGTTCGATCAGAAACGCTTAACAATTAAAAAAAGAAATTGAATTATTAAAAGAAAAGCAAAAAAATATTTTGTTTTATGATACTCTTTTTTTACCTATCGGTTTTTAAACATTTTGATTGCTCGAAAAAAAAGTTTACCCGTCTCAGACAGTCAGGGAAGGATACGTTAGGATACACTGGCAAACCGAACATGCTACCACGTTCTGCCACTGCTGCTTTTTGTCCAAAATGTTTAATCAGTTTGTTTCTTTGTATTTAGTTGATGTATTGTTTTCAAAGCCAAGTCAACGTGGAATATAAAACTAACAATAATAATAAAAACAAAACGTTATTCCTATTAGTTCATCAGCAACAAAAAATGTCATGTTCGATTGGGGTTGCAATGTATTTGCTTCAAACTCACGTCGCACACAAAAAAAGAAATAATTTCGCTCACAACTCAATCTACCATTTTGCGTGAGTTACAAACAAACAAACAAACAAGCAAACAGACAGGGAATCGGCTATTAATATATAGACTAGCCGCCACTTCGGCGTCGCTCACCGCCCATGTGCACCTGCTCTGTGTCACCCCGGAGACCCCAATAAACCTCATATTTCCTGAAAAACGGCTCGTACAACTTGTGTTCAGCCAGAGGCAGATTTGAAATCAAATATCAAATATCAGTTTAAACAATGGTTCCAAAAATAGCTCAAATTTCATGATGTGTTACTTATATATTTTTTAAAACAATCGTTGATCAGTACAACATTACACTCAAAACGTAGGGAGGAAAAACTACAAATTTTATTTAGCTTTTGTTTTTTAAAACAATCGTTGATCAGTACAACAATACACTCAAAACGTAGGGAGAAGAAACTTCAACTTTTTATTAGCTTTTGTTTTAAAAAAGTTACGCGCTCTAACATGGGTGCTATCAAACAGGGAGGAAATGGTTTCTCTTCTTAAAAAGTTTACACAGGAGGAGAGAAAAAAGGCACGTGCTAAATGAATAAAAAGAATAAAAAAACGTTCGATCAGAAGCGCTTAACAATTAAAAAGAGAAATTAAATTATTAAAAGAAAAGCAAAAAAATATTTTATTTTATGTTACTCTTTTTTTACCTATCGGTTTTTAAACATTTTGATTGCTCGAAAAAAAAGTTCACCCGTCTCAGACAGTCAGGGAAGGATACGTTAGCACACACTGGCAAATCAATCATGCTACCACGTTCTGCCACGGCTGCTTTTTGTCCAAAATGTTTAATCAGTTTGTTTCTTTGTATTTAGTTGATGTATTGTTTTCAAAGCCAAGTCAACGTGGAATATAAAACTAACAATAATAATAAAAACAAAACGTTATTCCTATTAGTTCATCAGCCAAAAAAAGGCACGTTCGATTGGGGTTGCAATGTATTTGCTTCCAACTCAAGTCGCACACAAAAAAAGAAATAATTTTGCTCACAACTCAATCTACCATTTTGCGTGACTTACAAACAAACAGACGGAGAATTGAGTATTAATATATAGACTAGCCACCAAGGCGGCGTCGCTCGCCGCCCATGTTCAGCCTGCGTTGTATCACCACCTGCTCCAAATTATTGCACTTAAAATCAGCGATAAGACTTCCTTTGCTGCTGGCTTAATCGTTAAATAAAGTTCGTTCTCACGTAAAAAGAAATACTTTCGTGGTGTTTCAAATCTTGCATGTTCTCTTAACTCAGCCGCTTATTGTCGCGGTCGCATTTAAAATGTCAGCAGACTTTCTTGCTTTACACAATGCATTCCGAACGTGAGCTTCACGTGGTTTTTTTTTACGATTTTCAACCAATCAAATATCAATTTCACAATACACTCAAAACGCAGAGAGAAAGAACTTTTCAACTTATTATTAGCTTTTGTTTTGCGCGCACTAACATGGGTGCTGCCAGAAGTAGGTGAAAAAATGGTTTCTCTTAAAAAGATCACACGGGAGGGGAAAAAATGCACGTGCTAAATGAATGAAGTGAATAAAAAACGTTCGATCAGATTAAAGTAAATTAAAAGAAATCGATTAAAAGAAATTAAGACAACTATTAAGACAAAAGCAAAAAATATTTTGTTTCATGATTATCTTTTTTTACCTATCGGTTTTTAAACATTTTGATTGCTCGAAAAAAGGTTCACCCGTCTCAGACAGTCAGGCAAGGATACGTTAGGATACACTGGCAAACCGAACATGCTGCCTCGTTCTGCCACTGCTGCTTTATGTCCAAAATGTTTAATCAGTTAGTTTCTTAGTTGGTGCATTGTTTTCAAAGCCAAGTCAACGTGGAATATGAAACTGACAATAATAATATAAACAAAGCGTTATTCCTATTAGTTCATCAGCCAAAAAACGTTACGTTCGATTGGGGTTGCAATGTATTTGCTTCAAACTCACGTCGCACACACACACAAAAAAAATTTTGCTCACAACTTAATCTACCATTTTGCGTGACTTACAAACAAACAAACAGACAGTCAGACAGAGAATCGGCTATTAATTTATAGATGGGCCAAATCGTTGAGTTTATCTTCAATATCTTTTCGAAGAAGAAATATTTTGGCAAACATTTTATATTAATGGATACAGCATGAAAAGCTCTTTCTTGTGATATAAAATTCACAATATTTTATAAAACATATAATGAGATATACGCCTTGAAAGTTGGTGATTAAGACATTTTGAGACACACTGTATAACGTATCATATTTTTTTGTTCCTTTGTGCGAGCAAATTTGAGAAGCACTGAAGTATAAACATTTTATCACTTGCACGTGTTCCTATTTCAGGTCCTTTTTTGATATAAGAAACATTTTCTGAGGTTCTGTTTGGGTCCTTTAGAGATTATTTGATATGCGTGCGTTTAAATATGAACAAGAGCCAGATGGCGCAAAACGGTAGCAGCAAGCAGCATACTTTCGAAAGCACGACCAAAAAGTTGCCATAAAAAAAGTAGTTAGTGTAAAGAGGTCTCATCGAATGTAAATGGGGTCTTATTAAGAAACGCCACCAGGAAATGATTTTCAAGACAAAGAAATGTACATACATAAGTCGAATTTTTTCAAGAAAAAACTATAAGAACTTATGTGTAAAAAAACGCGTCTGCTTCGAAAAAAATTAAAAACAATAACAAAGATTCCATGGACTCAAGAAACCTTCCCAAAAACTGTGATCTTTGAAATATTTAATGCAAAATGACGGTTTAGATAGCAGACAAACTTTAGATGTAATTAAAAAGTTCGTTAAGGTTGAACTACCGTCGATAAAATCGCACCTTACATCCAAATGTTAAGCATTTTTAGTAAAAGTAACTACTTACGACTTTTAACTTAAAGCCTTACTACCAAAATATCTCTTTCTTCATGTATTATTAAGCGATAAAATATTAGAAAAATTTATTTTAGAATGTTTGTTGGATATAACCTTCGAATATTTTTAGACTGCGTTCCTTTGTAAGATTTCATATGATTTTCTGAACGAAATCTGATCGACTGTTAAGCGTATGCTAAAAACTGCCGTTTCGGCCGGAGGAGTAGTAGGAGGAGGAGTAGTAGTAGGAGTCCAAGGGTGTTTTAATACGGTATTTGCTTACGCTGCTGCCGTAATAAAACGTCCTTGCGCGAGGCCTATATTTAATATCCTAAACGGTCTACGTTGTTCTGTATACTTCTAAATTACACTTTATGCGTAAGGACAACACCGAAAGTATTAGAGGTGCTACAAGGCACCTTCAAAGGTGTCTGAAACAGTCCCGTTACGCACACGCTTTACGATGGCAAAATCGGTTAACCATCCTAAGGGTGCCATATTCGGCGCTCCAAACAGCACCCTCCGAGGTGCTAAATATAACATCCCTAAGGGTTGTTGATTCAAAAGACTACTCTAGGGGTGCTTACTCTAGCATCTCTGCAGGATTCAAATAGTACCTTTTTAGGGTGCCAAAAAATTTTACCACCCAATTAGGCGTGCCTAATTGGAGTTTTAGCTCAGCACCTTAATTGGGTGCTGCATAGCACCTTCTTCGGTGCTGTTACTGGACTTAGTAAAACCTTTGGGGTGCTAATTCGCATAATTTAGAACCATGATAAATAAAAGAAAAATACAGTAAATTTTTTAATTAATTATTCTTGACGAATTGATATACATATGAACAGATCAAAATAAATAGGAATGTAAATTTTAAATTATTACAAATTGTAACTCTACTACCGATATTCTTAAATAATAATAATTAAAGTACTCAGAACAATACATTCTATACTAACAAGGGTTGAAAGTGATCTGATAGAAATCTATGCTGAAATGAATTAACAAGAATTTTAACTAACCTTAAGTTGACTTCACTTGATTAACTTGCTTGAATATATATAACATTCTAAATATCACGAAATATTATAAGAATTAAAATAGTAGTAAAATGACATAAACATATGGAAGGCGTCTAAATATTATCAATAGTTTCCTAAACAAAAAAGGGGAGTTAAACTCCAGATTTCCGAGATCCTCATCTGTGTCAATATATCAAAATCCACTTCTTTAGATTTTATTTTTCGAGAAAATGTCTTCCATCAACAACGTACACCACTTAGGAAATTGAATTCCATAAATAATTTTAAATTCAAATATTAAATTAAACAAAAATCATACATGTTTTTTCTTTTCATTAAGCATATTATAAGTGAGTACAAACAAACAACCGCTGTTTTTTCTTGTACGTACATATCATAAGTGTATAACTTTCTTTTCTCACAAACTAAATGTCTCTTTATAACAAACAAGGTAAATAATAAGAAGTAACATTTTAAGTGTATAGACCACATCAGCTTAAGCTTGGAATATATTATCGCTTAGATAGATCTATCTAATATAGATAGAGAAAACACAGATGATAAAACTAATCCAACACAGGTGTCTACACTTATCAAACAAACGTGACCAATTTCGTCCTTTCTGTCATTGCGCCAGGAGTAAAAAAGTATGAATCTATCTTAAAAACAATACTAATTGTTAGATTCACTGTTCAAAATAAACAAAACGTATACTGTTGCTGCTGGTATAAAGTACTTGTGCTTTCTACTCAAGTAAGTAATAACTAAAGAATGTGGTTCAGATTGAAGCTGTTATACAGTAAAGAATAATAATTATACGAGTTATCTTGTTTATCAGTCCTCAACCGAGAAAACAGGACCTTCTTTTTCAAGTCATTTCAAAGATTCATGGTCTTCTGCACAAAAATGTTGACATTTAAGCATTAACTATGCTCCTTAGAAATTCTTTATGTAATTAACCATGCACTTATGAAAACTTACCAGGGTCCTCCTCTGTGGTTCAAATATTTGTCATCTGTTCCGCTTCTTCTTTTGATCCGATTTCCACGAGAGCTTCCAACATCTCATATTGTCGCCAATCTTTAGATGGAGTTGACCAGCGAGAAGGATAGTAATGTAATGTAAAATACAAGCAAATGGAGACTACTTTAAAACATATTTACATGTTTAAACAGAGAACTTTTACTTGCAGCACATACTACTATGATCAAACATAATTAAACAGAATTTTGTACTTACATTAGATGTATCGTGTAATAATATGTTGACAGCTGGTCTGTTAGTTCGCCTATGCAATGTTTTCTTGTGATGTTACGGTAGAATCTTGATGGTGGATTTTTTTTAGTCGAACGTCAAAACTAGACGGGGTGTATTTGTAAAACTATTCTACTTATCAGAATAGATTTCATAAGGTATTGAATTTAATGGAAAAAAATTCAAATGAACAAGTTAGTTAAATTTTGTGCACGATAAACACGATATTTATCACGTTTAAAACCAAGTTATATGATCAGATTTAGTATTTTGACCCCCGTATTTTATTTTCGTTTTCGCTTTCTGTTATGTACGTGCAGTATTTCTCGTGTAAAGATTTCACGTTGTAGTCCTGTGTAAGGTCGAACTGCACGTTGCTTTGGTTTTTCAACAGCGAATTGGCGATTGAGATACTCTTTAATTCGGTAGTCGCCTATTGACTTCCGTAAGAATCGTAAGTCGTGTTGTGAAATTTACTGTTACGGTTTTCTAGCGATATCAAAAGATAATCGAATTGCAAATCGTTTCCGGACAAGTCAACCCTTGTATTTAGTGCCCAACGGGAACTGGTCTTGTTTTTTCCTGTAACTCGGGAAAGGACCGAAGACGCATTTTTACACGCTTCTTTCATTCTATTGTAAAATTGTAAATACGTTGGAGTCATTATTAATTCCTCGTGCTTCAGATACGGCGCCTTATAAAAAACGTAGTCACCAACGATGTTCTTGTAGTTGGAGTTTGTTGCCGCTTCTTTCGTTTTGCTTGTTCATGTCCACCGCCAAATTGCATTCGACGAGTAACGACATTCGCCACGGTTCGTTTATGTTGAAGAATTGACTGAGATCGGATAGTAATATTTCGTACTCGAACTTGCCAGCCCACTGTGTTCGAAACGATTTTATTCGTTCGTCCAGGTGAGCGTCAGTCCCACTTGTCGCGTCGTCGTGTTTTCATCTTACCGCTGTCCAGTTTCTGGCACTGTCGTAGTTGCAATCGTCTTTAAAATGTACGAGCTTTCTTTCCGGTATTTCTTCCAAGTTTAGCAACATGAATTCGTCGCAGGTCAGTTACAGGTTACTGTTGTTTATTGGTTGAGAATTATTTATCTTTTAATCGTAACTGATTGAATAAATGTGCTCGGCCAGTGATTCACTAGCGCAATTTTATTGCCCAACGCTGTGCCGTCTGGGTTTTTGAACGTCATCGGTAATACCAATTTAACATTGTTAGGAATTATCCTCTTGTTATTTGGTAAATTCATCTCGAAAATGATTTGATCTTTCTGCGTGTAACTCGAATGCGCGTAATTCTTTATCTATTTCACGCTTTCCACTACACCTCCTCGTTTAAATTCCAAATACCCGGGGAAGTGTTCTTCGACCTAGTCTTCGACGACTTTTTCTTTGATATTGCCTAGAATGTGCGCTCTAGCCATCGGGGAAACGTCGTTTCGGTCGTCGATAATTTCCCCATTTGGAAAAGCTTTAGGTCTGGTAAGTCCTGGCATGATTCACGTCGAAAGAATTTAATAATAAACTAGCCGCCAAGGCAGTGTCGCTCGCCGCCCATGTCCACCTGCTCTGTGTCACCCCGTAGACCCCAATAAACCTCATATTTATTTAAAAACGGCTCGTACAACTTGTGTTCAGCCAGAGGCACATTCGAAATCAAACATCAAATATCAGTTTAAACAAATGGTTCCAAAAAACCCAAATTTCATGATGTGATATTTAGTTACTTTTTAAAACCAATCGTTTTTCAATTTAACAATTACACTCAAAACATAGAGAGAAAAAACTTCAACTTATTATTAGCTTTTGTTTTAAAAAAGTTACGCGCTCTAACATGGGTGCTATCAAACAGGGCGAAAATGGTTTCTCTTCTTAAAAAGTTCACACGGGAGGAGAGAAAAAAGGCACGTGCTAAATGAATAAACTGAATAAAAGAAACGTTCGATCAGAAGCGCTTAACAAATAAAAGAAATTAAATTATTAAAAGAATAGCAAAAAACATTTTGTTTCATGACACACCATTAAATAATTTCGCTCACAACTCAATATACCATTTTGCGTGACTTACAAACAAACAAACAGAGAATCGACTATTAATATATAGACGATATATTTCACATAAATCATCTGTACAATGTTTTATAAGAAAAACAAAGTAATTAAAATAACGAGTTAAGTATAGATTTATTTTCACGAGAAATGTTATTGTCTTTTTTATTAATCTCTCATTTTCCTTTATTGTTGGATGCACTTTCGTCACATGATGCTTCGTCGGACATTTCGGTATTGTCGATCTCTTCCTCGTCACTAGATGACGATTCGCTCGATTCCATTGTTTTACTTTTTTTGACATTGACTTGAACTTGTTTCTTTGTTTTTTTCTGATTTTTTTTGTTCATCATATTTGTCACCGCGATTACGCGTCGATCTCTCTTCCTTCAACTCTTTGAACAATTCTGAAATCTTGTTCTTGTACATAGAAAAACATAGAGTGAGGTGACTTTCCGTATTTTTGACTGGGTGTTCTGTTAATGTTCAAGACGACATCGGACAGTAGTTTCCTGCTAATATATTTTTTTACCAAACGTTTCGACTTTGTCAACTCTATCTTTAAACTACGTATTTTTTGCTCAACAACGAAAGCGTGCCCTCCGTTCTTCTTTGTCGAGAACATCTCTACGTTGAATTCTTCGTTCAATGCTTTTATTTCGTTCTGATAAAATTCCAGATCTGTCACAGAGGAGCATTGGTGCTTTCCGTCTTCTATATTTTTCCACCTCTGTGTAAAAGCCTTTCATCCTTTTTGCTAGCAACGATTTCTTTATCATTCTCTACGCGAACGTACGTGATTGATTCTGCTACGCTCCTCCTGCAATTTCATTCGCTCGTTTTTATGATTCACAACGTCCACCAACTCCCTGTAATGCCGTTGTTGAAATTCCGCAATTACACGCTCCCTCGTGATTCTATTTTTTTTCATCGTTTTCTTTTGACGACGCGTTTTGAAACGATATCGTCGCGGTTAACTCTTCAATTTGTTTAAGCAACAAATTCTGCACTTCATTCATCGAAGTAATGTGTTCCAAGCTAGGTTGTGTTTGAGATTCTGGATATTAAATCTTATCGTCTTCATCGTCTTTTGCGAAATATCTTATCACTTGCTGCTCCATCGGTTCCACATTTGTGCTTACGCTTAATAACCCGTCGGCATAATCATTGTCATTGTCGTCATTGAAACGATAATATTTTTTGACGTGATTTAGAGTCGCCTCTTCTGTTGTTTTTGTCGTGTTGGACACCATGTTAATGGAAGGATTCAAACAATCTTCTGCGGTTAATATGAATGGAGGAGGGTGATTATTTCCATCTCCAATGTACTTGTCTTTTCGGAAAAATTCTCTCGTGTAATTAATTAACACACAAAATGATGTTGCGTAACAGTTGTTAAAGACCAATGACGCGTTGTAAATTTTATGAACGCTTGAATTCATTAACCACTCCTTCATTGTGAAAACTGATACTTCGCTGTCGTCAATCGCGAATACTAATCGCGCGATTATGTGGAAACTCAAGTAATACAAATACCTCGGTTCGTCTTTACGTTTGTTGTACAATATAAGGAAACTTGGTAACGAAGCATACCCAAACTCACTGGCGTCAACGGGTGAATATTTTTGACTGAAGTTAGCAAAACGTGTATTCATTCACACTGAGAAAAACTAAAATAGACACGGACGTTTGCCCGTATTCTTGAATTTACTCGTCATATTAATGAAACGTTCCAAAACTGCTGCCCAGGAAGACGGAGAAAGGTGTCTTATTTGGCTCATATACTTTACCACTTTCAACTTGTCAGACTCCAGCAACATCCTATTCATAGGTTGGAAAATCGACGTGAATTGTTTAACGCACGTCGTCAACATTCTCTCGAACGTTAATAATAACCCTATAATTATCCTGTCTTCTCCTAACAGTGACTTCGAGCGCATATTTTGCATCTTTAACATTTGAGAAAGGAATTCTGTCCACGTGACATTTCGCATACTCGTTAAGAAACTCGCCTCTGTCTCGTGTCGATAGTTGATGAAGAGGTCAGTGCGATTGGTAGTTCTCAAGTAATTGTTTATGTATCCAAAGACGTATCGCATGTGGAAGAATTTCCCGTACTTTTCACTCTCTTCAATGCCTAGATTCACCGATAACCATTCTGGGTAGTTTGTAAACTCAACAGGCACATACCACACGCTGGAATACATTCTTCTATTTTGATCTAACATTGTTGGAAAAAAATCCAACAGGTTTTTCTTCTATTTCACGTCCGTTCACAATTACCACAACATTTTGCAAATCTACTGCTATTTTCTAATCTGTGAACCGAAAATAACTTTGTTTATTTACTTTTTCTAAATACTTGGAAAGGAGTAAAAAATACTATATCAACTCGAGACAGGTTTTATATTATACTTCGATAGTAGATGTCGTACCAGAATGTCGTGACTAGAACGTGTACATAATTACAGGAATAAGTTCTATAAACTATAAGTATTTTATCGCATAAAATGCAACTTTAACATGTACAAAGTCGTCTGAAAACAAATGTTGAATAGCTATCCTTTTCTCTTTCTTTCTTTGTTGAAAAAACTGCTGTTCAATTACCCCCGGATAAAAACTTTTAGAACCCCGATGCCAAAGTGGGTGCTCAGCCAGTCTCGTTACAAAAAACTGAACTTGTTCTAAAAGAAACCGTAAGGAACTGAACAGCACGTTTACAAGACTTTGTAAATGCAGCAAGTTAGGTCTGAAACAATATTTACAATTGACTAATATTTTACTCAGCTAAACATACGCAAATTCATTATCCTGATGCACCCTCGCATCACATGTTACATGATCCTGATGCACCCTCGCATCACTTGTTACATTATCCTGATGCACCCTCGCATCACATGTTACATTATCCTGATGCACCCTCGCATCACCTGTTACATTATCCTGATGCACCCTCGCATCACATGTAAGCTAGAACAGTAAAGATAAAATACCTTTTAATACCATCTCTGAAAATCCATGAGAATCCTAAATACTGTTGCTGATCTTCGTGTATATCAACATGATGGTAACCACTTTTCAGGTCGAATTTAAACATATAAGCTGTTTGAGCAAATTTTACGTACTCTTCGAAGCTTTTCCATTCATCAAACTTGATTTTTTCCTTCCAAACAAAACTGTTTAAATAGCTTAAGTCTAGCACTAATCTTTTCTTTCCGTTTTTGTTGGCTACTGATAAAGGGTTGGTCAAGAAAGGTTTGTTGACAGAGCTTATAAATTTGTTTTCTAACAGATTCAATATTTGGGATTCTACATAATCAGGATCACACAAAGCTGAATTGTTATTTTTCATTTCTAAGGATGGAGATTTATATCTGAAAGGAATTTTATATCCACTTTTAAGGGTTTCTAGTATAAAAGGACTGGCTTGTAACTCTTTCTCCCAATAATTCAAATGACTTTTTAAACTTTCCTTAATATTACATTTACTGCTTTTAGATGAAAAAGTTTTGATACCTTTATTGGATGGTGTTTCTTGCTGGGCAGGAATGCTTCCAGTGACCTGGGTTGCCGCAGTTGAAGCAAAAGTTGTTCGGGCTGTTGAATCTACCTGTGAATGGTGCGGCACTTCTGACTCCAGAAGTGCCTGCTCTCGAAAAGGGCTGAAAAGGATTTGTAGAATTGCCAGTTAATGCGTTTCGATGCTGATGTGCAAATGAATTCGGAGGAAGAACGCTTAACGGACGCTGGAAGTTAGGTGGATGACCATCATGTCCCATGTACCTGGGGTTTGAATTAAATCGCTTGTTTGCCTTGGATTTTTTGGCCAAAGCACGAGATTCTGCTTGACGCATCTTTTTGTCATCGTTGGAATCACTAGCCAAATCGTCTTTAAGGTATTCCCTTACTGTGTCCCATCCACCAGGAGATTTATCAGCCATTCTGATAACTTTTCGTCTTTTACGAATTTGCTCGTCAATGTCGTCAAATTTTGTACTGAGACGCCTCTTGGATCCTGCTTCTGCTAAAGATCTAGCTTTATCAATATTATTAGACAATGATACAAGATGATCGTCCTGTATTTTGTTCGATTTGTATTTAAAAGACATTTGACTCCTTTCCTTTCCCTGTGACACGATCTGTTGTTGAAGAGCAATCTTATCCTGCAGCCTCATAGAATTCACTTTGTTCGAATTTTTCATCGAAAAAGGCCTTCATGTTTTCTTGAAAATCAATAAAGTTATTAATGGGATATACCTCCTTCTGCTGTACAATACAGTCTCTGGCTTTGCTCTTCTTTTGGACTTGATGGTTTTGAAATGACGATTGGATCATTCGATGTTGTGATGATCGGCATCGGAGTTTCAGTTGATATATTCTTTATCTTTCGATCTGCAGATGTTATTGTTGAAGATGAATAACTTCTCACGAAATGTAAGTTGTCTTCTTCATTGGTAGGTTCAGGACGTTTCCTTCCCAAAATATTTCGTAATCGGTGCATAGTAAAATATTCCAACTTCTAGTCACGAAAATATCTAAACGACATGTGAATTTTGACTTGAGAGATCCGCCCTTTTATGAACTATGCCACGTCATGCTTAATTCATTTACACCGGTACCGAAATTTATTTCGAAATCGTAAATAAACCCATATATACCTTGGAGCAATAACAATGTAGCCACTTCTTCTCCATCGTCAGTGAGTATTTCCAGTATATTTTCTATCGTTGAATTTTCAACTAGCCTTTTTACGTCTTCGTTTAACCACCTATCGGTGGAATTGCTGTATTGAAATTTTTCAACAACATCTTCGGGAATCCCGTATTCAACATTTCCCGTTACCGGTTTAAAGACGTTTGTCACCGCTCTGTTTTCTTCGAAATCGTTGAATTGGTTTACGTCAGGAATAAAGTCAATTTCTCCTATTAATCTTCATCGTTATTGTTGTCGTCATCATCATCATCGTCATCATCGTCGTCATCATCGTCAACGTCATCGTCATCGTCATCGTCATTATCATCATCATCATTGCCGATATCATCTTTTCTTTTCTTTGATGATTTTTTAATGTGTTTAGAGATAATTCGTAGCTCGTCGTCGTTGTCAATATCTAAATCATCGTTTCTTAATTTCTGTGTTAACCTCTGGTCAAAGTCGGAAATGTTGGGTTGCATTCGCACCAGTTGTGACGCTAGATCGTCCAACCTCGAGTACATAACATTCGGATCGACGCGGTCAACACGTTGCGCGTCCTTTCATTCATCTTTCTTATCCTTTTTATCTTTCAACGTGTTATTTTGTTTTTCCTTCTCCGAGAAATCGTTTATCAATCTAACTACTTCGTTGTTAAGCGTGCGCCTTAGTATAGTGGCTATCACTCTCGTATATCATGCGGGAGATCGGGGTTCAATTCCCATTGGCGGCAATTCACCATGCGCAAATGAATGTACCATAGCGCCGGGTCGACCCATGCCATGTGAGGGAAATTGGGTAGATGATACATCGGGTGTTCTGGTCATCCAGAAGAGCGCATGCCCTTGATTGGGTTTGTGTCCCCTCCTGGAAAGCAGATGCAGTAGCAACTGAGGGAGGCTAGCCACGTAAAACAATACCAAATAAATAAATAAACTCGTCGGCGTGTTGATGGGAATTCGTCGCAATGATCTCGTACGCGACTTTGCACGACATTGCTTGAACAATTTTCCACTTTTCGTCGTTCAGCAAGCATTCTTTTACGGAGTCTATAATTTCAGCATGACCAAGAACATGTGCGACAAACTGTTTAGACGATTTCGAGCTTGGTTCAGAAAACAGCAGCCTCAGATTTTCATTGTTCTCGTGTACCAACCTGTTAAAGCTTTGTGGAAGTAGGCTGTTCCACAAACATTTTAGTGTTAGTTCGGCTTGTGGAGATAAATTTTCCGTCTCCAAATTGTACATATTCAAATGCGTGATTATGTGTTTAATAATACCAACCGCGTTTCCCATAAAGTCCATTCGTTTCATCCCGAAATTGGTCATTCCGTTGCGTACACTAGTCGGAATCGAGTTGTCGGTATTTGTCAGGTCTGGGTGGGTCGTTTTCTTGATTATTCTCTACTGGTGTTTCAGACAAATTCATGAACTCTAATAACACGTCGTCCGGAACGCTAATACATTCGTTTTCGTTTGAGATAGAGCGGCTTGGCTCTCCTACATTTGTCATTATGTCCTCCCATATATCCTCTTCCATTACTTGATATTGATTCACTGCCATCTGCGCTGACATTTCGTTCTGCTAAAATGCTTGGATAGTCTTCTATTTATCGTAAAGAACTTGTTACCCGAAACGCTTCTTCCACCTAATAACGTTTTCACCTGGAAATGCCTTTGCTTTTATATTCGTATTGAGTCAAAAACTTGTCATACAGGTAATCACTGTCTGTCTTTGGGAACAAACACAATTGGTTATTTTTCATATCCGTTTTCATTCGGTATTTTACCAAGTCTGCAACCCCGTCTCTGTCATCAATTAGAAAATGGGGAAAATTTGACGTTGTGGAATTCCCGCCAGTGTCACTTTTGTAAATACTTTCCATGTCATCAAATAATTTAATTATCCATAATTTTCGTTTTGGAACACTCTCTCGCGTGTTCTTGCCAGCCAGAGAATTACATAATGACGTCGAAAATGGTGAGGAGTAACCCATCTTAAAAAATACGAATGCGTGAGTGTTCGAAACTATAGATTCCATTTTGACGGTTTTTGCTAGATTGTGAAAAGCGTAAATAGAGACAAAGCCGGCTTTTTTTGATACCGTTAAAAAGTTTACGTACTGGTCTGATTTGTTGGCAATTTGTATCATATCGTGAAAAACTATCATGAACCTGGTTTTTCGCTTTTCTCCAATACCGTCGTGATCGTCATCATCGTCTTAAGGCGAATAAATGGTTTTTGACTCTGTATTATCGTCGTCACCTATAGCTCTGTTGGGTGCTTCTTTCGTCTTCTCGCTATCAGCAAACTCCAAAAGTTCTAAAATGTTCGAGTTCAAGTCGTCAACTCCCTTTATCTTGATAAAAATCACTTTAAAATTAAACGAACTTTGAATTTCATCTCGTCTATTTGCAGAAGGAAAACCTTTTTCTTGCATGTTAGAAACTTGCTTTCACCCCATTTTTGTACGTTTTACCACTTCCATCGCGCCCCACTATCATTACTTTTAATTTCTTTTTTATCACTAGACTTGATAAAATCCTTAGTGAATATTACTCTGTTATATAACTGTGTAACGCAACTGTCGCACGTGCAAACATGATACAACTCTCTAATTCTTCTGATTCCATTCGTAACCGTTACTTTAGTCTGGTACGGATGCCAATCATTCGCACCATAAAAATTATAATATTTTTCTTCTAACTCTTGCAGAATTCGTCGTATTTTCAATTCTCTTGTGACACAGTGTGAAAATTCAAAACATTCAAGTCGTATTGATCTCTATGCTCGTTGTCGTTTACCATTGCCTCGTAGTATTCCTTCAACGTAGGCAACTCAAAGGTTGAAAACACGTTATCATTTTTAAAACAATAATGATTTGTCGGATCATAATACTTCTTAATTACGATTTCGAAATAAATTTCGGTACCGGTGTAAGTGAATTAAGCATGACGTGGCATAAAATATAAAAGGGCGGATTTATCAAGTCAAATTCACACGTCGTCTAGATACTTTCGTGACTAGAAGATCGGAAAGTCGTTTAATTTGCGTTTTGGGGTATTCCAATCATAACTAGTGCTTAATTCCTATTGTGTTAGAAAACGTATTTTAAAATTATTTTATAATAACATCAGAATAATGTATTTCGATGCGAGGGTGCATCACGATAATGTAACATGTGATGCGAGGGTGCATTAGGATAGTATAACATGTGATGCGAGGATGCATCAGGAAAGTGTAACATGTGATGCGAGGGTGCATCAGGATAATGTAACATGTGATGCAAGGGCGCATCAGGATAGTGTAACTTGTGATGCGAGGGTGCATCAGGATAATAAGTTTGCGTATGTTTAGCTGAGTAAAATATTAGTCAATTGTAAGTATTATTTCAGACCCACCTTGCTGCTTTTACAAAGTCTTGTAAACGTGCTGTTCAGTTCCTTACGGTTTATTTTAGAACAAGTTCAGTTTTTTATAACGAGACAGACTGAGCACCCACTTTGGCATCGGGGTTCTAAAAGTTTTTATCCGGGGGTAATCGAACAGCAGTTTCCAACAAAGAAAGAACGCAAAAAAGGGGTAGCTATTCAATATTTGTTATCAGATGATTTTGTACATGTTAAAGATAAAATACTTATAGTCAATGCAACTTATTCTTGTAATTACCATGTACACGTTCTAATCACGACGTTCTGGTACATCTACTATCGAAGTATAATATAAAACCTGTCTCTAGTTGATATAGTATTCTTTGCTTCTTTCCAAGTAGTTAGAAAAAGTAAATAAACGAAGTTATTTTCGGTTCACAGATTAGAAAATAAATGAATTTTATTGAGCAAAAAAACCCAAAAAACAAACACTTACGCTGTGGCATTTTCGTCTCGTTTCGTCTTCTTTCCTTTGTTTTTGAAATGTATCGATTCATTCGAAAAAAGCTCGATGTATCCTGTCGGTCCGAGTGCTGCACAAAATGAAGTGAACAGAGTCAGTTGTTCCAATGCGTAGTATCCCAGTTTCTTCTTTAGTGACACATCTCGTAAGTCACCGAATACGGGTTTCATCTGCAAATGTATTCAATCAACCAGTCGTATATGCTTTCTTTAGTTAACTCGTTTTTCAAGTTGGCTAAAACAAAAAAAAATGGCAACTACTGATGTTGATTGTGGAAATTCTGACAGGTAAGATAATAGTGCATGTTATACCTATGATAAAAAACTGAAAGCTACACGAATCCGTGTCGGTTAATATCAAATACGGGTAGATTTTCTTTATCTTCTTTTTCTCCATTTCTTCTCTGAACTCTTGAGGCGGGTATTCACACATCAGCACCAGCTGATGCATCATTTTAGCGATCGATAATTTCACTAGAGCCAGTACCATCGAACCAACGAATCTCGTGCCAACTTTAACAGTAGATTTCTTCTTTGGTACTATCCCAATGGACACGCGACGTTATTTCAACGTTGAATTTTGGTTGAACTATGGTCGGTCGGTCGACAACCTATAATCAACCTTGGTTCAACGTTGTAAAAATTACGTTGATTCGACAAACGTTTTTTCAACGTTGGTTCAACGTTGTTTTGGCAACGTTAGATGAACGGAATAATTACCAACACTTAATCAACGTTGAAATTGCAACGTTGATGTAACGTTTGAAAACCAACGTTGAAACAACATTGTATCTTTTAACGTTATTTCAACGGATGCAAATACAACGTTGAACCAACGTTGCGGAAATGACGTTTCATCAACGTTGTTATGTTCACCGTTGAAACAACGTCTGAAAACTAACATTGATACAACATTTGCAAATCAACGTTGAACCAACATTGGATCGATAACGTTATTTCAACGGAAGAAATTTCAACGTTGAACCAACGTTTGAAAAGTGAGGTTGATGCAGCGTTTGTAAATCAACGTTGATACAACATTGGATCAATAACGTTATTTCATCAGATGGAAATACAACGTTGAATCAACGTTTTAAGAATTATGTCACATCAGTGCTGTCAATGTCTTAAACTCTGTTTAAGTAGAGCAGAAGTTAAACTAAACGAAAGTGTGGAAGAAAGGTGAATGGTCTCATTTGATTTAGTTTTTACGAAGAGTATTGTTAAGTGTGTTGAATATTGACTGATATATCACTATACAAAAAAAACATTAAACAGAGTGTGATATTCAGTAAAAATTTAACGACCTCTTTCCTATTAAAACAATAAAGATACGGCTGTTAACATTTGTCTTAACTGATCGTTAAGAAACTTATTTTTTTGATTTTCTCATTGAACAATGATAACCTAAGAGAGTAAATCAGATGATACAGAGAGCATCTTAAGGGAGTCATTTTGCTTTTGAAGAGAAAAGAACAAAACTAACGCTGGCCGTTATTTCAGTTACTTTATTTTTTATCTGATACCATCACTCGTGTTTTTAACATTCTTTTTTTAATGAATCAAACAATTGTGTTTTCATAATTCTTTTTAATGAATCAAAAGGTCTGAAGTTTATCTAGAAATGCCTCAACAACGATCGTCACTTATATTCGGTTCCTCGGTTTTTTGATCTTGATTTTTAAAATTATTTTCAGTTTATATACACATGTATATATATGTTAATGTTTTATGTTTTTTTGTTTTGTAAGGAACGCGTTTATAAGGAACCTGAGGCTGAAAATGGCTTAAAAATAATGAATTGCTCAGGAAGTTACTAGACTGAAGAATGAAAAAACAGCAACAATTTTCTTTTTCTGAAATGTACTAAATTTTTGTGTGATGATAATAATAGAAACGTGTCACGCCAAATGAAAAAACACAGTTAAAAAGCAAGGAACTTAATAAGAACCTTTGAAGCTGAGAACTCCAGCCCTAAAGCAAGTGATCAGGTTTCTTATGAAAAAAGAAAACGTGTATGAAAGTCATTGTATATATTTATTATATATTTGTTAAGAAACATGCTAAAACGGAATTTGCTGTTATGTCTTGTCTCTAATGTAAAATGAAGTTCTCTTTCAAGCTGATCGAAATCATGTTTTAAACCAATATTAAGTCAAGGTTACACATCAAACGTTGAATCAACATCAGTATGTCAACGTTGAAACTGCCATGGTGAAATAACGTTGTCTCTGCTTTCAAATTCAATCATAATCCAACGTTGGTTCCGACGTTGGGAAGTGACGTTGCATCAACGTCTGCTCATCAACATTAACACAACGTTGAATATAAAACGTTGAATCAACGTTGGTATTTTAACGTTGTAACTTAGTCTGTGAAATAACGTTGTCTCACCTTTCAAATTCAATCATAATTCAACGTTGTTCCGACGTTTTGGTGTGACGTTGATTCAACGTTGAACCAACGTTCGCGTGCCCACTGGGATCGCTTTAACGCTGTTATGCTGGGAGAACTCGTTGACACCGTTAAACGAACTATCACATATTGCTTGATAAATCTGTTTATCAGCATCTGTCTTGGTCGTCTTTTACTTGCTGTTCTTTTTTTTCTAATCTCTCTCACGACACTGTTTTTTGAGTCGATTGTCTTAACACTTGGTTTCCAATCACGTAGTCTTTTAAGAACCTTTCCTGATGGAAAGTGCATACTTCCTCAACCCCCGCCAACTCGCATTCCATTTATTGCGCCAAGTACTGGATCGTGTCAATGAACATTGGTTGAAAGTAGATGTTTCCGCTCTGCATGTGTGTCTTTTGTGTACAAAACTGATAAAAGAAAACTGTGATATTTTTGATAGTGTCTTGTTAAACAGTGTCAATTTTATGTATGATATGTGTAATTTTCCACCCAGACTAAAACCTAGTAATGTCACTCCTGCTTTCAAAAAAGGTGACAGATAAAATGTTCAAAATTATCGACCTGTGAGCATTTTGCCTAATTTATCGAAGAATCACGAGGGGAGCATGCACAAACAACTTGAAGATTATTTCACTTTGCTTTCCTCGAAATATCAATGTGGGTTCAGAAAAGGCTTTAATACTCAGCATTGTTTACTAGCAATGCTTGAAAAATGTAAGAAAAGCCTTGATAATAAGGGACATTACGCAGCCCTACTAACATATTTATCCAAAGCGTTTGACGTGTTAAATCACGATTTGTTAATCGCAAAGCTTCATGCCTATGGATGTGACACTAAATCATTGAAACTATTGCGTAGTTACCTTAAGGGAAGAAAACAAAGAGTGAAAATAAACTTCGCTTACAGTGATTGGATAGAGGTAGAAAGCGGAGTACCACAAGGATCAATCTTAGGTCCTCTCCTGTTCAATATTTTTCTTGCAGATTTGTTTCTTTTCACTGATAAGGTAGACATAGCAAGATACGCTGACGACAATACACCATATATTTGCGGTAAAAATGACACAGATATTTTTCAAAAGTTAGAAAAAACAGCTGATGTCATATCCCAGTGGTGTTTAGATAATGGCATGAAATTTAACTCCGATAAATGCAGCTTTTTATCAAACGCAAATGAAGATGCGTCTCTTCTTGTTAAAGACAGCTTGATTCGTAACAGTGATTCTCAAAAGTTATTGGGAGTCACAATCGACAAAAAGTTAACTTTTGAGAAACATGTTTCTAATCTTTGTGATGCAGCTTCACGGAAATTACACGCACTTAGTAGAGTTGCTCCCTATATGGACCTTGAGAAAAAGCAATTACTCATGACCTCGTACGTTTCTTCCCAGTTCAGCTACTGCCCCTTGATTTGGATGAATCACAGCAGAGGTCTAAATAACCGAATTAATAGGATCCAAGAAAGGTCATTGAGGATTATTTATAACGATTTTGAAACTAATTTTCAAGAACTGTTGCAAAGAAATAATTCTGTAACAATACATCATAAAAACCTTCAATTTTTAGCTACTGAAGTGTACAAGGCTAAAAAAGGCCTTTCTCCTGAAATCGTTACAGAGATTTTTGACTTTCGTGTTCCCACTTACGAGTTAAGAGGAACCCGCGAGAATAATAACATTAATCCAAAAACTGTTCAGTGGAGAACAGAAACCGTATCATACTTAGCCCCTAAAATATGGTCTTTAGTGCCATTAGAAATACAGGAATCCTCTAGTATCAATGAATTTAAGCAGAAAATCAAAAATTGGGTACCGACAAACTGTCCCTGCAGGTTATGCAAAACATACATCCAAAACGTGGGATATGTCTAGCTTCAGAAACCTTTCTATGTGGTCTAATATCTGCCTGCTGTTTTTATTAATATTTATTGTTGTATATATTTTAAGTATTGTGTATTTTAATCATTATTATTCATTATTATTATTTTTATTGCTATTTTAACTGACTGTTGACTTCAATTAGCATTATTGCTATTTTATTTTCTAAGGAGTTTATTTTAGTTTTATTGTATATATACCACTTTTGTCAACATTAAAGAAAGAATAAATAAATAAAAATAAATAAATAAATGGTTGGCTTGTTGAAAAACGGAAAACTTCTCTCTAGGATACTTGTAACGTTGAAATGCGGAAGCGAAGAACTCTAAGAGGTAACTTCCTTTCGAGCCAACAGGCGGCTTCATCAGCTTTACGAAAGGAATATATCCTCTCACGCTGTCTTCTTCTTTGTAATCGGAAACGAGTTGTTTAAACTTCTCCAAATTGTTAGAAAATGATTCGTCCGTTTGGAAACCACAAACGGGAGTTTCTGAGTCATGGCCTTTCCGTACTGATTGTTCTCGTCCATTTTTATGATTTTCGCAAAAACTTGACATTCTTCACCTTCGAAAACAATAGTCAGTTTTTCACCCGGGCAAATTTCTTGAACATGATCATAATAATACCTGGTGTCGAACGCCAATCTCGTAGCCACTTGAGAAAATCCAAACAACGCCTTTTCCAGGGTGTCCATCATCTCTGGTTCGTGGGGAAATTGCATAATGCATTTGGATTTTCTCATCGCAGCTTGTTTCGTGAATGTTATCATGGACGAGAAACGTCGAGGATTGTAGGAAAATTCATCGTGTAAGGCGTTGAAGTCGTACTCGCAAATGGCTTGTAGAATGACCACGTCCGATGCATTGTACACCTGGTTCAACTGATCCAAATTTCGAAGGTTCAATAGTTTCCAAAGCTTCAAAAGGTTATTGTACGTTTTGTCATCGATCTCTTCGTTTTTCAACTTCTTTGTGAACAATTGTCGGGATGGAAGTGTCGTGTCCAAAAGTTCGTTGCCCGTCTTGAAATAATTGTAAGGAATGCAACCTTCTCCGATCAATATTTCGAATAATTCGCTTTTTTTCATGCACCGACAGAGTTGCGTAACGATCAGAGAAAACTTTGCTAGAAGATAGAAAATGATCGTAAATAGACTTCATCTGCTTCTGTTGTTCGTCGTTTCTGTTTCTCGAGAGAGAAGCGAGTGATTCTCCAAAGAATTTCAGCGTGTTCTTGAATATAAACTCGTTTCCAATAGACATGCTGGCTATGTTGTAAACTGAATTACTCATCATCGAAACGTGTGCAGAACGGAAAGTTTTCAAATTTATCTCATTGATGATGAACTTCAAGTCAAATTTGGCCGAGTTGCGTGCGTAGGAAGGGACGATCCAATTGTCGCGGATCATCTGCAACTTTTTGTTGCAAGCGTCATGCGCGAAACCGTATATGTGACCAGAAACGTGGCCATGATGAATGACACACTGTCTCGACATGGATGCTGTCAACACAGCGAGAAAGTCTCGTGACAGGTGTAGTTTATACTTGAACGCGAAATACATTTGCATGAACATGCGTTCCCAACAAATCTTCACGCTCGTTTTGGACGTTTTATCCTGTAATACGGAAACCGTGATCTCCGTAGCGATAAAGGACATGAGAGACAAAACCTTTAGTTCAATGTTGGCAAAAGAAAAAAATTCGTTAAGTTCACCTACATAATTAATGGAAAGGCTATCCTGTCCGCAATTCATCATTTTTCTTACATTGTTGACGAATTTTTCGCAAGAAACGAAGCTGCCTAGTAACCTTTCGCACACGTCGTCCATCATCGTTTCAAATGTCTTATAGTTCTCTTCGTTTACCCAGTTCGGAAGAAGTTCTATATTTTTCAGCACTAATTTCTTTATTTCAAACTTCACTTTGTCCTTGTTTGGTAGAGAATAGTTCATCTCGTGTTGTATAGGGAAATCACATATACAACATTTTTCAGCAACAATGTTTTTTCGATAGTTTTTTCTTTGTTCGTTAGTCAATTCGGCGTTTACACACATCAAGATTTTTTTAATATATTTCTTTATCGCTCTTCCGACGATGGCGATTTCAGTTGGTAGGATTTTTGATAGTTTTGACGCCCTTTTACAATGTCCTGAATTAACTTTACCAGTCCCACAATATCCACTTTTTCGAGGTACGACCAAATGAAATCTGGCAAAAACCTTGAATGTTCATACTTCTGTCAAAAGCCACACTGCATGCGTACGACATGACGTTCACTTCTCCCCCAACATCGATACTGGTCCCCACATCGTAATAAATTGCGGAAGGTAATTTTTCAGTTTGTTTCAAGTTTTTTTGGATACGACACCACTTCTTTGGGTATATTGTATTGAATTTCCCCATACCTTTTACATCCTTCTACGTTTGATTCATACCTAAACTTGTTTTGTTGACTGGAGAAAACCATGGAACAGCAAGGGCATATGGCTACGCTTCTAATCTGACGTTGACTCACATTAACATTTTCTTTTCAATGCTTTTTTAGATAGCTGCTCGGAGCCTTCATCTTCATCAGGGATCCCTTACCTAGCTACTAACTCGTTAATATCATCGGTTTCGTATTGTCGGGTATCCGTCATTTGGACCAAAATTATTTGCTTATTCGCGTCAAGTTTCTCATCTCGATCTTCGTCGTCAGAATCCACTTCTTCTACTGTAAAATCTTTTAAAAAAGATCCATTATCCATGTTTTTGTCTTCATTCTCGTCCAAATCACATTCAGCTTCGAAAACAATATATTCACTCATATTTAATTATATTTTTTCAACTAAAATGTAGATTAGTAAGATTAGAAACTTATTGTCAATAGAATACTAACAAAAAGAAAAAAATACACGGTGTTGTCTATTACTGTATTTCTTTAATATTAATTTTACTATAATGTTCGCGAGGACAATAACCTCGTCGTAACAATGAACTACGTATTTCCCATTACAATGACTACAAAAACACTTTCTACGCGGTCCGTCTTCACTTAATTGATCGTTACAAACGTAACAATGTTTCCTTCCGTCTTCTGGTGATATAAAATAACTTCTCAAATATCTGGAGTATTTTATACCCTATAACAGCGTGTCAATGGTATCTAACTCTGTTGAATCATCTATCCGCGACAAACTCTATGTCATTTTCGCAAATTACACCTAAAGGCGATTGACAAACGTCGGTATTAAATCTGTTTGGGTTCTCACACATCATAACTTATTTGGTAAAAACATTGTGATCAATATCAGTATAAAACCATAGGTGTATCAATAATGAAATTTCTGTTTTTACTATATATTTCGGACATATGTGTCCAGGTATCTAAAAACATACAAGAAAAACAGTAAAACTGTTTGTTAAACGATAAAAATTATAAAAACATCTATATACAACTCATCATACATCCTACTATACACTCTTTTTACAAATAAAATTATTAAATTTTTATAGTGAGCGTACGACTTTTACACTCGTCACGAGTATTGATTTTTGGTTTTATTGTTTTCATGCAAAGTGCTTCAAGGGTCGTTAGTTTAAAGACTGATCGGTTGTTAGAGTCAATGATCTTGATGTCGTTGAAAGTTGGTGTAACGTCACAATTTTTAAAGTGTTTTTCGACAGGTTTTGCCGGCTGAATGTGCTCTTTATAGCGTGTAATAAGATGCCGGGTCGTTTGCCCGACATAGCACGAATCACATCGTGGACAAATTACTTGGTAAACTACGTTGCTTTTGAAAGTTTTTTCCACCGGCGCTTTTAACGAAGGAAGAACTGTTCGAATTTTTCTGATTGTACTAATAACTTTGCACGGAGCTTCAAATCTCTTTAATGACTTTTCGAAATTGTCGGTAACTTTCCCACGATATTGAACGAAAATTAACTTCTTTTCAGGGGTGTCTTCATCCTCATTATTCTTCTCTTCAGGGGCCCGAATTTTGTTCAACGTTCTCTCGATAATTTGGTTGTAAAAATGTGGTGGGCATTAATTGTTCTCAAGTATTATCTTGGCTTTCTCGAGGCTTTCATGTATGTTTCTCCAAGTGCTACATGCCTAATAAATCCTATGAACCATCCCAGAAACTACTGATCTTTTAAATTTGATTGGCGCAAGGGCGTGAAAATTCATAGTAAGCACAATATCCGAGTCCTTTGAGTACCACGTCGACGATAACCTTCCTTCACTGCGAGCATGGACGTATAAAAAGAGAAGGACTCACAACTAATTCTAAAGCCTTTCATTTCTATTATTAAAATCTATTCTGTCGGCATTTCTTTGATGTAATCCTCGTCTCGCATTTCACTGGATTTCGGTTCACATGGGCGGGTTTATATGACGTTTTAGGTTTAATCCGATGTGGAAAACCAAGGAATTGAGAGAAAATACGATTTGCAGATTCATCAGCAATATTCTTGAGTATCACAGAACTTCTACTCAACCTTTCTCAAAAATGTCGGATTGGAATTAAGATAAATTTATCGGAGTTAGGAAGTATTTTGTGTATATACTTATATCCAAAGATTCGGTACTTTGAAAGACGCCTGGGCGATGCCTGAGAATATCAAATCTTCTGGTGATAACTCACCTACATTTTTGATAATAGGGTTAGAATGAGTGAACACATGGGCGTTTCTGCACTTACTGGCAAAGCTACTTCTAGTGAAATACTCACAGCTATCTGCCAACATGTGTCTACTTCTGGACACTCGGCTGGTTGTGATGAATTAACTGGCTCACGCCAACAGTTCGTACTTATTAGAACTAACTTAAAGTGTCTCTTTTCATTTTACGTGAAAATCTGGTTTTAAATCAGACTATACGTTCTGCTCCACTGTATCTTTATAATTAGCTTCTTTTTTCTTTTTTCTAACACGTTTGTAATTTAATTATACCCCTTAGAGATTATTTTGTATGTATTAGTTCCTTTTATGGAAAAGATTTATCACTTCACGACACTTAAATTATTGTATAAAAGAGCTATACCTTGTAAAAATGATTACTTGATAATGGGTGTTGAACGCTCGAAACGTCGTAATAAACTTGGATTGTTGATGAAACTTGTTGTTTTTTGTTTTGTTTCTCCTTTGTTTTTACAACTTATCCTGGTTGGTTCACACTGTTATATCTTAAAATTTATCTAAAAAAAATTATAATCGAAATAAGACAAAAAAAACTTGTACAGTTGTATAATTATTATTATTATTATTATTATTCGTATTTTATCAGGTTGGCTATTTCAGGAAAATATAATTTCTGTTATCAATATAGGACCTATTTTTAATCACTTAAACAAATCAAATTTCATATTACCTTTGTTATACTCTTTTATAAATTAAACATAACATATTGTCGTTAATAGAGATAACACAATTATTTATTGCGATGTTTGTTCTTCATCTTAATCAGTCATTATCATCATCATCGTCTTCCAACTTTTCGTGTTGACGTTACACGGTGGTATGAAATTATTAGCTGACTTTGCTTTTTTTCCCGTTTCAAAGCATGGCACTGTAAGTGGAATGTTTTTTCGTATCTCTTTCCTAATTTATTATTATATTATACTATGTTATTTAGGAAGTTCGTTTGCTAAAGTTGCCTTAGACATTTTTCATATTACTTTTGTGTTGTTTTAGTGAAGTGAACGACTAGGATTTTGAAGCACAGCTTGAGATCTGTAATTATGCCAACAACATTTTATTTTTGTACATGTTTCAGCTCTAAATAATCTTTCATTTGATAAATTTTACTCAATGCACTGATTTTTGGCGGATCTTGCCTTAAAAAGATTTTAATTGGATTTTTGTGTATGCAAGAAAGCCTACCCAGTAAACACAAAGACGTCTTTAAGACGACTTTTCTGGTCTCATACTGATACGGACGTCTTTCGACGAGATAAGACGTCTTTCAGACGTCTTTTCTTGGGTTTTGTACAACCAGTTAATTTTCGTCCTAAGATGACGTCTGAAAGACGTCTTGTTGTTGTCCTTTAAAGACGAGTTTCCACTGGTCGTTACGAGACGTTTTAAAGACGTCTTTTTCTTGTCTTCGGTAAAACGAGTTTCCGCTGTTCGCTACCAGACGTTTTAAAGACGTCTTTTTCTTGTCTTCGGTAAAACGAGTTTTCACTGGTCGCAACGAGACGTTTCAAAGACGTCTTTTTCTCGTTCTTCAAAGACGATAGTTTAAAGACGGGGGTACTGTTTTTCATTAGCATGATGCAAAGTTTAGATTTCTTTGAGATTAGTGACTTTAAGCTTAATAAAAATTAATTTAATAAAAGGGAAACCCTTTAAAGAAAGTTCTGTTTTGTCATTATTCTGTTTTTTATAATAAAACAACTTTTTAAAATGTTTAACGTACCCTTGTTCTAAAAAATCGCGGGAATTTAGAATTTTTCGAACACCAAATAAAAACTTTCGGATATCAAACAAAGAATCGTTGAGGAACGGAGTATTTTATTCCGAAGGTTTTCCTTGTTATTAATTCTTGCTTGTTTGAAGATAAAGACTGCTAAGCTAAGTACCGTTTACTTGTAAAATTTTCCCCGATAATTTGCTATAGTGTTATTGATTTTATAGTGTTTGTCACTGCAACATCGATTTCATGCTTTCGAAAATTTGTTCTAAAATTTATGCAGTGTCATTGTGGATGGTTTCTACTTATTTGTGGTGGGTTCCCCCAGCTCGTGAATATAATATAAGTTTAAATTTTGCCTTGACACCATCACCAAACTTTCTAATTTTGAGGTTGAAATATTAGAAGTCATAACTTCTGGGTTTAAAGGTAAATGGAGACAGCAAACAAATACCATTGTAGATGCTTATAAAAACCAGTCATGTTTTTCAGAATTCAAAACAAATTTCTTTCTAGATGCCGTTTTGAAGAACTATGCTACTTCAACAGCTTCTGACATACAAGAGTGATGGGGGTTGTGTTTAAACAATAATCAGTTCGGATGAATTATTTGATTAGTAATTTATTTAAGTTATTTAGCTGTAATTTATTAAACTGTTTCTGTTATATGTAAAGAATTTATGATTGATTTTAATTTATTTACTCTGAAAGAATACCCATTTCTTATCAATATTTGTTTTCTACTTTTTTGCTCTGGTACGACTTGAAGGCCACTAAGAACGTGTTTTTACTGTGCTCCCTGAACTGTAAATTTTGTTTAAAGAGGTCTTTTGGAGACGTCTTTGAAACGTCTTTTCAGGACCAGTTAAGACGTCTCTAAGACGTCCTCAACTAGTCTCCAGGTGTAACAACGAAAGACGTCTTTTAGATACGAGAGTAACACGTCTCAAAGACGTTTTCGAAAGACGTCTTTTTCTCGTCCTCAAAAGACGTCTTTCGGTGTTACACCTGGAGACTAGTTGAGGACGTCTTAGAGACGTCTTAACTGGTCCTGAAAAGACGTCTCAAAGACGTCTTCAAGACGTCTTGTGTTTACTGGGTACAAATTGTCGTTCTTCGTGTTTTCCTTCTTTCTGTCCTCCCCCAAACGTGGTGTGATCAAGATCAATAAAACTTTCTTATACTTTTTTCTTGTTTTTTTATGTAAACTTTGGTTATTTCTTGATAAATTAGCATCAGTGTGACATAGGACTAAGAGATAACAAAAAGTAACAAAGTTTTGTTTGTTTTTGATTCCGTTGTATAGGTTGCAATGTATAGCTTGCTGTGTAAACAAATTGGAATGCTTTAGGGCGAAGGCATTTTTAGCTAACGCTACATGCTAGTTTATTTCTTTTAAAGACGATAAATACAACCTAATATCTACTTTGTCAAATAAAGTGCATTAACAATCTCCAGGTCCTAAAATTATTTTTCCTTCAACTTCCATTAATTTTATAAGTTGAAAACGTGCTTCGGTCGAGCCTTTTCGTATTCTCCAAACCGTAAGTTGGTGTAGGAACCGTCTTCACTACTGCAGCAACCAATCGCAATATCCATCTGATCTTGTTCAGCTTCCCAAAATGCTTGACGCCTTAAATTTTCTTTTCTAATTAACGCGATCAAATTGTTTTAAAGTCTTTCAAAATAACAACGTTTTCATGTTGGAAACTCATTTAATAAACTAAACGTACTTTTTTCTTTGTTAACTTTAGTCGATCAATAAACAAAAAAAGAGAGAGATAGGGAGAACACAATAGTTTGTTTTTTTTGTACTGTTTTTTTGAATAAGTAGCACATGTTTAAAAAATTTTACAATATAAAAAAAACTTAAATAAACAGAAAATCTGCAAAAACTATCAACGTCATCACTGTCATCGTTACTAAAAATTTTTTTCTATCGTTACCATTTTCATAACGCATCTAATGTTTATTAAATGGGAATTCTTTAGCATATTCCCTATAAAAAGGTTTTCCTCCCATGCCTACTTCCAGAATTTCCCTTCGCAAATGTTTAAAAAATTTCTGGACGTTTATATGGTGATGGCGCCTGCTTTTTCTTGCAGTATATGTCCATTTTTTTACGGGTAGCAGCGTAGTGAATAAAAGTTGCCAATTCATTAGTTTTATTTGTCATGAGCACTATAAAGGTAACACAACGCATGTTGAACATGGATGAATATGCTCATATAAAAAACGATTGCAAAATTGATTTTATTTCTTTTTTTATTTCTTAAAATGAATTAAACTGATCGAATGATTAAACAAAACAGATTTTTCTGCTAAAACACATCGTCAACTACAAAACAACAAAAACTTACGGATTAAAACACTAGCAGCATTATAAAACTAATACGGGACCGGAATAGATACAAATAGATAGGTTTTAATATGATCTGTAAGTGTAGACATAGAAATAGTAAGTGTTTATGGTGTAAATGAAGCGCGATTAATAAACAAGTGTGAACTTAAAACAAAAGAAATATACTTCCATACACTGTAATTAAGGATGCGTGAATTTTTTTTAATGATTTTGTAAAAAAAGTATGAGCCGAAAGAGAAGAAAATAATGTCTCCTTCCAAAAAACAAAATATCAATAAATGCTCTCCAAAATACCGTAAACAAAGTAAGCACTGCAAACAACAAACAATAATAGATTGTTAAACGGCTTAAAGTAGGTTTAAAAAAAGATTTCTAATTAAGATTCTTCTTAACAGAGGTGATCTTCGAAGCACGATGCATTATCAGCATTCAATGTGGTACTTAAATCCTTTTTCCCTTGTTTTTCCTCAGGAGTCAGATCCATTTTCTGTGGTTGTGTGGTAAAATATAAAATCAAACAAAAAAGCACGTTATAGAAAGAGTTGAAAGGTTTTCTAGCCTGCGTACGTTCCATACAATTTATATACTGTCGTTAAGGGAATTTCGTTGACTGTAAAACGAAGGCTAACTATCATTTCAGTCGGAGGTGTAATAGTAACAGTAGTAGTCCAAGGGCGTTTAAGTACAGTATTTGCTTTCGCTGTTACCGTAATAAAAATAATTATTAGTTGCCATTTAATCATATTATAAAACATTATAACATAACATATGGAAACATTAAGAAAATTTAATATGTCGTTCAAGAAACTTCATGTGATGAGTTGTTTCAGCGGTTCAATTTTCATCTTCATCAAAGCCTACTTGCGGATTTGAATAGCAAGAAAATTCATTTATTGATTGACAGTCGAAATCATTAGTAAAAGGGATCTCAATTGTTTCAATAATTCATGCATAGAAATACGAAAAAGAGATAGAATATCATCGATGAAATTTCCTTTGTACCATCCGTGTTGTAATTACTGGTGGCCGTATACAAAGTTGAATTTTAAAAATTTAAAGTTTTGCGCTATATATGGAAGTCTATTGCTCCCCGTAATAAAAGTCGTAATTCAGATCTCGAGATCTATTGTTAATTTTTCAAAATGTGGGACTTTAGCTAATGTCTTTTTATCAATTCTGCATAATTATAAAAATTATTAGAATTATTCAGATGGTAGCATAACGAAAAATAAGTTTGTATTTTACGATTTGACGAGAATAATATTCGTATTCATTGCTTTCTCGTGATCAAATAAACAAATATGTAAAATCATTTTGAAGATTTTGAGATTGATGTTGATATAAATGACGACAATAACATTGACGAAAGTACACTTGACTCTCGTAATGAACATGTATGTTTTGAAGTGGAAATATTTCTGTTTGAACGAACATGAACAATTTTACAAATTGTTCTCCGGATAAGCTGTCAGCTTTCTGATGAAACAGAGATCATCACTGCTTTGTCGTAAATATGCCTTGACATATATAAATGTCATTAAAAACATATTTATGTATAAAGTATATATTCCGACTGCCTAAAATTGGAGAAAAATACTTCAACTTCTTTTTCTGGAAGGTTTCCGTAAAAGTATAGCAAATATCTTTATAATCTGGTTTGGCAGAAACACAACTTTTTTCTCACTCAATCTCTGGACAATAGAAGATTGTTTTTGCAAACTTAAAAATATACAGCTGTTCACGTGCGCTATTATAATATACCAGAGATTTTGATTGGTAGATTTATTTTTTCGGCGTGATAATTATTCGCCGACAATTAAGAAAGTGTAAACAATGTTTATGACCATAATTAAGAGGACGCCAATTAGTTTCGGTCCCGATACTTACACCACAACATTCTATATTCCTTAGGAGGTCGTACTAGTGAAAACAACTTGAAAACGCTTTTAGTTCGTAAGATAATGAAACAAACGCCGAGTATGTGAAATGAAAAGTCGAAAATATGTTTTTCATTATAGGATAAAAACGAAAAAACGAATTCAGTTCCGATTTTCTAAAAAAAGTAGCTTTTAGAAGCCCTAATGAGGATAGCATGTTTGTTTTTACGAATAAACTTGTTAAGTATACTCGTTTTTGATTTAAAATTTTCGGTTTTTACTTCAAATTTTACCGAGTAGTTAAAAATTAACAAACATTGCATAAAAGAGAATGAGGCGAGGCAACACGCATGGATTCTCATTGTTTGAAAATTGAATAGAAATTTGAATAGAGCTAAGGTGAGCTAAAGTTTGATGTTATTCTATCTCTTTTCGTATTTCTATGATTCATGTCATATTCAATGCATATATTGTCTTAAAAGTTATGTCATAGTGAATAATTGTTTTAACTTAACACGTCGTACTAAGTCTCACAGCCGTCATAACCTCTATCGTTTAATCTCTATAATCTCTGGAAACACGAATGTAATCATAATCAATAGAACGTGCGAGCATAGGCAATGGAATGTGTCGTGTGGTTGTGTAATGAAGACACGAAATTTTGAGCGTGAATTTGAGTAGACGCAATTTTGCAGCATATACCGATATCATCATCAACCTTTGATTACATATGGTAAATCATAGAATTCTTCAAGATGTATCATTTTCATTTCAAATGATTGTAGATTTTAATTTATCTTCTAAAGTTTTTACCTTCTTTGATATGGATAGATCAACTCTATAAACGACCTTTCACAAATATTTTGTTTTACTTTTCACCACTAATCTTGTTTTTTTTTGTTGTTTTTTTTCCTTTTTCTTCTTTTTACCTCTTTCATTTTTTATTTTTTATCTATTATATCTCTGAAAGGTCACGTTTCTAATACATTATTTTCATTTTTTGCAAACCTTTATTTCATTTCTACAATTTTTCTTGCTTTTTTACGCATTTTTTTTCAAAAATAGAATACTGTTTTAAGTGTGAGTGTCAGAACAGTGTGCAAGGTTATGATCCGCGCTTATGTATAAAAGAACAGAAAATTATTATTACTATTTAATTTGCTTTCTCTTGTTGCTTCCGCTCTTTTCCATTTCCATCCCATGTTCCCAAATACTCATAAAGAAAATTGAATGTAATCAATTCCATTGAAGCAAAGAATGAACCCATTACAGCAACCATGTTTGATAAATTTGGTGTATCTGCTCTGGGAAGATAAACTCATTCTGTTGCGAATGGGAAAGTCGTCGAAAAGATGTCTCTTTTTCCCAACCCCGCACCCAGGGTTTCTTGGATTTTCGATAATACAAAGAAAAGGCAAGAAACCCTGGGTACGAGGTTGTCTTTTTCCCTTATTTTTCCTTCTTTTAGTATGCATACCTATACTTTTTTTTAAAACATTGGCTGCGTGAAAATCGCATAGCATACTGTATAACAGAATTCAACTGAAAATACATAAAGAGTGATCACAAACGACTTGCATTTTATACATCGAGGTCAAGCATGTGGTTACAAGCGATTAGATTTAAACACTCAATGATGAATGTAATTACTAATTGCAATTTACATGATTTCATCTTTGTTTACATATTATGCGTTTGTTTTGAAAAGCTGTAGCAGAATGCAATACGGATTAAACTCAAGCTAATACCACAGCTAATACTTTTGCTTAAATTTTACTTTCTACTGTTGATTTGGGTATATTTATATTTGGTTATGCTGATTCGTTCACTACACGTTAGCATTTGAAATCTGTTTTTGAGAAGTTTATTTGATTTTTAATTTAAACAGGTAATTTTGTAGTTAACATCGGAAAGTCGTATATAAACTTTCTTGAATTTCTGTTCGAGCAAAGCATTGTGGGGGAGTTATCGTTTTTAACCTTGTCTTTACACATGGTCCTAAAACACTCAGGTACATTATTTATACTTCGAAAATGTTTCATAAGACAAGCAGTTATTTTGGGTGTAAGCGTGCGCAATATATCTGTGGTACAGTGTACAACAAAACATGTAGAAAGTTGTGCATTCTTGTATGTGTAAGGTTTAATACATGCCTTGCTATACAAATGACGATTGACACTTTTGAGCATTCAAGGTTACGTTATGAACTTCATCAAAGCAAGTACAACGGAACCTTTAATTTAACAGAGGTTCTACTGTATGAAGAATATGAATAGAGAAGAAGGTAGGTCGGTAGGAGGTAGAAGGTGAACGATGATAAAAAGCTGTCTTGCTTTAAAGTGCATTTTACACGATCAAACTTTTATCTTGTCTAATGTAAATCTAATGTCAATACTTATGAAAACTCTTGCATTCTTAAGTAAAAGTATTGACAATGTCTAATCACAGGTCAATAGATTTGCATTAGACCGCTTGAAGTACCTCTAACGCGTGCAAATGAGTTATCGTGTCTAACCTCGTTTTTATGAAATTCTTGGTTCTACTTAACATTTAGATTCATTATTTCAAAGACATATGAATAACTTTGATTATTTATACTGCGTCAATTTTTCATAAGTATTGAGTATTTTCCATAAGGCAGGTGTTTAAAGGTTGGATTTGTTATTACTTTTTATTTCCGTTGACAAACAAACAAACAAACAAACAAACAAAAAAACAAACATACAAAGAAACAAACGGGCATATTTTGTAATTCGTCATCACACAGCCTTGAAATTGTTTTTCCAAAAATTGATAAACTTCGGTGATGGAAGATAAGTATTGACACCCAAGAACAAGAAAAAACAAAAGATGTATAGATTAGATATGTTTTTATGTTATTTTCACGCCCTTCTTCATCGCATATGGTAGGATTTAGACTGTCGGACGGATTTTTACAAATCGATATTTTTTGAGTTAATTAACCATTTGATTATTTAATATTTTTAGCATTTATGAAAGCTCTTGTCAAATGAATCGCAACAATGTAATAAATAGTTTCAAAACTCATATGATTATTTTTCTAATCCTAGAACTTTGTGGCAAGTTCGTCCGACAGATTTATTTGTATCGACTTTTTTATGTATAGGAATTAAAAATAGTGAAGCAGCTGTAAAAACCATCGAGATCATCAACCTAACTAGCATAGATTCAATTTCAGCTTTCCAAAATTTGTTTAAGTGTGCCATTTTATGTTAACTTGAGCATAAAGCATTTAGCCCGTCCGACAGATCTATTGTAACTTTAATAATAGTTACCATATTGATATAAACGACCAGCAGTGCCAAATTAAGTTTTCTTATTTCCATTATTTGTGGCCATGGAAACAGTATGAGCATGCAGATTCCTGACGCTCTATTGAATCTAATTTAAAACTTAAACTCTAAATCTTCGTAATTACTCATTAATTACGAATCATTACATCATTAATCATTAATCATTAATCATTAAAATTTCTATGATGCTAATTCTAATTACTGTCATTCTTCCATAGCAATCCCATAGGATCGTGTACTATTACAATGCAATTATTAGTAGATAGTTTTTATCTCTTAATGAAGACGCGTCAATTTGCTCAATTTAAACCATCTGTTTAACCCGTGCAATTCTAGAATCGTCTCGGCATATGAACAAACCACGCCTTGTTTATCCTTACGTGATCAACATATGAATTCCAATCAGTAGGCCGCGGATTAAGGAATTACAATCGTCTTCAACGACCAAGTGGGCAATTAACTAAAAAAAAACACTGTGAAGGAGTGCATTTATATAAAAATATACACACTAATTCAATAGAAATGTGGCTTTAGGAAGATTTTGCCCACTGCTTAGTATGTTCGGAATTTATAAACTTAGGAAATTAGATCGAAGTCATTATATAAGAAAAAGTGCTTCTGGATAATTTGTAGAATTTCTTGAATCATTCTCCCTTCAGGAATCGGATTTCATTCTAAACTAAATGTGATTATTATCCAGTGAAAACAGTATCTTAGATGCCATGATCACATTTGTTAAAAATCTCTGCGAGGGAGTGCATTTCTATAGAAATATAGACTCAATTTCAACTAAAATTCCCTTCGTCGCAGCGACTTTTTGTCGATTTTGGGTACTACAAATAGTCTTTGAATTTTAGATGACGATTATTATCTATCCCTACCTTTTTTTCGTGTGTTGTATTGTTACCAGTAATTACAGCTAATTACAGTTGATTATACGTCTTCACCAACATGAACAACATGGGAACGAGGTTGTCTTTTCTATTGACGCATTTATTTTGTGGCTTATGCTGAAGAAATGAGCTAGGGGGTCAGGGGTAGAACTCACATGGGTTCGAAGCTACCCTAATGACATCGATAGTGAGGTACAGTTTGTGTGGTAAGATTAGCCTGTCGTTAAGAATGAAGACACGTCAAGACACAACTATCTATTAAAACCAACAACAACAATAACAACAACAACGAAAAAAACAATACAATTCATAAAAAACTGATGAACGATATAAGTTAAGGTTAATTTATCAGTACTGGCTTAAGATTTTGTTTATTTTACTTTTAGGCAGAAATGCCACCTGCAAAATGGTTGAAGAAAAGAAGAAACACCTTGTATGTGATCTGTGCACAACAGCTCTTAGCCGGCGTTGAATACACCTTAGTAATAGCTACTTTGTGGTTGTACATCACGTCGATGACAGCCAATGAACTGAATCGGAAGATTTTTTTTGGCTTGATTATGTCCAGCTATAGTATATGTGGATCAGTATTGTCAGTTACGTTCGGCAAGATAATGGATAAATATCGTTGTATGAAAGAAATTGTTCTGTTTTCAAATTTCCTGGCAATCGTTGGGAATCTTTTGTATAGCACTGGTATTTCAGTATGGTTTTTGTTACTTGGAAGAATTCTTGCCAGTAACGTTTCAATGCTGCAGCCAATCATTGCAAGCGAAGTATCACGTGTTTATGAGAAAGAGAAAGTTGCATCCAAAGTTGCATTTGTCATACAGTTTACCGAGATCGGCATGATAATAGGGCCACCACTGAATTTCGCTTTCATGCATGTGGATGTATATGTTAAAGGCTGGCATATAACGTATCTTAAACGCTCCAACGTTATTGGTTAGCTTACTTTATGCACTCTCCATCTTAGTGACTATTTTGTTCATGCACAACTTATCAAAAGAGTATGATTTAAAAGTAACGATGTACGAGAGAATTGGGTCGATGGAGAGCAGTGAAAACAGCGAGATCTGCAAACAAAAAAAGAAATTCTCTATAGACTTTTGCATAGTAGCGGTCTTGTCTTCTTTGCAATTTTTCTCTGTGACGTTAGCAGAGGTCTGGAACACAATCATCATTATTGATATCCAGCATTTCACAGTTAAGGAAATAAACATCGTATATATTATTACAGCAGGAACTAGTATAACATTCATGATGTTCTTCTCATGGGCAAATTTTTCTTGGAAGTCGTTGTTTGGAATAAATTTGTTCTGTATTGCTTGTATATCAGTCACGTGGTATATATACTTCATACTGGCCTATGTAAGGTTCAATTATGGACTGGGAATGACTGCACTGGCGTTGGGTACCTCACTAACATCACTTTTATTAACCTATGGGAATTTCTATCTCATTCCCATCGTGTCTCAACTGGTGTCGTCTTCTAAATTATCATATTATAACGGATTACGAACGACTGCGATGCAGATTGGTGGATTCACCGCAACACTTTTTGGTGCGTTTTTGTTAAAGTTTTCGCAATATGTTGTCGTAATCGTATCCACGTTCTCTTTGTTCATGATCGTGATAATGTTTTGGAGGAAGCACGCCTTTCAGAATCCTAAAATTGTCATATAGTTCTGTTGTATATAAATACTTAGATCAAATTCAATGGGGTTGACCTGCTCATTTTTACGTTGTTTTAAATTGAGCATATTTTGAAAATGCTGATATCTTTATAAAGAAACTTACTGAAAAGTATTTAGGTGGTATGTTACCAGTGGGTAAAATCTTGAAATAAGGCACCGCGATGAAGAGCGTTTTTATTGAAATAATGTTTGTATTTCTGTAGAATTGCACTCCTTCACAGTGATTAAACACCGTTTTATGATCAAGGTAAAGAGTATGAACTTTTTTAAAAAATTTTGATTTCTGATAATAATCTTAATTCCATTGGAATTAATAAATGAATATTACTATAAGTATTAGGAAAAGTAATTAATGAAATAACAGCGTGTATATAGCAGCATACCAAGATAACAAGTGCACACAGTGTTCAAAAAGAGTTTTATGAAAAGGCTTATTTAAGGTGAAACGAGAAACCATGAACAAATAAAAATGAGCATGTCAACCCTTTAGATTTTGAAACCAAAAAATTTCAGTCATTACAAAATCAATATTTTTAGTTATATATTCAGAAAAGAAAAACTACACTAATGACAAAGTGAACTATCTACTCTCAGGTCAAAGTCTCATAAATCTTTCATAAACCAGATATCTAAAAGACATAGTATCTAGTATATTTTTTACAAAAGTTCCAAAGAAAACCCTGTTCACATGTTTAGACAGCAAGCGACAAAATTTGCTTTTATTCCTTCAAGTTGCAATATATTGGTTTGAAAGTCCATTGTAACAATTTAATTATTTTCTCAAGTTAATTATTATTTTGATTCTTCAACCATGTATCAATAGACCATTTTGGAAAATACGTCACAGCAGATCTTGCCTCGTTTGTAATGTTTTAAATTACTAGCGTGATTTAGAATGATACAAAAGTTCGTGTATTATTTATTTTCAAACACGATACAAGTGTCATTATCATATGATTTAAAAGCGAGGCAAGATCTGCTGTGTCGTATTTTCCGAAAAGGTCTATACACAGAATTTATCAATTGCTACATCAAATGTTACAGTTATTTTTCAAAAAAGCGAATTTAAGAGACGTTCTTACTGAAATTGTCAATAGTTTGGCCAACAGTGTAAATCGTTATGTTGAAATTGTTGATAATACCACATTAACATAATCATTTGCATCAATTATAATCATAACATCAAACGCCTTGTTTTCAGCATGGGAAACCACACTCAGAGGTAACTTTTTCACGAAATTTTTATACTAAGAGGTAGTTTATCCAGTCGAACTTGCGGCTTGTCTAATGTAAATCAATTGCCCTGCGATTAGACATTGTCAATACTGTTGCAAGAGTTTTCAAAAGTACAGGTCATTAGATTTACATTAGACAAGGTAAAAGTTCGACCGTATAAACTACACGTAAGGTTAGATAAGTAATTATGTTTAATCTGGATGATGGATGTAGATTATGGAAAGACCTGTTTAGTTCCTGTTCTCAACAATAGTTTATATGATAAATAAGAATTGTTAACAGTTTAGAATAGTTGTAAATTTTCAATTGTAACAAGAGAAAATAACAAGGAAATTTTGATCTCAATTGAATCTCAATCTAATGTCTCAATTTTCATTAAATCTTGTGTTTTCGCAGTTTTCGATGACCAAGAAGTGGCTACAAAGTCCACCAAAAGGCTTCTCTCTAAAAGCCAATTGCTTTTGTTGTTATTATTTGTAACAATCATCTACTGGTAAGCGAAAGATTGTTACAGTTATGAGCTGGTCACAGGGGCGGACGCAGCATTATTTTATAGATACGGCTCAACCGTTGGAATTCCAATAACAGTTCCGATTCCCCGATTTTTATCGGAATAACGCGACAAATGTTTTCCGAAAATGGGGAGAGTTCATGTCCGGTTAGTTAGTTACGGTGAATCCCGAACACCAAAATTAGCCTACATTAAACATTTTAGCCATAAGTGCATAAGAATAGAAGCTGAATGCAATATTTTATTTGCAGTGCCGTAGCCACCGGGGCGCCAGGTCCCCCCAAAAAATATTTTCAATTATGGTATTTCTTATTCGACATTGGCATTTTTCTTCTTTACTTGTTTGCAATCCTTTTATTTACTTTATAGTTCTTTTACTTCCCTCTTTTGCTGCATATAAGCATAGAGAAGAGTAAAGCATGGTTCTCACTGTGCGCTAATGATCGGATAAGCATGGTGCGCATGCCTTCTTAGCCGATAAAACATTCTTAGCCCACAGTGCGAACGTGAAAAACAACCTGCTTATCGCGTTGTTAGCCGATCGTTTGCCGATCGTTAGGGCAAAAAAAATATCAAATCATTATGATTTTCAAATTTGTGTTATCGCATCGTTAGCCGAAAGATCCGGCTAGGGGCCGACAAAAAAATATACCCAAGGCGTGTATGACGAAAGTAAATATATAACTTTCACAAACATCAACAAGCATAAGTTGTAGGTAATACGTTTTTCAACATGGTTGACAAATATTCTCCCAGCAATTAGAAAGTCAACCGAAAACACGTCAAAGTCCGTTCACGAATTCTGTCCAACAAGGTGGACCGTCCGAGGGGAAGCTTTGGAGTCTTTTCTGAATAACTACCATGAATTAATGGAGCTATGGAAATGGTCGCCCGTAATGTTAACATTTGATTTCATTTTATGCTGCTGGTTAGGTGAACGCATTCTTAAACAAACCGATAATTTGAGCAAAACATCTCAAGTGGTTGCTGTTCTGAAAAAGTCAAGAAGCTGCAAAATGTACGAACTGTTTTGGGAACGTGTCCTCAAATGGAAAACTGATTTGAACTTGGTGTTGCTGACCCTAAAGTTCCGTGGAAAAGAAAAATGCCTGACTATTTCCAAAAAACATCTAACCCACCTATTACTTCCATGACATACCAAAGGACCGTTACCGTCAAATTTATTTTGAAGCCTTCGATCGTATCGTCAGCTGCATCGAACAAAGGTTTGATCAACCTGATTACAAGATTTACGTTGATCTTCAAGAAGTTCTCCGTAAATCAATCATTAGCAAGAACACAAATCGAGCTTCCCCCTAGAATTGCAAGATCACTTGGATACGACACACAGAGATTCACCATTGCCGACCTGATTGCCTTCCTCAAGGGCTTAGGTAACTCCCATAAAGCTCTGCTTGGAGAAGTTGTAAAAATCGCAAAGCTTATTCTTGTCATGCCTGCTACTAATTCTATAAGCGAAAGATCATTTTCAGCTTTGAAACGTGTGAAGACCTACCTCCGATCAACCACCACCCACTCTCGCCTGAACAACTTACTTGTCCTCCATATTCACAAAGAAGCCGTCGATAAACTTGACTTAAGACGGGTTGCCGATGAGTTTATTGACAAACGCGAATCAAGAATTAACATTTTTGGGCATTTTAATGTATAGATCAATATATTTATTGTATACAGTAATTTTTACACTACATTTTGTAATATTTTATGAATACTTTCTTTTGTCCTAAAGATAGTTTTACAGCTTGAAAACACGCAACTGTGCATGGTTTTAGATGTCTGATAATGCCTTTCGGAAAGGCTGTTTTAGCCAATATAGAAGGTGAAAATTGCCAAAATTTTCCTTCGCACGTCGGCCCCAACCATGGTAGGGCTTCCTTACATTCTATTCCATATGGGCCCCCCTAATATTAAATTTGTGGCTACGGCACTGATTTGAGATTAACACGGCATTCTCATTTTCAAAAGCAAATTTATCTTACGCAAGCAAAACGGAACACAAGATTGAACTAAGAGGCTAAATAACGGTACATTAAAAAAATCTAATGAAAATTGGCGCCATAAATATATATCAAAACTGAACTCACTAAGAGTACAGTTTTCATATAAATTCTATGGTGCTATTCCAAGTTATAACTTTCTGCCCTCTATGTTGTATTGTATTGTATTCAATTTATTTAACGTTGACATAGTAAGATAGTACAAAATATACTAATTAAAGTCAACTGATAAAAGTAATAATAATAATAATAATAAAACAAGATATTAAAAAGTACAATGAATAAATACCCCATAAAAAACCCTATAAAAATACCAAATTCACAAGTTTATATAAATCCGAGATCTTTAACGTAAGTTTTACATATTCTGCAGGGACAATTAGTTGGAATCCAATTTTTTATTTTGCTTTTGAATTCCTCGATTGTCTTGGAGGTTTTATACTCACTTGGGAGGGAGTTCCACAACTTAGCTCCAGCATTGGCGAGTGTTTCAGTTCCATATTTTACTGTATGGATATTTCGTGATTCTAGCTTTTCATTTCTTAGGTTGTTAATAGGCTCAGTAAATTTAAAGAGTTCACATATTAGTTCCGGGCTAATACCTGTTTTTACTTTGTACAACGCTGTTACAAGAATGCGTAAGTTCTTATGATGGGCTGTCACACTATTGTTTGTTGACAGCAGGTCATCAAAAGATGACTGATAATCCTGATAGATAATTCTTAATGCCCGTTCATGTATGTGATTAATTCTGTTATTCAATTTTCGATTATGGAACATCCAAACAAGAGGGCAGTAAGAGAACTGTGAGGTGACAAATGCATTAATAAGGAGTTTTCGCTGTTGAAATGACATTATATTTGATAATCTAGCTAAAGCACTTACTTTTTGACTAGCTTTGTTACAGAGTTGGTTGATATGTTCCTCAAAAGAGAGTTTATTGTCGATAGTTATGCCAAGCAGTCTTTCCAATTTAGAACTGTCTATAGTTTTGTTGTACACTTTTAGACCGATTTTAGTGTCGTCGTTTGTGAAAAAATGTGATTTCTCTGGATTGGCCTTCATTCCGTTATTATCGAACCAATCAAATATTAATTTAGCGGCTTCTTCTAGATGATTTACAACTTCGTTTACATTTCTACCTGTGGAAAACGGGGTAGTGTCATCAGCATAATTCGCGATGTCTATGTTTGGTACAAAAAGGAACAGGTCACATATGAAAATATTGAAGAGCAAGGGACCTAAAATTGAACCTTGCGGTACCCCATATCTGATATTTGTCCACGAGCTGTACTTATTATTTATCCTTACCCTTTGCTTTCTATTTGTTAAGTACGATTTTAAGAATAATAACGAATTTATATCAAATCCGTATGCATGTAATTTTGCTAGTAGTAAATCGTGGGGTATACAGTCAAACGCCTTGGATAAGTCAGTAAGGAGAGCTCCGAACGTCCCTCCTTTGTCAATACTTTCTTTTAATTCTTCTATCATATATAAAAGACACTGCTGGGGACTATGCCCTTTTCGGAAGCCGAATTGATATTTAGAAAATTTTGATTCGAAGAATGCGTACATCTGATTGTACATACACCTTTCGTAGATTTTGGAGATATTTGATAAGATACTTATAGGTCTATAGTTTTCTTTATCTGTCCTCGAATTCTTTTTATGAGTTGGTGTTATATCTGCGTTTTTAAGAGACTGTGGAAATTCGTTCTTATTTAGAGACGCATTAAAGTTTCCTGATAAGAAACTGGAAAAAATATCAATATTTTCTTTAATAATGTTTGTTGGAATATCATCTTGCTGTTGAGATTTTTTAGGATCAAGTTTACGGATATATTTTTCAATTTCTCTTCTCTCAACTGGTTTGAATGAAAAACTATTATTGAGGTTAGTGCTCTTTTTTATCTTTTGTATGCTTGGATGGGTCATGAACCTACAAATAATGGAGTTCAGATTGTGATCTATACAAGCATTATCCGTTTCAGGGGGTCGGTTTATACCTAGATCATCAACAATGTTCCCAAAATAGTTATTGAAGATATTGGCTATTTCTTTTTCGTTGGATACAGTTACTCCATTTTCGATTAACGTGATATTTTCATTTTTATTTGATTTATTGGAAAAGCATGGTTTGACTGTTTTCCAAAATAGTTTGTTATCAGTGACACGTTTAACATCAAGATTATTGTAAAACTTTTGTTTTGTTTTCTTAACTAGGGAAACACATAGGTTTCTTTGTTTGTTATATGCAGATTTACTTTCTGGGGTCTTCTCTTTTCTGTATTTGTTAAGTAGTCTTGATCTTTTCATAATAGCTTTGTTAAGCTCTTTATTCATAAAAGGTGCCTGATTATGACGCACAGATTTTTTCTTTTGAGGAGCATGTATATCTAATATACTAACACATGTCTTTTTAAAGGATTCGAAATCTCCAAGAGTGATGTCATTATTTAAAGTATTGATAAGATCATCCCGAAATTGAGAACAACTGAAATTCCTGTATGACCTATAATTTATTATCTTAGGTTTCTTTTTTGAGAAATGTGACTTTAAGACTGTAACTGTCATTTTATGAAAATCAGACAAGCCAGTTTCTACAGTTTTAGAGTGACAAAAGGATCCTGGGTGGTTTGTTAGAATAAGATCAATATTTGTAGGGTTATCAATACTTTTGAAACATGTGGGCTCTTTATTTAAAGATTTCAGCTTATATGCAGTCATCAATTCATTCATGTATTGGTTTTGAATTTCTGCGTTAAAGCCCCCTAATATTATGTAATTTTCGTATTTGTAGGAAAAGATATCTATGTTTTTACTTATATTATCCAAATTTCTTGTAATAAGATTTGTTTTTGGATTATATATACATATAATTAGCCATTTTTTGTTTCTTAAATTTAATTCAACATATAAATTTTCATATTCGTCATTCTCACAGTTTGGTTTTAAGATTCTAGATGGAATGTCTTCACGTATGTAGAGGATCATTCCTCCTCCGTTTCCATTTCTGTCAAAACGATATGGAAGACCATACCCTTGCATTAGAAATTGATTTGAAGGAAAAGAATCATCTAGCTTTGTCTCTGAAATAAGAAGGACATCTAGATTCCCATTAACCTGAGCTTTTAAGGGGTCAAACTTGTTTCTTAGAGAGTTGATGTTAATACGGCCAAAGATAAGTCTATTAATGTTGTCAACTCTCAATTTTTCGAGAGTGGTTTTAGCATCACATGTTTCATCCTCATCCAAAAACAATTCGCTACTGAGCTTATTAGTTTCGCTTGCACCCATAATAATTTTAGAACTATAGGCATAATTATCCCATGCAGAATATTCCTTATATCAATCTCGTGATTTTAGCTTTCTTATAAGGTTAATAGCGAGCTTTCCTATACCCAATTTGTTTAAATGGAGACCTTTTCTTCCAAGGCAGTTTGTATCAATGTTGTTATTATCAATCATATCTATAGAGAGTTCTTTTAAGTGACCATTCAATTGGTTAACCGTAGCAGCGGCGCTAGGATTGTCAACTCGTTGAATAACTGACGATATAATGACTTTACATTTTGGTAGTACAGTTTCAATATGTTGCTTTAAAACAAGCCATTTGTCCAAAACAACACGTGATGTTTCGTTAGTACAATTATTTGTACCTACGTGAAGAATGACCCTTTCTGGCTGTTTCTTCAGTAATGGTCTCAGATAATCCTTCATGTCATCAATTCTGGCACCATCAAAACGTCGAACTTTTACTTTTCTATTTTTGCTCATTCGTTTTTCATCGAGTCCAAACGGCATCGAGTCTCCAGCGATTAGTGTTGTTCCTGGCTTCCACGCAATGTTATTTTCGACCGTGTTTTGTGTTACGTCATTTTCTCTTGTTTGCCATTTTTCGACATCCTCAACAATGCTTTCCTCTGATATGTATGTCAGCGGCTTTGTTTTTATTTTGTAATTTGCTAACTTCTCCAATCTGCCTAGTAGGGTTGTATCGCTTAGTGACGATTTAATAGCTTCATATTTAACTTTCTGTTCTCGTCTAAATGTCATCAATTGTTCATTTACTTTTTCTTTTGTCTTATTTCTCAGCTGATTTTCTTGTTTATTTTCTTGTATTGATTCACTAATGCTTACGTCATTACAATCTTCGTTAACATCATCAAAACTTATGGTCTCATGGGATTTTTCAAATAAACCACAATTTTTAAGTCGATTGAGAGGGGATTTTTGCGTAGTCACGCAACACTGATTTTGTCGTTTGATACATGAAACCAATGTATCCAAAAATCCAGTCAATTCTTTTAATTGCCCCCTCAGAAAGTCTCTCTCACTTGTCAAGTTTTTGTTAATATGCTCTAGATTACAGACTCTTGCGTCTCGCTGCAACGAGCTCTGTTGTAAAGCAGTATTAACCTCGTCCAAAATTTCCGATCTTAGATTCTCTAGTTTTTTATCAAAAACAGATGTTATATTCATACCTTCACAAGCTGCGCTGTTCTCCACGCTATTCATACATTCACAAGCTGCACTGTTCTCTATGTTATCATTAACATACGAATATATGGTTTTATTACCTCTAACTGCTACTGATATGCTTCGGTCAGTCAGGAGTTTCTGTATCGACTCATTAAAAATACTCTCATTAATGCCATATTTCTCGACACACTCTTGTAAGATCGTATTTTTATCGCATGCTCGTTTTCTCTTCTTCCTTTCTTTTATTAAATCCATGATAATATTAGTCATTTCTCCATATTTGTCAATAATATTACAAACGGTTTCGCTCACAGAAACGGCACCTCCGTCCGCCATCTTTGGTCGAAACTTTTCCTTGTTGATTTTTGTCCTCCCCGCCCCCTCCACCTTCTTCCTCTTCGACATCCTTTGTCACCTATACACCTCTCGTGCTTCATTTAAATCTAGGTCGATCTGTTGATGTTTGTGCTAAAAGACAAAACGTCAACAAATTCAAAATTAAAATATCTGGTGAATTAGCTAGTATGAAGTCTCCCACCATTTATTGTTCCAATTTTTTAAATCCATAAATAAATTAGTATGTTCTCACAGAATGTACAGTGAATAGTAGAGGCGGCCGCAAATTGAACAGCATTTTCGGCCAACATTCTCGCCAACATTCAAGACAACATGTTGGTACGATTTGCGGTAGCGTGGTCAACATTATGGCCAACATACAAAAATATTATTCATTCTCTACAACAAAATGGCGGAGAAGGAAGCTCCAGCTTCTATTTTACTGAAAATAATCTTGGATGATGATGATGCAAAAAGAAAACGAGGTGCTACAAGACAATGGATGAAGCGGAGAGAGAAGGGCGGACTTTATGCTAAACTTGTTCAAGAGCTAATGCTCGGGGACACCAAAACTTATCGTGAAATGACGAGGATGGACTACGACTGTTTCAAAAGCATTCTTCATTGCATTGAACCCTACATTACCCAAAAGAACTCCTGAGTTTTTGGCCAGATTGTTGTAAGCCATGCAGAAAGGCTGGTTTTGACAGTTCGATTTTTTGCAACAGGGGAAACTTTTCACTCTTTGAGTTATCAATTTCGTATATCAGAAAGAGCTATATCTTATACACTGTTTCGAAGGCAATCATATGTTACATTGGCAAAGAATACATAAAGGTACCATCGTGTTCTCTGGAATGGTCGAGTATTTCTGAGACTTTCTTATCAAGATGGAATTTCCCAAACTGCCTTGGAGCTATTGATCCAAGGCAGATAAGACCTCCTCCTGATAGTGGATCTGAGTATTTCAATGACAAAAAGACATTTTCTGTAATTCTACTGGGTATTGCTGGGCCTGACTACGAGTGCATTTACGCAGATATCGGCAGCAATGGTCGTATGAATGATTCGGGTGTGTGGAACAGTTCCGATTTACGACAAAAACTCCTCTTTCTGTAAATGCTCCATTAGCAGGGAGAATAAAATATTATCGAAAAAACTGGGAAAAGTTAACTCAAGACAAAAATATTCTGGAGTTACTAGAAGGATACAAAATTCCATTTCTAAGAACTCCAATTAAAAAACATAGACCAATTTAAAAAATTCCAGGAAATCAAATTCCTCTTGTGAAAGAGGAGATTCAAAGCATGTCGGAGAAGGGTGCAAAACAATCAGTGTTGAAATCAAAAAATCAGTTTGTGAGCAATCTTTTCCTAGTAGGAGAGAAGGACGGTGGCCAACGGCTAGTCATAAATCTGAAGAATCTAAATTTTTTTATACCATACCAACATTTCAAAATGGAAGGGCTATTCCTTGTAAAGAAAAATGATGAGGCAGGGGGACTCCCTGTGCAAACTGGACATGAAGGATGAATATTTTGTAGTTCCTCTACATCAAACCTCCAGAAAATATGTTCGCTTCCAATGGGAAGGGAACCTTTACGAGTTTCAGTGCCTTTGCTTAGGGCCAGGACCTGCCCCACCTGAAACTCCTGAAAGTCCCCATAGCTTTGCTAAGACCCCTCAGTATCGGAGTTGTGATATTCCTAGACTACCTGATTCTGTTTAGAGCAACGATTGAAGAGATATCTTGGATCAGGGACACTATCATCTTTCTATTTCAGAATCTAGGCTTCATAATAAATCAAAAGAGGTCTGTTTTGGGGGGTGATTGTGGACTCAGTACCTATCTCTACCACAGGAGAAAATCTCCAAAATATGCCAGCAATGCGAAGACACGATGTTGAGGGAAGCTATATCTCTAAGGGTGTTGACGCAATTAATAAGCAAATTGTCATCAACTGCCCAAGCAGTGTTACCAGCGACAATAAACTTCCGATTCCTGCAACAAGTGCAAATACAGGCTTTGACAAAGCAGCAGAAGACATAAGAACATATGGTTACCTTGGACCAGGGCTCTCTGACAGAATTAGCATGGTGGACCAACAACCTTAAACTGTGCAACGGTCGATCTGTGGTCGCACTTCCACCAGATCTACTCATACAAACAGATGCTTCCCAGGAGGGCTTTTACAGAATCGGATCACGATTACTGCAGAATATATACCCAGCGAGGAAAATGTGGAAGCCGATTGGGAGTCAAGACATGTGAAAGACTCCAGAGAATGGAAACTGTTGCCTCAAGTATTCCAACAAATAACAAAAAAATGGGGCACACCAAACATCGACCTATTTGCATCAAGACTGTCACAACAAATTCCAGCTTTTATGTCATGGAAACCAGATCCTCACTGCCAAGCAGCCATCTCTATCCTTACATTTCCCCCCTTTTTCACCAATCAGAAGAGTTCTACGAAAATTAGAGAAACACAATTAAAATAACAACCTTGGTATCCCATTCTTCTTCAAATGTCAGTTTGCAATACCCATTACTCATACCTCACAGACAAGACCTTCTCATGAGTCCATTGAAAAGCATCATCCATTGATTCAGTCATATTCTCTTCGGTTAGTGGCATGGAAGGTCCCGGAAAACACTGGCAGCAGAAGGCATTTCAAAGAAAGCTGCCTCTCTTATCTCAGATGCCCGTAGATCAGGTACAATTTCAAGTTACGAATCTGCCTGGAGAAAGTGGTCTGGCAAGACAGATTGATCCATTTCAATGTTCTTTAAATTACGTTCTTGACTTTTTGGCAGTCTTATTTGAGGATGAATATGCATACAGAACTGTCAATAACCACAGATCAGCCATTTCGGCATATCACCAACACATTGAAGGGTTCCCAGTAGGGCAACACCAGGGCCCCAGGGTAACCCAATTAATGGCTGCGGTATTTAATAAAAGACCTCCCCAGCCAAAGTATGCCTTTATATGGGATGTAGAAGTAGTGTTGAAATACTTAAGAACTCTTTTCCTTAACGAAAACTTGTCTGACAAAAATCTTAGTTTTAAAACAACAATGTTGCTAGCCTTGACAGCTGCAAATAGGACCTTGGAATGAAAAAAATTGGATATCAGATTTATGACCAGGTTTGAAGACCGCCATGTATTTGGTTTTAGTAAGTTATTCAAGAGCTGACAAAGAGGAAAAGCACCTCCGAACTTAGAATTTCATCAGTTTCAGCTAGAACCTAACCTGTGTTTATCATTGTTTTGATATTTATGTAAATCGCACTGCCGAATGGAGGGTGAGTGAACAGCATCAATTACTTTTAGGTTTCCATCGACCTCATGCTGAAATATCTAAATGTACTATTGCTAGGTGGATTATGTGTGTATTGTGTGCATCTGGTATTGATACATCCATTTTCAAGGCCTAGGTCAGCCTCAAGTTCTAAGGCTAAGGTTAATGGCTTATCTACAAAATATATTTTAGCCAGAGGGAATTGGAAAAGTTCATCTGTGTTTACAAAATTTTACAATACGGAAGTTGAGGTCGAATAAAGCTCTACAAAATATGCGTGTGTCCTAGAAAATCACACGCTTTATGCCTGATTTCCACTCAGGATAATTTCAATTGGATTGGAACGAACCGGATCGATTTTTGATCTGTTCCGATCCGGAGAGCAATTTCCTTTCATTCGCGCAGACGGAAACTGTGTTTCGCTGATGTGGCTAGCCTCTTGAATAATAATAATAAATTATAGAAAAAGCCCGATTCCCATTGGTTAAAAAATTTTGATCCGCGGACCGGATCGAAAAAAGTTGAACTTTTTTCAACTTTTTCCTGGACTGAAATGGATCGAAACGGATCGCAAAACTTTAATTAATACGCATGCGCAGATCAAAAATCGATCCGGTTCTCGAATTTATGTTTAAATGGTGCATTGTGGCCGAGTTGTCGTGTCTAACCTCGATTTTAATACTTAAAATATCATTATGGGCATTGGAAATAATAGAGACTATTATTATGTTATAAAGTAATGAAATCAGTGAAACAATGAATCGCATAAAAACGAGGTTAGAAATGAAACTTAGTCACAGTTTAGAGTTTAAACTGAGATTCGGGAAAGGTCTATTCATTAATTTTTGAGCCGTAAAGAATAACAATACAGCATTGGGGTTTGCAGTTATAGCTTACCTAAAATGTGCGAGTCAAATGGGGCGCCAGCAAATAATGCGCTAATGTTACAAAAAAACATTTTGACAGATTTTCAATTAGAGTGTGACGGTATCGCATGTTTTTATGACGGCGTAAAGAATAGACAAACGGAAAAAAGAAGCACTGCAGGAGATCATTTAGCAATCATTCTCTTGACTAAATTTCACTACGGCTTGAGCCGTATGAGCCGTACCCTGCGTTCGCCACTGGTTATGGATCTTATCTCGTGTTCAGATTTCATAAATTCAATAGACCTTTCCCGAATTTCTGTTTAAACATCGTGTTGCTATGAAGTTTCGCCTCGTTTCTATAGATTCTATTGTTTTACTAATTATATTTATAATTTATATTATTTCGATTCCAGAGTGCGGTCATTAAAATCTTTAAAACGAGGCAAGATTTGTTGGCTTAGCCATAACACGATGTTTAAACAGAAATTCGGGAAATATCTATTCCATCGTTAAATACTTTGCTTATTTATCGAGAAATTTCATCCGGTCATTTTCAGTGTAGCCAGACGGAACTTCAATTCCACCCTCTTTCTGAAATACCCGTCTTTAAAATGTCGCCTCACATAAAATAATTCAACGCGCAGGCTACAAATCGTGTCCCTGCAAAGCTTTAACGAAATAGGATTTACAGAATGGTCAGGGCATGTGCAGTGTTATACATAGTTATTGACATTTATACTCACAGCCAATACACAGCGTCAAATACAATAGAAATTCTAAGTTGGACGTAATCATAGAAACGGAATTATTTTCCATTCAGATACTGAGATGAAATTTCAGCTTAAGAACAGCCTCATAAAACCAGACATAAGCAGGTGTGAGTGAGCCAAGTGTGGACAACGGTTACAATGCTAGGGACAGTGAATAAATATTAGCACCCTACAAGAAAAACAAAGAAACTGTGGAGGTTTTATCAGAACAATATTTAAACATATCTGGTGCAGTGTGTCCCAAAAAGAAGAGCCCCGCTTCAAGCAATTACTTAGAGTTGTTTATCAAGCTATTGGAGAGACCATAAACCCAACACCTCATAGACAGATATTGCAACAGAGGGCATAGCTGCACTTCACGAACATGAGCGAGTGGGTCGATCACGTGATCAAATAAATACGTCACATGTGTCTAGAACGTACTATTACAAACTTCAATCAGTCTAAGTAGCACGTCAAACAAAACAGTGTATGGAAAAGCTGGTAACCATGGTCGAAGAATCTACGCATAACAATTAGCAAAAATGCGGTGAATCCAAAGAATGAAAGACCAGTCTCTGCCCTGACGTTAAAAGACATTTCCTTTTACAGAAATCATACATCAGTTAAAGCTACCAAGGGACAGAGTAAGTTGTCACTTCCAGTTAACTAAGATTCATTCCTGTCATATACTACACAGAAATACGGCCCTGGAAAATGGACGGCAATTTTACGAAATCTACAATATAACTTTCATCTTTCACAAAAACTAAGTACATTGGTGATAAAGTCAAAAACAAAGAAGTTTATTTGTTTTTCTATCTGCCTCACAGTAATTTCACTGATGAAGAATAGTGGCATACAAGAATATTTTTCTTTTTCTGCTTGCTTTATCTCTATTATGCGAACACTATACAATCTTCCGTTATGTGACAATTTTTCCCTTTTACTCTTGTTTCCCACTTACTGGGAGATTCAGGAAGTAGCAAGTAGGAAAAGTAGGAAAGATTTTCTGGTTCCCTTGAGTGTCCCAGTTTTATAGTTTAAAAATGGTGAAATAATGTTTCGTGGCTGTTAACAAAATTTGGTCAATTCGACCCAACTTTTTGCCCAAGATGAAAGAAATTTAGAAAGAGATCTGTATGTGCAAATAAACATAAATATTCTGAGGAGGTATGTTGTTTTTCTACATATTGTAATGACCAATCGTATAAAATTCAGTCATCTCATCTACCATAATTATTACTCTGGATTTGGTCACATCCCTAGGGAATAATTAAATTCGCCGACTGTCAAAACCAAGGGTTATCTTATGAATATTATACTTTCTAATTGAGAAATGCTAAGCAGAACGCGTTTTCAGTTTCTAGAATCTAGTTTCTAGGATCTGGTTTCTAGGATCTGGTTTCTTGGATCGGGTTTATATGGTCTGGTTTCTAGGATATGGTTTCTAAGGTCAGCATCTTCGGATACATTTGCGCTGTTCACAAGATGACGTACATGTGTTCTAAACCAACGAAGGTTTTAATAACAACAGTTATTTAGTTAGTTTAACTCTACTTTTAAAAATAATGAACTGCTTTATGTATAGCGCTGATGAGGTGTGCACTATGTTGATGTCAGCAGAAATAGAACAATTGCGAAATGATCTGGGAACGAACAGCTGTTTATTATCAACAAAGCATTCAAACAAAGTAAAAAAAATGATTGGGTTCCTCGCGGAGATTATCTCATAAGAAAACTGCTGAAACATTTTTTTTTCTCGACCTTATAATTTTATGATATCTTAAATAATAACATAGCGTTTGTTGATAATACATCAAGTCGTTACATCTTTTAATATTTTACTCTTATGTCATAGAAAAGGAATTTGATCCATCAATCATCTTTGTTTTAAGAATAACACTAGTAACTTGCGAAAAAGTTTGTTACGGCTATAATTTCGAAAAGGATGTGTAGAAAATAGGTGTCGAAAAATTAAATCACGAAATCATGACTGTAAAGTGTTCCCATGTTGTAGAGCTCGAAAAGCTGATCAAAATAGTGTATGGGATCGTTTCGCTACGATCAACCGTTGCAGAGATATCGTCGATCAAAGATTTTAATGACGTCATATCCACAGTACCAAATAAAATTTAGGCCCAAATGTTGCGTCACTCCGTCACCCGTATCGCGGACCCCAAAAAACGTCAGTTATCCCTATTGGTTCTCGAGATATGTCCCCAAAAACGTCTTGTTCGATTGGGGATGCAATGCAATGGTTCCCCCGTGATAAGATAAAAATAACTGACGTCACGCCGCGTGCTATTATACTAATCGTCAATTATCAATGGTCTAACGAAAAAATGACCACGATTAAGAAGATTTTGACCGTAAATTTAGAAAAAACACAACACTCTCTAAAATAAAAGTGGGATGCACAACGCGGATAAGTATAAGTAGACTAGTATCCCGGGTAAAAACTTTTTACTGTGTTTAACTTCGAAAAGGATGGGTCAAATTCCACGTTCCCCCATGACGAAAAACTGATCAAAAATGTGTATGGAATCGTTTCGCCTCGATCCACCGTTGCAGAGATATCGTCGATCAAATATTTTGATGACGTCATATCCGCAAAATAAAAACCGGATGCACAATTGAATGTCAACATAATAACTTTATACTTAGGTATACAAATTAGCTTTTTATAACTACACCTTATTCTGAAATATGCGAAAATACAATGATGAAGAAATTGATACCTTCCAGTGATGATTATTTCCACTAATGCAATATCAGAATAACAAATGCTTTCAAATAATATAATGATCTTCACCAACAAAACCAACATCATGATTTAAACCATGACATTCCACTGTAACCATTTTATTATAATATTAACCTAAAAGTATATATTAAAAGACCATGAAAATAAGGTTCTGGCAGTGTCTGAGGTAAAAAGAATGATACAATAATACAAAAGGTTTAGATTTCATAGAATAGCATAGAATATGAATAATTCAGATTTAATAACCATAAGATAACAAAAATAATATCTTAGTATCACACATCCGACCAAAACTTTTTCAAAAACCCTGTTCAAAAAGACCTGCATTCAGTGTAAAAGGTTTTTACAGGTGCTAATAAAGAATGCGTGTCAGCTGTAGTTAGCAAAGGCATTTATTTTATAAATTATTACTTATTATACTACAAAAGTACAATAAAATATGTTCATTAGAAAGGTGTATTAAATAACGTTTTGATTGAGCATTAACCATTCGCTACGACATTTAAACAGCAATATCATGCATCATGGAACTGCAAAATAAGTTGGTGAGGTAACGATAACGATATTATTTCGAACTTCGCATAGACAAAATGTTTGATGAATTTAATCACTAAATATCATGAGCAATGGATACGGACGTTGTTTGCAATCATTCATTATTGCCAATCTGTAAATGTAATCAAAAAATAAGTTGTGAGTAGCAACAAAATAAGCATGAATGATGAGTTTGAATTTGACTCACCATTGTTTCCCTTCACATCTAAACTAACTGTAAACATCTGAATATCTTTATAATGTGTCTAAACCTATAATCATCTACTGCATGCAAAGAACAAATAATCATGTAAAAGTAGCCTTAAAACTGATTAGAAACTAAGCTGACAAAACCAAGAAACGTTAATCTTTATTTACAATCAGAAAAGCCCTATTATTTAAAAGAAAGAAGAAATACATATGAGATGGCACTCCATTAATCAGATCTGTAACCCAATATGCAAAATCGTCCAAAAAATCACTGTGACGGAGAGCATTCTTAGTAAAATTGTGTAGATTTCTATAGGAATGTAATCAAAAAATAAGTTGTGAGTAGCAACAAAATAAGCATGAATGATGAGTTTGAATTTGACTCACCATTGTTTCCCTTCACATCTAAACTAACTGTAAACATCTGAATATCTTTATAATGTGTCTAAACCTATAATCATCTACTGCATGCAAAGAACAAATAATCATGTAAAAGTAGCCTTAAAAACTGATTAGAAACTAAGCTGACAAAACCAAGAAACGTTAATCTTTATTTACAATCACAAAAGCCCTATTATTTAAAAGAAAGAAGAAATACATATGAGATGGCACTCCATTAATCAGATCTGTAACCCAATATGCAAAATCCTCCAAAAAATCACTGTGACGGAGAGCATTCTTAGTAAAATTGTGTAGATTTCTATAGGAATGCACTCCTTCGCAGATATTTTTTAATAAATGTGCTGACTGGTAAAGAACTGAAACTATATTTTCAAAATTGTAAAATTTCTGTTCGACACTTATTCAACACTAATTGATAGAGTGACAGACATACTTCAACTCAAATCTTAGGTTAGTAAATTGACAATGTGAAAGCTGGAATGTCAGGATACTGTGATGAAAGAGGTAAGCAAAAGAAATTGGAGTAAGGAACTTTATTCTAAATAAAACTAATAATCTAAAATACCTAAAATATACCCTCATCAGTTTTCTATTCATTTTAGTGAGTCTATGTAAAAAAAGTCAAATGAAAATTTCCTAACGCTCACTAAAAGGTCTCAGTAACTCACTTTAATGAATAGAAAACTGATGGGGCAAAAGCGTTAAAATTATACTGGTTCACAACAGGAACCATAGGCTGTATATGGCTGTGGTTGGTAGCTGGAACAGGTGTTTTTTTATTTTTTTTGTTCCATTTAAATTTCGGGTGGTCCCGACCCCCGAATCTCTTCCACGCCTGAAAAGCCGCATTAGATCGAGGGCTGGGATGAGTTTTTCGGTACTCCCGAAATTCTTTGTACGAATCTACAATGTATAGTTGAAATAAATTTTATTAGTGAAGAAACAAACAGGTTGATATTAGAATTGATAAAATACTATATCAGGGAAACTTACATTTCCTTTTATTTGCCAAAACTGCGTCTAAAATAAAATGCAAAAGACTAAGACGCAATTTCACACATGTTACGTTAACATTGGAATTGTAAGAAATATTACCATTAGGTTTGGCGGATGATGGTAGTTCAGCTAAAAGAAATGTATAAGTAGATTGTGAAAGTCATAGCATATAGAAGTGGAAACTACAAAGTTGTGTCAATTAAAACCCTTACTCTTCGCCACATTCGGCACGTTATTGGTATCTAATGAAAGAAATTCATAATAATATAATATAATATAATTCATTTAATTTACAGAATGTCCAAACATACATCATAGACAAAGGAGTATAAATAGATAGATTTTGAAAGTCATAAAATATAGAAAGAAAACATTAACGTGTATTGACTCTTACTATCAGCTGCTGATAAAGCATTATCTAAAAGGTGTAAAAAGTAGATGTCATATAAAAGAAAGACAAAAGAAATTGAAACTACAATGTTATGTTAATACAAACCCTTACTCCTTTGCCACATTCGGCGCGATATTGGTATCTAATGAAGAAAAGAACAAAGTTATTATTGCAGCATAGAATAGGTCCAAACATAAACAAAGGAGTAGATTGTGAGTCATAGCATATAGAAAGAAAATGTTAATGTGTATTGACTCTTACTTTACTAACAGCTGTTGGTAAAGCATTATCTAAATACAGAAGATTTAAAAAGTAGCTGTCATACAAAAGAAAGATAAAAGAAATTGAAACTACAAAGTTATGTCAATTAAAACCCTTACTCTTTGCCACATTCGGCACGTTATTGGTATCTAATGAAGGAAATCACGAAGTTATAATTACAATGTCCAAACATACACTATAGACAAAGGAGTATAAGTAAGTAGATTGTGAAAGTCATAACATATAGAAAGGAAACGTTGATATTTATTGATTCTTACTATCAGCTGTTCGTAAACCATTAGCTATAGAAAAAAAGGTCCAGGAAGTAGCATATATTCAAAAATGCCATACACTGTAACTCAAACAGCCAGATTCAGCAGATGAAAAAACCAAGAGAAAATGAATTGAAAACTCCAATAAATATCCTTACTATATTCAATGTTTTCACTGCCATCTGTATAAAGGAAAAGAAGATGTTGTAATGGCAGCATGTAAATCCAAAATTTATAAGATGAGATAGATAAAGCAGATAAAAAAAATGCTATTAAGAAAGAATTTTTACCTTCACCAAGTAGTTCTATTTCTCGCTCTGAAACGAAATATATTTGCTTTGAGTATTTTGACTACTTTCACAGAAAATAATCTAATATATTACAGATAAAATAGTATAAATGAAAAAACTGAAGTTATTTAAAAAATAATTTTTACCTGCACTAATAAATTTGTCTTCTGACTCTGAAATGAAATCAATTTGATTAGTATTTTAATGTCTCTTACAGAAAGTTTAAAAAAGTAATGTTTTACCGTTGCACACATCCATGGGAGTTCCCATTATTATATTAATTCACTAAATGAAGAAAAAACAAAAGTTACAATCATGGAGAGATAATATGGAGCATGTCCTGACTTTTAGTTCATGAATTGTCCACAAAGTTTACTTCATGCACAATTTATGGTAACGGAGTACACGGCGAGAACGTAAGTCAATGGGACTTGTACTCCACCTAAAAAAACAACAAAATCTACAGGTTGTTCATTAGGTACAAAGCTGCCAAACTACAGTGCTACAACAACTGTCAGCAGTGACTACAGCAATGGTTTACAGTATACTAATGAGCCACAACATGTCTCAACAGTGGCGTAACTTACAGAAGAAGCCAAAACAACTATCAACAGCAGCCACCACTGTAAGTATTTAAGCTATTCCTACAATAAGCCACAACATGTCTCAACAGTGGCGTAACTTACAGAAGAAGCCAAAACAACTGTCAACAGCAGCCACCACTGTAAGTATTTAAGCTATTCCTACAATAAGCCACAACATGTCTCAACAGTGGCCTAACTTACAGAAGAAGCCAAAACAACTGTCAACAGCAGCCACCACTGTAAGTGTTTACGCTATCTTATTATATAACAGAATAAGCCACAACAACAAATTCAAATGTTAAGGTGAATCACGAAATTCACAGCAACACCTGTGGAAAGAAAACATTTTGAGTATACATCTGTCCATTAATATAACCTTGCTTACCCATACCGGCAACTTTGATTTTAACATTACCAAATGCTTTTGCCCTTGAACAGGCGACATACAACTGTCCATGTGAAAAACACGGTCTCTGCAAAAACAAACCAATTTTTTCAAACGTTTGACCTTGACTTTTGTTAATAGTAAAAGAGTACGTCAGCCGAATAGGAAGTTGCCTGCGCTTCAATACAAATGGCATACCTGTGTCGGATGGTGACAATTGTACTCTAGCTATAAAAATCAGTTCCCCAACTGCTGACCTTCTCAAAACTTCAGCCTTAGTAAAGTTATGCGACAATTCACGAACAATCAAGCGGGTGCCATTGCAGAGACCCTTCCTGATGTTCACATTCCTCAAAAGCATAATAATAGCCCCAGCTTTAAGTTTCAAACAATGTGGAGGCATACCAGATAGTGTAATACTATTCAGAAAATCAACCGGATAGTTTTGCTGCTCTTCTTCATCGTCACACGCCACTTTATCAGCACTGTAATAACAAACTGCATCTCAAGGTAGTCTGTCTAACACCTCATTATTAATGATCAACGATTGCTCATTTGTCGGTGTCAGAATGGCTGTGGTAGCATATTCGTGAGGCTCCAGTCCATCGTACATAACAGATATAATTGAAGTATCTTTAGGAACAACACAACAATCAGGAATTTTGATGGAATCTTTAGCAGGTTCGTTTTGTTTGGTTGGAAGTTCATTATTACCAAGTTGTAACAGCCAAGTACAGAATTCATGCTCTTCCGGTCTGGCTCTCATATTTTCAGTGAGAGAGTATTTCGACACTGATACCAATAACACAGAACTGGTCAAGCAAACTTCAATAACATCGGTTGGCTTTGCCTTTTTCACAACCGGCAAACACTGACGAAAATCTCCACCCCATAAAAGAACCTTGCCACCAAAAAGTGAATCACTGCCACAAATATCCTTGAGTAATCTGTCTACAGCATGGAAAATGTGCGTAGAAACCATAGTCGCTTCATCGATCAGAAACAGGTCGACACTACGAAGGTATTCCGCAAGTTTCGATGCTGGTGTTATATTACATACACTGTTTTCTAAAACAAGAACAGGCAAACGAAATAATGAATGCCATGTACAACCACCAGACAGTAAGGTGGCTGCAATACCTGTATATGCAGCTGTAGCAACTTTCCAACCTCTGGCTCTACATGCTGCAATAACATAATTGTATGTAAAAGTCTTACCTGTGCCAGCTGGTCCATCTAGATAAAACAAAGTTTCAACGTGTGCTAAACCATTACGCACATTTGAAACTGCAGACGAAATCGCATCTGCCACAACTAACTGCTGTTCATTAAGCAGAGGCCTTACCTGGTCCGCCCTGTCAATGTAAATATTCACATCATCTTCTTCCTGAGCAACCTGCTGAACCAACTCAGGATGATTAAACTGTGTTAAAGTCATACCAAATTGTCTCAGGACATTATCAATATAACCCAACACCCTTTGCTTTGCTTGAGCGACAGCCAATGTTTGAAGGTAGTCTTCGCACAAATTCCCCTTGAATGTGTTCCACAATTCCAGAGGATTGGAAGGCTCACAGTGAGTCAAAATAGTGACAAACAGTTGTCTAAGCTGTTGGGACATTTGAAATGTTGAAGCCTCTTCCATTGTATTGTGCCACTCTGCGTCATCTTGCAGGACTTGTCTGGCAATACATGCTTCTAGGAATGTGTCGTAAACCACTCCATCGTAAGTACGCAAATACTTGAAAGACGTAGCACCTGCAACATGCAATAACAAAACTCGTAGGAAAAAACGTTCTCCTTCTGACGGCCGAGAATTGTATAACCGAGCAACTATTGGTTTTAATGTTCTTTTTCGTTTCTTTCATTTTTTCTCTTTGCCATGAAAGACATAATGATACGGAATATTTGAGTAAAGATACTGCCGATCATCATGATCTTCTACATTCAGCTTAAACCATGCTGTAAGGTGACTATCATTCAATGCCCCTTCAGCAGCTGGCTCCTCTTCACCAGCTCTAAAATAAATATGATGACGATCAGGTAAATGAACAGCTAATCTCTTAATAGTATGTGATTTTTCATGCATGGAAAATTCGAAATTTCTCCATAACGCTTCAGGTGCACTGACATATCGAGCGTCCAGATACGTTTTTATTTCGTCATGTTCCAAACGTTCATTAATCTCCACATTAGCACGATCATGTCCCTTGTAAACATATTTAAAAAGATATTTCACACTCCTGATCGTGGTACATGCTTCCAAATTTATATGAGCATTATACTTCTGGGACAACCACGGACAGTATGGAACTACCCACTGATTACCTAAGTCCACATTTCTTACCCTCACTGTACGACCATTGTTACGTCTGCGATAGAGTGGATACCCATTTGCATTCATTTGGGTTGCTTCACAAAATCGCTTTGGAAAATCCTTGGTGCAGTTGCCATCATCTCCCATACAAACTGCATTAGGGTTAGCATTCCCACAGGGACCATGAATCATACATGACTTGATGATATCATGAAGTTCTGGTTCCTGTTCAGGATCTGGTATTTCAGCAGAAATTAAGCTGTCAAAGTCATCAGCATTACGCAGTTTGTCCTCTTGTGCTAAATGGATAAGAACATGAGCATGAGGTAAAGAACGTTTCTGAAATTCAATAACATACAAATAAGAAATGGCTTTTCCCAAAACACCATTTTTATTTATATCTTCCAACAGCGCTTTTAATTTCAAATTGAAAACACGTGTAATCAGGCCTAGACGATAATGTGCAGGCTCATTATCTAAGTTTTCCGTGATCTCCTTCCATTTCGGATTACATGTAAATGTGCAAAACAGATCTGGCTTTCCTATTTTAGTTACCATAGCCGTAGCATCTTGATAATTCTGTTGCATGGCCCGAGGACCACCCTGAAAAGAAGACGGAAGAATCACCGGTCTGCCTGCATGAAGGCCACAATTTTCTGCAACATTTTCAAGATAATCAATGAGCCCTTGATATTGCCCAACACGGAAATTGCGCTGGTTTTGACGAATATAATTAAGACGGTCAGATTCAACTTTGCAGTAACAATCTACAGCATATTGTTGAAGTAATCTTTTAACTTTTAATATGGGGCTAAAAGCCGCTCTAAATGCAAACCTATAAGTATAATATTGCAGCATAGTTGTACGACGTTGCTGGCCTGCTGCATATTCTGCTACATGAGGGATGTCGGAACTCTAACCCAACTCTCCTCTTGGAAAAAATACAGGATACACCATCGGATCGAAATTAGGGGAATGCACAGGCAAATCCTGCAATGGTTTATCTTGAGGATAAACAACGATGTCTCTAGCCAGATGGTGGTGCACCATCTTCACCAACAAAAACAGCAGCTACTTCATCATGGTGAGGTAGAATGTATCGACGCCGGTCACCACCACTTCTCAAATGCATTCTGACCTGCAAAACAATAGCAAAGATCTGTACATATCACTTCAAAGATTTTTAATTATTAATTTTCATCATATTTTCCATTTACTTCAGATGGGCGACGATTTTGTTCATTTGCAAGTTGAAATTCCTCAGCTTCTACCTCACCCATGTGTTTGTAAGCAGCTGCATATGGACTCTCCCTTAAAATTATGTCTTGCAAAGTTTGCATGACTTCGGGATAACATCCTTGATTTTCTGGTCTTGCCATTCTCTCATTGAATGCATCCATACCGTCGTAGATATATAATTGACTAAAGGAGGGAGGAATACCGGGTGGCGGGTGCAAATTACCTGTTCGGTGACATACCTGGCCATTAATACAAAAACTGGTGGACCACGACCTTGTGGCACAACCAATATCGCACCCATCGAAGCAAAAGCATCCGAACTATTGAACTTTCGAATATTTTCTTGAAAGTTCTTTGATTGATTAGAATCACCTACTAAAAGCTCTTTAAGATCATTAGGATAATAAATGCTATCTAAATGAACTTTACCATTGTGACAGCATTTAAAATTGGTCTCATCAACGAACATCTTGGCACCACAAAACTGACAGACTTTGTCCATGGCACAAAGATAGTGTAGCTCAGGCATTTGGCCTTGTCGAGCAACAAGATGCAAGGGGGGATTAGCATCAGCCCGTCTAGCCCTCATACGTTGTGCATTCTCATTCCGCCTGGCTAATCTTTCACCTGGCTGTTGAGCTTGACGATATTCAACACCCCGCTGAGTATTATTGATTCTGAGTCTCTCATTCTCTGGTACTGATTGGATGTTATTTGCCTGCTGAAGCTGTTGGCGCCTTGCTTCAGCTACATCCTCATTTGCATGCCTACGCTGAATAACAGAGCAAATTTGTTGTTGATCAGGTGGTTGCAAAACAAACTGATCATTCCTAAAAACTGCTTGGAAGCCAGGAACAATATTAGTGCCTCTTATATTAAACATCACAACACAGAAACACTAACGATAGATAGTGAAAGAAATAGCCACCCCAGTGAATTAATGCACAGAACAACCTGGTGGAAGCGAAAACAAACCTTTCTTTATACAAAAATAACAGACACTGAAGGGGCAACAGATAGCTAAACAACCTAGGAGAAAGCGAAAACAATTGACGTGTAACACATAACAGACAGAGAGAATTACAGATGTAATTTAAGTGACAAACCTTTCTTTCTACTCTGTCTTCTTTCTACTTTCTGCTCTCTCTCTCTACTATACAGCAATGGATAAATGAACTTGAATAAATGCAGATTTTAAAGTTAGGTAGGTAGGTACGTACTTTTCGGTTTGGTTGGAAAAACCTCCATGGAGTTTGCCATCTTTAAAATAATAAACACAATGTTACCTCGTTATGTAATTCTTTCGCTTTCGATAAACTGACTTCAATAACTAGTAAACTTGATAACTATAAACTTGATTGATAACTTAATTGATATATTGTACAGACAATTGCGATTGTCTATTCGTATTGTTTTTTTTTCTGGAGCGTAACCGCACTGAATAAAAAACTTAATTTGTTTACTTTTTCAAACGAATTGGTTGCTTTGGTTTTTCCGATTTCAGCAACCACTAAAAACGGCGAAATGGCGATCACGTGTCAAAACAAATGATGAAAAATAGGCATTTTGAGGGTTTCTTCAATGGTCGCACTGCCGCTATATGACCACGATTAAGAAGATTTTGACCATTAAAAAACAAAAACAAAACACTCTCTAAGTTAAATGTGTTGCACACGCACGCGAATTAGTATGTATAGACTAGTATCCCGGGTAAAACTTTTTTACCGAACTTAACTTCGAAAACATTAGGTCAAATCCAGGTTTCTACAGGTGCTAATAAAAAATGCGTGTCTGTTGTAGTCAGCAAAGTGATATATTTTGTTTATGATAACTTATTGTAATACAAAAGAACAATAACATATGTTCATCAGAAATGTGTATTAAATAGCATTTTAGCGAACTAGTGTGATCGCAAGGGGTCGGTAGCTTAGTGGTTAGAGCAATCGCCCGGCAAGCGAGAGGTCGTGGGTTCGAGTCTCACTCGATCCGATAACTTTGCGCTGCAATTGGAGAGGTACATTGTGTGCGGATATCATTGAATAAAATAGCATTTTGATTAAGCATTAACCATTTTCTAGGACATTTAAACAGCCATTTCATCCATTGTCGAACTGTAAAATAAGTCAGTGAGGTAACGATAACGATATAACTTCGAAAAGACGAAAAGTTTGATAAAATAAATCACAAAATATCATGGGCAATGGATAAGGATGTTGTTTGCAATCATTCGTTGCTGCCAATCTATAAATGTAATCAAAAAATAAGTTGCGAGTAGCAACAAAATAAGCTTGAATGATTGGTTTGAATCTGACACACCATCGTTTCCCTTCAACTAACTTTAACTAACTGTAAACATCTGAATATCTTTAAAATGTTTAAATCTATAATCATCTACTGCATACAGAGAACAAATAATTCTATTAAAGCAGCCTTAAAAACTAATTGGAAACTAAGCTGACAAAACCAAGCATTTTTAATCTTCATTTAAAACTGCAAAAGCTGTATCATTTAAAAGAATGAGGAATTACAGAGGTGGCACTCCATTAATCAGATCAGTAAGCCGGTGGACAAAATCGTCAAAAAATCACTGTGATGGAGAGCAATCTTAGTGAAATTGTGTGTAGTTTTTTATAAGAATGCACTCCTTCACAGATGTCTTTTAATAAATGTGCCGAAAATATATTTTGAAAATTGTAAAATTTCTGTTCGACATTAATTCAGACACTAAAACACTAATTGATAGAGTGACAGACAGGACTAAACATATAGGTTAGTTAATGATAGTGTGAAACCTAGAATGCTGGTATACTATGATGAAAAGAAATAGAAACAAATAACTTTATTCTGTTGATATAACTACAGTACTACTATAACTACTATACTGGACATTGTTATGAAACTACCATACAATTTCTAGTATCATAGTGTATAAGATATTGTTATTGAAAACAGAAAAAACTTTTCAGAAAACTTGTATCAAACTTGCTCAATGTATGGTAGTTTCATGCTACCATCAGTTTTCAATTCAATTTAGTTAGTCTATTTATGTTGTCATGAAGGCCTTAGGCGTCCAAAACCTTACATGCGCCTTATGAAAAGGTGGGTCAGATATTCATTCACCTAAGGCTCAACCAAATGATTAGCACAGAGAACTGTGTACTCACTTAAATTGAATTGAAAACTGATGGAGCAAAATTATTATATATGATGTGCCTATTTTCAGACACTACACTGCCAGACGGACAGACGACTTGCTGCTTTGGTTTTTTGGGGGTGGGAATTTGCTTTTGTTTCCTCCATCTAAAGTCGGGATGGTCCCGACCCCCAAGTCTCCGCCATACCCGGAATGCCTCCTGAGACCGGGGGCCGGCATGATTCCGCCGGTATTTTAAGAAGTCTTGGTACGAATCTACAATATTGTTGAAATAATTTTTATTAGTAAAGAAGGCAAAAGGTTGATATACAAATTGATAAATTCACATTGATAGAAACTTACATTCTTTTGTAGTAGCCAAGAGACCATCTAAAATGCAAAATTTAATAACACAATCATTTTTTGACCTATATTATGTTAACCTTGTAATTGTAAGATATATTACCATTGTTTGTGGCTGCAGATGCTGATGATGATGCAGCTAAATGAAAATGAAGGTGATTGTGAAAGTTAAAACATGTGGTACTGATAATGTTGAAGTTGAAGAAGTTACAGCTATACTAAATATCTTAAATCTTCATACAGCGAAACTCAAGCAATTTGATATCAAGCAATTTGATGTCCCAGAATACAATACTGCATTATAAAACAGACTGGAAGGAATTCCAGTTGAAATCCTTACCACTTTCACCACCAGTGTTTGATACAAAATCTGACAAAGGAAAGGAAAATGTTATAAGGAATTATAATAAAACTAAAAAAGAAAAACATGGATTTGCATAACAAAAACGTTGCTTACTTTTGGTAGCCGTCGCCAATGTTGTTGCAGCTAAATGAAATGCAATAAGATAATTGGGAAGGTTAAACATGTGACATTAACAATGAAACATTAATATGTATCAACTCTTACAATCAGCTGTTGGCAAAGCATCATCTAAATAAAAAGGTTTCAAACATAGCTATTATACATCAAACTCTAAAATCAAAACAACTGAATGAGGAGATGACAAAAACTGGATTAGAAAAAACATCAACGGAAAATTGAAATTCCAAAGTAACTCCAATAAAAATTGTTACTTTTTTCAACTTCTTCTGTGCTATCTGTATCAATGACAACATATAAAATAGACAAAACAGTATAAAAAAGAGAAAAACTCATTGATAAAATGAATGTGCTATAGAAGAAAAGCAAAAGTTTACCTCCTTCTAACAATCTATCTTCTGTTCCTGAAATGAAATCAATAGGCTTTCAGTATTTTAATTACTTTCATAGAAAGTTAAAAAAAGTCAATATGTTACCCTGGGACAATTCCATGGGGCCTTCAAAATCTGCCATGGTAATTATTTTATATCACTAAATGAAGAAAAAACAAAAGTTACAATCATGGAGAGATAATATGGAGCATGCCCTGACTTTTGCTTCATGAATTGTTCACAAAGTTTCCTTCAGGAACAATTCATGGTAACGGAGTACACGACGTGAACGTAAAGCTGGATTTCCACTTATACATTTTGATACGCGTATCGTATGAAAATTTCAAATCTGATTGGCCAGATTGTTTGATCTTTATACGTTTCGGTACGATACGTCAAAAGTTAAAATGAATTCAACTTTTTCAATTCAATACGCGTATCGAAACTTTTTTAAACAAAGGAATAATTGTGAATAATTATATATAATTATCTCGGGAACCAATCAATGAACTGAAAATGATACTTACTGATACGCGTATCAAAATACGTAAGTGGAAATCCGGCTTAAGTCAATGGGACTTGTACTCCACCTAAAAAACAACAAAACATACAGACTGTTCATTAGGTACAAAGTTGCCAAACAACAACAATTATCAACTGTGGCCACACCAAATGTTTACGATACACTTATAATAAGCCACAACATCAAACAGTGGCTGACGTACAGAAAAAGCCACAACAACTATCAACAGCAGCCCCTCTGTAGGTATTTAAACTACACTTATAATAAACCACAACTTCAAACAGTGGCTGACGTACAGAAGAAGCTACAACAACTATCAATAGCAGCCACTCCTGTAGGTATTTAAACTATACTTATAATAAACCACAACGTCAAACAGTGGCTGACGTACAGAAGAAGCTACAACAACTATCAATAGCAGCCACTCCTGTAGGTATTTAAACTATACTTATAATAAACAACAACATCAAACAGTGGCTGACGTACAGAAGAAGCCACAAAAACACCAACTGTAGCCTCTACTGTAGGTATTTGTTTACACTTATAATAAGCCACAACATCAAACAGTGACTGACGTACAGAAAAAGCCACAAAAACATTAACTGTGGCCACCACTGTAGGTTTATTTACGCTCTTTTATTATATAACCGAATAGGCCACAACAATCAAACATTCACAGCAACACCTGTGGAAAAACAACATTTTGAGTATACATCTTTCCATTAATATAACCTGGCTTACCCGTAAAGGCAACTTTGATTTTAACATTACCAAATGCTTTTGCCCTTGAACAGGCAACATACAACTGTCCATGTGAAAAACGCGGTCTCTGCAAAAACAAACCAATTGTTTCAAATGTTTGACCTTGACTTTTGTTAATAGTAAAAGAGTACGCCAAGCGAATAGGAAGTTGTCTGCGCTTCAATACAAAAGGCATACCTGTGTTGGACGGTGACAATTGTACTCTAGGTATAAAAATCAGTTCCCCAACTGCAAACACTGTCAAAACTTCAGCCTTAATAAAGTTATGCGACAATTCACGAACAATTAATCGGCTGCCATTACGAAGACCCTACCTGATGTTCAGATTCCTCATAAGCATAATAATAGCCCCAACTTTAAGTTTCAAACAATGTGGAGGCATACCGGATGGTGTAATACTATTCAGAAAATCAACCGGATAGTTTTTCTGCTCCTCTTCATCGTCACACGTCACTTCATCAGCACTGTAATAACAAACTGCATCTCCAGGCAGTCTGTCCAAAACCTCATTATTAATGATCAACGATTGCTCATTTGTCGGTGTCAGAATAGCTGTGGTAGCATATTCGTGAGGCTCCAGTCCATCGTACAAAACAAATATAATCGAAGTATCTTTAGGAACAACACAACAATCAGGAATTTCGATGGAACCTTTAGCAGATTCGTTTTGTTTGGTTGGAAGTTCACCGTTACCAAGTTGTAACAGCCAAGTACAGAAATCTTGCTCTTCTGGTCTGGCTCTCATATTTTCTGTGAGAGAGTATTTCGACACTGATGCCCTTAACACAGAACTGGTCAAGCAAACTTCAATAACATCGGTTGGCTTTCCCTTTTTCACAACCGGCAAACACTGACGAAAATCTTCACCCCATAAAAGAACCTTGCCACCAAAAAGTGCATCACTGCCACAAATATCCTTGAGTAATCTGTCTACAACATGGAAAATGTGCGTAGAAACTATAGTTGCGTCATCAATCAGAAACAGGTCGACACTTCGAAGGTATTCCGCATGTTTCGATGCTGGTGTTATAATACATACGCTATTTTCTAAAACAGAAACAGGCAAACGGAATAATGAATGCAATGTACAACCACCAGACAGTAAGGTGGCTGCAATACCTGTATATGCAGCTGTAGCAACTTTCCAACCTCTGGCTCTACATGCTGCAATAACATAATTGTATGTAAAAGTCTTACCTGTGCCAGCTGGTCCATCTAGATAAAACAAAGTTTCAACTTGTGCTAAACCATTACGCACATTTGAAACTGCAGACAAAATCGCATCTGCCACAACTAACTGCTGTTCATTAAGCAGAGGCCTTACCTGGTCCGCCCTGTCAATGTAAATATTCACATCATCTTCTTCCTGAGCAACCTGTTGAATCAATTCAGGAAGATCAAACTGTCTTAAAGTCATACCAAATTGTCTCAGGACATTATCAATATAACCTAAAACCCTTTGCTCAGTTTGAGCACCAGCCAATGTTCGAAGGTAGTCTTCACACAGATTACCCTTGAATGTATTCCACAATTCACGAAGATTGGAAGGCTCACAGTGAGTCAAAATAGTAACAAACAGTTGTCTAAGCTGTTGGGACATCTGAAATGTTGAAGCCTCTTCCAATGTATTGTGCCATTCTGCATCATCTTGCAGAAGACGTCTGGCATTACATGCTTCTCTGAATGTGTCGTAAACCACTCCATCGAAAGTACGCAAATCCTCGAAAGACGTAGCACCTGCAACATGCAGCAACAAAACTCGAAGAAAAAAACGTTCTCCTTCTGATGGTCGAGCATTATATAACCGAGCGACTATAGGCTTAAATGTTCTTTTTCGTTTTTGCCATTTTTTCTCTTTATCATGAAAGACATAATGATACGGAATATCTGAGTAAAGATACCGCCGCGAATCAGGATCGTCTACATTCAGATTAAACCATGCTGTTAAGTGACTATCCTTTGATGCCCCTTCAGCAGCTGCCTCTTCTTCGCCAGCTCTAAAATAAACTTGATGACAATCAGGTAAATGAACAGCTAATCGCTTAATAGTATGCGATTTTTCATGCATAGAAATCTCAAATATTCTCCATAATGCTTCAGGCGCACTGACATATCGAGCATCCAGAAATGTTTTTATTTCGTCATGTTCCAAACGTTCATTAATCTCCACATTAGCACGATCATGTCCCTTGTAAACATATTTAAAGAAATATTTCACGCTCCTGATTGTGGTACATGCTTCCAAATTGATGTGAGCACTATACTTCTTGGACAACCACGGACAGTATGGAACTACCCATTGATTATCTAAGTCCACATTTCTCACCCTCACCGTACGACCATTGTTACGTCTGCGACAGAGTGGATACCCATTTGCATTCATTTGGGTTGCTTCACAAAATCGCTTTGGAAAATCCTTGGTGCAGTTGCCATCATCTCCCATACAAATTGCATTAGGGTTAGCATTTCCACAGGGACCATGAATCATACATGACTTGATGATATTATGAAGTTCTGGTTCCTGTTGAGGATCTGGTATTTCAGCAGAAATTAAGCTGTCAATGTCATCAGCATTACGCAGTTTGTCCTCTTGTGCTAAATGGATAAGAATATGAGCATGAGGTAAAGAACGTTTCTGAAATTCAATAACATACAAATGAGAAATGGCTTTTCCCAAAACACCATTTTTACATATATCCTCCAAAAGCGCTTTTAATTTCAAATTGAAAACACGTGTAATCAGGTCCGGACGATAATGTGCAGGCTCATTATCTAAGTTTTCCGTGATCTCCTTCCATTTGGGATTACACGATAATGTGCAAAACAAATCCGGCTTGCCCATTTTAGTAACCATAGCCATAGCATCTTGATAATTCTGTTGCATGGCCCTAGGACCACCCTGAAAAGAAGACGGAAGAATCACCGGTCTGCCTGCATGAAGGCCACGATTTTCTGCAACATTTTCAAGATAATCAATGAGCCCTTGATATTGCTCAACACGGAAATTGCCCTGGTTTTGACGAACATATATAAGACGGTCAGATTCAACTTTGCAGTAACAATCTACAGCATATTGTTGAAGTAATCCTTTAACTTTTAATATGGGGCTAAAAGCATCTCCAAATGCAAACCTATAAGTATAGTATTGCAGCATGGTCGTACGACGTTGCTGGCTTGTTACATATTCTGCTACATGAGGAATGGCGGAACTCCAACCAAATTCTCCTCTTGGAAAAAATACAGGATACACCATTGGATCGACATTAGGTGAATGAACAGGCAAATCCTGCAAGGGTCTATCTCGAGGGTAAACAACGATGTCTCGAGCCAATGGTGGTGCACCATCTTCACCAACAAAAACAGCAGCTACTTCATCGAGGTGAGGTAGATTGTATCGACGCCTGTCACCACCACTTCTCAAATGCATTCTGACCTGGAAAACAATAGCAAAGATCTGTAAATATTAGTTCAAAGATTTTTAATTATTAATTTACGCATTTTCCATTTACCTCAGATGGGCGACGATTTTGTTCATTTGCAAGTTGAAATTCCTCAGCTTCTACCTCACCCATGTGTTTGTAAGCAGCTGCATATGGACTCTCCATTAAAGTGATGTCTTGCAAAGTTTGCATAACTTTAGGAGAACAACCTTGATTTTCTGGTCTTGCCATTCTCTCATTGAATGCATCCATACCATCATAGATATATAATTAACCAAAGGATGGAGGAATACCCGGTGGTGGGTGCAAATTACCTGTTCGGTGACATACCTGGCCATTAATACGAAAAACTGGTGGACCACGTCCTGGCGGTACAGCCAATTTTGCACCCATAGAAGGAAAAGCAACCGAACTATTGAACTTTCGAATATTTTCTTGAAAGTTCTTTGATTGATTAGAATCACCTACTAAAAGTTCTTTAAGATCATTAGGATAAGAAATGTCATCTAAATGAACTTTACCTTTGTGACAACACTTAAAATTGGTCTCGCCAGCAAACATCTTAGCACCACAAAACTGACAGACTATGTCCATGGCACCAAGATAATGTAGCTCAGGCAATTGGTCTTGTCGAGCAGCAGGATGCAAAGGGGGATTAGCATCAGCCCGCCTAGCCCTCATACGTTGCGCATTCTCATTCTGCCTGGCTAATCTTTCACCTGGCTCTTCATCTTGACGATAATCAACTTGCCTTTGAGCATTGTTGCTTCTAAGTCTCTCATTTTCTGATAATGGTTGGATGTTATTCGCCTGAAGCTGTCTACGCCTTGCTTCAGCTACATCCTCATTTGCATGCCCACGCTGAATAACAGAGCGCATTTGTTGTTGATCAGGTGGCTGCGAAACAAACTGACCATTCCTAAAAACTGCTTGGAAGCCAGGAATAATATTAGTGCCTCTTATGTTAAACATCACAGCACAGAAACACTAACAAAAATAGATAGAAGAAAGAAATTGCCACCCCCAGTGAATAATGCACAGAACAAACCAGTAGGAGCGAAAACAAACCTTTCTTTCTACAAAACACACTGACACTGAAGGGGCAATGGCACCAAACAGATAGCTAAACAACCTAGGAAAAAGCGAAAAAAACGTGCATTACACGTCAAATAAAATATATATATAATAAAATACAATAAAATAAAAAATAAAATAAAATAAAACGGTATATACATCTAAGTTTAAAGTGACAAACCTTTCTATCTACTTTTTCTTTTTATTTTTTGCTTTCTCTCTACTACACAGCAAGGAACAAATGAACCTGAATAAATCCAGACAGAAAAGTTCTTAGATAGGTAGGTAGGTAGGTTGGAAAAACCTTCATGGAGTTTGCCATCTTTAAAATAATAAACACAATTGTTACCTCGTTACGTAATTCTTTTGCTTTTGATAAACTGACTTTATAACTGGTAAACTTTGATTGATAACTGAGCGAACTGATTGATAACTGGTTTGATAATTTGATAATCGCTATTGTCTATACTTATTCACTTTTTTTTCTCGAGCGTAACCGCACTGAATAAAAAACTTATTTGCTTACTTTTCCGACGAACGTCGTCGCTATAGTTTTTCCGATTTCAGCAACCAATTAAAACAAGAGTCAAGGTCAAACATTTGATAAAATTGGTTTGTTTTTGCAGAAACCGTGTTTTTCACATCGACAGTTGTATGTTGCCTGTTCAAGGGCAAAAGCATTTGGTAATGTTAAAATCAAAGTTGCGGGTATGGGTAAGCAAGGTTATATTAATGGAAAGATTTATACTCAAAATGTTGTCTTTCCACAGGTGTTGCTGTGAATGTTGTGATTGTCGTGGCCTATTCGGTTATATAACAAAATAGCATAAATACCTACAGTAGAGGCTACAGTTGATGTTTTTGTGGCTTCTTCTGTACGTCAGCCACTGTTTGATGTTGTGGCTTATTATAAGTGGAGTTTAAATACCTACAGTAGAGGCCACAGTTGATGTTTTTGTGGCTTCTTCTGTACGTCAGCCACTGTTTGATGTTGTGGCTTATATAAGTGTAGTTTAAATACCTACGGTAGAGGCCACAATTGATGTTTTTGTGGCTTCTTCTGTACGTCAGCCACTGTTTGATGTTGTGGCTTATTATAAGTGTAGTTTAAATACCTACAGAGTGGCTGCTGTTAATAGTTGTTGTGGCTTTTTCTGTACGTCAGCCACTGTTTGATGTTGTGGCTTATTATAAGTGTATCGTAAACATTTGGTGTGGCCACTGTTGAAATTGTTGTTGTTTGGCAACTTTGTACCTAATGAACAGTCTGTATGTTTTGTTGTTTTTTTAGGTGGAGTACAAGTCCCATTGACTTACGTTCTCGCCGTGTACTCCGTTACCATGAATTGTTCCTGAAGCAAACTTTGAACAATTCATGAACCAAAAGTCAGGGCATGCTCCATATTATCTCTCCATGATTGTAACTTTTGTTTTTTCTTCATTTAGTGATATAAATATAAATGGGCGAACCAATGGATGTATGTCGAGGTAACACATTAGTTTAGTTTTTTTTAACTGTCTGGGAAAGGCATTAAGATACTAACAGCAAATTAATTTCATTACAGTGTTAGAAGACGGAGTGATTAGTAAAGGTAAATGGTTTTATTTAAATATCATCTTCTTTCATTTATACTATTTTGTCTATAATGATTCTTTTTCTTTTAAAGTAATTAGAATATTGAAAACAAATTAATTTCATTTCAGAGTTAGAAGAAGAATTGCTAGGGGAAAAAAGTAAAAATTCTTTTTATATAACTTTTTTGTTTGTTGATACTATTGTAAGCATTTTTTGACATTTGCCAAACCCAGTTATTTGGATTTCAATGAATTACATTTTAGTATGACTGCTTCTTTTGAAACAGAACATTCATTTTGTCATTTTACCAATAAGTTCTTTTTTGTTTATACTGTTTTTTCTAGAAAATACAGAAAGGAGTAAGGATTGTTATTGAAATAACTCTGCTTTCTCTTGGTTTTCAGTGTCTGAAGTTTATGAGAACTACTTTTTAAACCTTTTTTTATTTAGATGCTTCTTCTATAGTAACAATAGTTACTTCTAATAGTAAAGGTCAATACACATTAATGTCTCCTTTCCATACGTTGTAACTTTTATAACTTATATAGTACTTTGTCAATGATGTATTTGCACTTTCTGTATGCTGCCATTATAACATCTTTCTTTCCTTCATTAGATGTAGAAAATGTAGGAAATTTCAGAAAGAGTAAGGATTATAATTGAAATTATTTCCTATATTATTTTTTATCAAAATCTACTACTTTTTTTTATGAACACTAATTTGTCGCTAATTTGTGTGCTGCCATTATAACATCTTCTTTTACTCTATTTGATATAGATACCAGTGAGACACTTAAAAAGAGTAAGGATTATTATTTGAATTGCGTTTTTATGTTCCATCCATATAGTTGCTTTCAAGTGTATGGGATTTTTGTATGACAGCCACTTTTTAATTGTATTCCTGCGTAAGCAAGGAATACTTTGAAACCGTTCGTGTTTTTTGTATTCCTGCGTAAGCAAGGAATACTTTGAAACCGTTCGTGTTTTTTTTGTTTTTTTTTTTTCTTTTTTTTTCACTGTCCAAGCCTAGACCAATTTTTGTCGATGGGAAATAGCCACTCAAATAATTAATGTTCCCAACTTACATTCTTTTTATTATTTAACAGTCTAAACTCACACTATATTCATTGTATACAAGTACTTTGCTTGAAAAGACTTTAAAAGTGTAAAATATAAGCTCTAGTGAAAGGAATAATTAACATATGGCTAAATCGCAGATGCCAAGGTAGAAATGTTGTTTCATGTGAGTCTTATGCAACGTTCTTACGTTTTCCGTAGTTGTTTTAAAAATGGAAGCGAAGAAGCACGCGTAGATCTGAGAAAATTTCTTGGTTGAATATATGAATATAGAAGAGGTTATACGGCTGTCAAACTTAAAAGAATCAAGACCATTTATGATCTAAACTGATAATCTACGTGAAACTAATACTCTTAGTAGTTATTCGTGATAAATAAGCAGTTTTCCATGCTTCAAATCAGATATGAACGACTACAAAAACGGTATGCTTACATCGATTTAAAAAAATGCGTAAGGTTTCTATTAGTCTTTTTCTAAATATAATACAATTTTCTATTTCATGTTCCTAGGTAAGCTATCCTGTTTTTATAAAGCTCTGCAATCTTGAAGCACAGCTCATCTTCCTCATCAGCTTATACCCATTTTATTAATCAATAGATGACCACTTTTTTATTGACTAGTCGAATTTAAAATATTGTATGATTCTAAAATTTGTATACTATCAAGCTGACGATAAAAAGGAAACACAGATATTTTTATTATTTCGCAAGGCCAAGTAAAAGTTTTTATTATGAAGTTCAGGTACAAACAACATAAAGAATTTCATACTGTATAGTTTTAAAAGGAGTATTTTGAAACGTCCACGGAAGAGTGTTCTCTAATGGATTTTTAAACTGACGGTGTTCCTTTTTAAGCTTGATCTCCGGCAAAATTTTTCAAAGTCTCTTAACGTTTATGATGCTCTCGGGAATGTAATTAAATGAATTAGAAGTTATTACTATTTACGCCACAGATTTTCCCTTCAAAACTTAATGTGACAAAGTTTTCATTACTTAATTACTTTTTGAAGATGCTTTAGGGAATATAACTATGAATAAAAAAGTTTTTGAAAAAATCTCTAATTGATGAAAACAGTGCAGTTTCTAGAAATAACAAATATTACTTCTTTCACATTCACCTTTTAAAGCACAGATTATTCTTAACACGATAATCTTTTAATTAGTTAATTGCTTCTTGAAGATACTTTAGGGAGTACAACTTCGAATGGAAATCTTTTTAAAAAAATCTCTAAATTGATGCAACACTGAAGTTTTATATGAAACAACAAAGTTTAATAGTTATCGTAGCTAAAAGGTAAAATGTAAAATACTGCAAACATCATTCCGCATTATGCATATGGTTTTAAAGCGTGAACTAACACTCATTTCTTTCTGAAAAGGCTCCAGAAAGTCTTACAGTCATCTGCAGGAATACTTCTGCCCGCTAGGGCATCTTGTTTTGTTTTTTTTTTTTTTCACTGTCCAAACCTAGACCAATTTTTGTCGATGGGAAATAGCCACTCAAATCATTAATGTTACCAACTTACATTCTTTTTATGATTTAACAGTCTAAACTCACACCATATTCATTGTATACAAGTACTTTGCTTGAAAAGACTCTAAAAGTGTAAAATATAAGCTCTAGTGAAAGGAATAACTAACATATGGCTAAATCGCAGATGCCAGGTAGAAATGTTGTTTCATGTGAGTCTTATGCAACGTTCTTAAGTTTTCCGTAGTTGTTTTAAAAATGGAAGCGAAGAAGCATGCGTAGATCTGTAAAAGTTTCTTTATTGAATATATGGATATAGAAGAGGTTGTAGTACAGCTGTAAAACTTAAAAAAATCAAGAACATTTATGATCCAAGCTGATAATCTACGTGAAACTAATATTCGATTTTAGAAAACTAATATTTTTAGTAGTCATTCTTGACAAATAAGCAGTTCTTGATGCTTCAAAACAGATATGAACGACTACCAATAGGGTATGTTTATATCGATTTAATGCGTAAGGTTTCTATTAGTCTTTCTAAATGTAATACAATTTTTTAATTCATGTTCCTAGATAAGCTACCCTGTTTTTATAAAGCTCTGCAATCTTGAAGCACAGCTTATCTTCCTCATCAGCTTATACCCATTTTATTAATCAATAAATGACCACTTTTTTAATTGACTAGTCGAATTTAAAATATTGTATGATTTTAAAATTTGTATACTATCAAGCTGACGATAGACGATAAGACTAATAGAAACGATAAGACTAATAGAAACCTTACGCATTTTTTTTAAAACAATGTAAGCATACCGTTTTTGTTGTCGTTCATATCTGATTTGGAAGCATCGAAAACTGCTTATTTATCACGAATAACTACTAAGAGTATTAGTTTCACGTAGATTATCAGTTTAGATCATAAATGTTCTTGATTCTTTTAAGTTTGACAGCCGTATAACCTCTTCTATATCCATATATTCAACAAAGAAATTTTCTCAGATCTACGCGTGCTTCTTCGCTTCCATTTTTAAAACAACTACGGAAAACGTAAGACGTTGCATAAGACTCACATGAAACAACATTTCTACCTTGGCATCTGCGATTTAGCCATATGTTAATTATTCCTTTCACTAGAGCTTATATTTTACACTTTTAGAGTCTTTTCAAGCAAAGTACTTGTATACATAGAATATAGTGTGAGTTTAGACTGTTAAATCATAAAAAGAATGTAAGTTGGGAACATTAATTATTTGAGTATCTATTTCCCATCGACAAAAATTGGTCTAGGTTTGGACAGTGAAAAAAAAAAAAACAAAAAAACAAGATGCCCTACCGGGCAGAAGTATTCCTGCAGATGACTGGAAGACTTTCTGGAGGCTTTTCAGAAAGAAATGAATGTTAGTTCACGCTTTAAAACGATATGCATAATGCAGAATGATGTTTGCAGTATTTTGCATTTTACCTTTTAACAACGATAACAATTAAACTTTGTTGTCTCATATAAAACTTCAGTCTTGCTTTAATTTAGAGATTTTTTAAAAAAGATTTTAATTCAAAGTTGTATTCCCTAAAGAATCTTCAAGAAGTAATTAAGTAATAAAAAGTTTGTCGCGTCAAGAAAAGTCTGTGCTTAAGAAGTTATAATTTCGAATTCATTTAATTACATTCCCGAGAGCATCATAAAAGTTAAGAGACTTTGAAAAATTTTGCCGGAGATCAAGCTTAAAAAGGAACACCGTCAGTTTAAAAATCCATTAGAGAACACTCTTCCGTGGACGTTTCAAAATACTCCTTTTAAAACTATACAGTATGAAAATCTTTATGTTGTTTGTACCTGAACTTCATAATAAAAACTTTTACTTGGCCTTGCGAAATAATAAAAATATCTGTGTTTCCTTTTTATCGTCAGCTTGATAGTATACAAATTTTAGAATCATACAATATTTTAAATTCGACTAGTCAATAAAAAAGTGGTCATCTATTGATTAATAAAATGGGTATAAGCTGATGAGGAAGATGAGCTGTGCTTCAAAATTCCAGAGCTTTATAAAAACAGGGTAGCTTATCTAGGAACATGAATTAAAAAATTGTATTACATTTAGAAAGACTAATAGAAACCTTACGCATTAAATCGATATAAACATACCCTATTGGTAGTCGTTAATATCTGTTTTGAAGCATCAAGAACTGCTTATTTATCAAGAATGACTACTAAGAATATGAGTTTCACGTAGATTGTCACCTTGGATCATAAATGTTCTTGATTCTTTTAAGTTTTACAGCCGTACTACAACCTCTTCTATATCCATATATTCAACAAAGAAACTTTCACAGATCTACGCATGCTTCTTCGCTTCCATTTTTAAAACTACGGAAAACTTAAGAACGTTGCATAAGACTCACATGAAACAACATTTCTACCTGGCATCTGCGATTTAGCCATATGTTAATTATTCCTTTCAGTAGAGCTTATATTTTACACTTTTAGAGTCTTTTCAAGCAAAGTACTTGTATACAATGAATATAGTGTGAGTTTAGACTGTTAAATCATAAAAAGAATGTAAGTTGGGAACATTAATGATTTGAGTGGCTATTTCCCATCGACAAAAATTGGTCTAGGTTTGGACAGTGAAAAAAAAACAACAACAAGATGCCCTACCGGGCAGAAGTATTCCTGCGGATGACTGTAAGACTTTCTGGAGCCTTTTCAGAAAGAAATGAGTGTTAATTCACGCTTTAAAACCATATGCATAATGCGGAATGATGTTTGCAGTATTTTACATTTTACCTTTTAGCTACGATAACAATTAAACTTTGTTGTTTCATATAAAACTTCAGTCTTGCATCAATTTAGAGATTTTTTTAAAAAGATTTCCATTCGAAGTTGCACTCCCTAAAGCATCTTCAAGAAGCAATTAACTAATTAAAAGATTATCGCGTTAAGAATAATCTGTGCTTTAAAAGGTGAATGTTTGTTCACGGTTTAAAACAATATGCATAATGTGGTATGATGTTCTTTGTGTTTTACAGTTTATCTTGTAGCTGTGAAAGAAGTAATATTTGTTATTTCATATAAACTGCACTGTTTTGCATCATTTAGAGATTTTTTCAAAAAGTTTTTTATTCATAGTTATATTCCCTAAAGCATCTTCAAAAAGTAATTAAGTAATGAAAACTTAGTCACATTAAGTTTTGAATGGAAAATCTGTGGCGTAAATAGTAATAACTTCGAATTCATTTAATTACATTCCCGAGAGCATCATAAAAGTTAAAAGACTTTGAAAAATTTTGCCGGAGATCAAGCTTAAAATAGAACACCGTCAGTTTAAAAATCCATTAGAGAACACTCTTCCGTGGACGTTTCAAAATACTCCATTTAAAACTATACAGTATGAAAATCTTTATGTTGTTTGTACCTGAACTTCATAATAAAAACTTTTACTTGGTCTTGCGAAATAATAAAAATATCTGTGTTTCCTTTTTATCGTCAGCTTGATAGTATACAAATTTTAGAATCATACAATATTTTAAATTAGACTAGTCAATTAAAAAAGTGGTCATCTATTGATTAATAAAATGGGTATAAGCTGATGAGGAAGATGAGCTGTGCTTCAAGATTGCAGAGCTTTATAAAAACAGGATAGCTTACCTAGGAACATGAAATAGAAAATTGTATTATATTTAGAAAAAGACTAATAGAAACCTTACGCATTTTTTTAAATCGATGTAAGCATACCGTTTTTGTAGTCGTTCATATCTGATTTGAAGCATGGAAAACTGCTTATTTATCACGAATAACTACTAAGAGTATTAGTTTCACGTAGATTATCAGTTTAGATCATAAATGTTCTTGATTCTTTTAAGTTTGACAGCCGTATAACCTCTTCTATATTCATATATTCAACCAAGAAATTTTCTCAGATCTACGCGTGCTTCTTCGCTTCCATTTTTAAAACAACTACGGAAAACGTAAGAACGTTGCATAAGACTCACATGAAACAACATTTCTACCTTGGCATCTGCGATTTAGCCATATGTTAATTATTCCTTTCACTAGAGCTTATATTTTACACTTTTAAAGTCTTTTCAAGCAAAGTACTTGTATACAATAAATATAGTGTGAGTTTAGACTGTTAAATAATAAAAAGAATGTAAGTTGGGAACATTAATTATTTGAGTGGCTATTTCCCATCGACAAAAATTGGTCTAGGTTTGGACAGTGAAAAAAAAAGAACAAGATGCCCTACCGGGCAGAAGTATTCCTGCGGATGACTGTAAGACTTTCTGGGGCCTTTTCAGAAAGAAATGAGTGTTAGTTCACGCTTTAAAACCATATGCATAATGCGGAATGATGTTTGCAGTATTTTACATTTTACCTTTTAGCTACGATAACTACTAAACTTTGTTGTTTCATATAAAACTTCAGTCTTGCATCAATTTAGAGATTTTTTTAAAAAGATTTCCATTCGAAGTTGCACTCCCTAAAGCATCTTCAAGGAGCAATTAACTAATTAAAAGATTATTGCGTTAAGAATAATCTGTGCTTTAAAAGGTGAATGTTTGTTCACGGTTTAAAACAATATGCATAATGTGGTATGATGTTCTTTGTGTTTTACAGTTTATCTTGTAGCTGTGAAAGAAGTAATATTTGTTATTTCATATAAACTGCACTGTTTTCATCATTTAGAGATTTTTCAAAAACTTTTTTATTCATAGTTATATTCCCTAAAGCATCTTCAAAAAGTAATTAAGTAATGAAAACTTTGTCACATTAAGTTTTGAAGGGAAAATCTGTGGCGTAAATAGTAATAACTTTGAATTCATTTAATTACATTCCCGAGAGCATCATAAAAGTTAAGAGACTTTGAAAAATTTTGCCGGAGATCAAGCTTAAAAAGGAACACCGTCAATTTAAAAATCCATTAGAAGACACTCTTCCGTGGACGTTTCAAAATACTACTTTTAAAACTATACAGTATGAAAATCTTTATGTTGTTTGTACCTGAACTTCATAATAAAAACTTTTACTTGGCCTTGCGAAATAATAAAAATATCTGTGTTTCCTTTTTATCGTCAGCTTGATAGTATACAAATTTTAAAATCATACAATGTTTTAAATTCGACTAGTCAATTAAAAAAGTGGTCATCTATTGATTAATAAAATGGGTATAAGCTGATGAGGAAGATAAGCTGTGCTTCAAGATTCCAGAGCTTTATAAAAACAGGGTAGCTTATCTAGGAACATGAATTAAAAAATTGTATTACATTTAGAAAGACTAATAGAAACCTTACGCATTAAATCGATATAAACATACCCTATTTGGTAGTCGTTCATATCTGTTTTGAAGCATCAAGAACTGCTTATTTGTCAAGAATGACTACTAAGAATATTAGTTTCACGTAGATTATCAGCTAGGATCATAAATATTCTTGATTCTTTTAAGTTTTACAGCCGTACTACAATCTCTTCTATATCCATATATTCAATAAAGAAACTTTCACAGATCTACGCATGCTTCTTTGCTTCCATTTTTAAAACAACTACGGTAAACTTAAGAACGTTGCATAAGACTCACATGAAACAACATTTCTACCTGGCATCTGCGATTTAGCCATATGTTAGTTATTCCTTTCACTAGAGCTTATATTTTACACTTTTAGAGTCTTTTCAAGCAAAGTACTTGTATACAATGAATATAGTGTGAGTTTAGACTGTTAAATCATAAAAAGAATGTAAGTTGGGAACATTAATTATTTGAGTGGCTATTTCCCATCGACAAAAATTGGTCTAGGTTTGGACAGTGAAAAAAAAAGAAAAAAAAAACAAAAAAAACACGAACGGAATCAAAGTATTCCTTGCTTACGCAGGAATACAAAAAAAAAACAAAAAAAACACGAACGGTTTCAAAGTATTCCTTGCTTACGCAGGAATACAAAAAACACGAACGGTTTCAAAGTATTCCTTGCTTACGCAGGAATACAATTAAAAAGTGGCTGTCATACAAAAATCCCATACACTTGAAAGCAACTATATGGATGGAACATAAAAACGCAATTCAAATAATAATCCTTACTCTTTTTAAGTGTCTCACTGGTATCTATATCAAATAGAGTAAAAGAAGATGTTATAATGGCAGCACACAAATTAGCGACAAATTAGTGTTCATAAAAAAAAGTAGTAGATTTTGATAAAAAATAATATAGGAAATAATTTCAATTATAATCCTTACTCTTTCTGAAATTTCCTACATTTTCTACATCTAATGAAGGAAAGAAAGATGTTATAATGGCAGCATACAGAAAGTGCAAATACATCATTGACAAAGTACTATATAAGTTATAAAAGTTACAACGTATGGAAAGGAGACATTAATGTGTATTGACCTTTACTATTAGAAGTAACTATTGTTACTATAGAAGAAGCATCTAAATAAAAAAAGGTTTAAAAAGTAGTTCTCATAAACTTCAGACACTGAAAACCAAGAGAAAGCAGAGTTATTTCAATAACAATCCTTACTCCTTTCTGTATTTTCTAGAAAAAACAGTATAAACAAAAAAGAACTTATTGGTAAAATGATAAAATGAATGTTCTGTTTCAAAAGAAGCAGTCATACTAAAATGTAATTCATTGAAATCCAAATAACTGGGTTTGGCAAATGTCAAAAAATGCTTACAATAGTATCAACAAACAAAAAAGTTATATAAAAAGAATTTTTACTTTTTTCCCCTAGCAATTCTTCTTCTAACTCTGAAATGAAATTAATTTGTTTTCAATATTCTAATTACTTTAAAAGAAAAAGAATCATTATAGACAAAATAGTATAAATGAAAGAAGATGATATTTAAATAAAACCATTTACCTTTACTAATCACTCCGTCTTCTAACACTGTAATGAAATTAATTTGCTGTTAGTATCTTAATGCCTTTCCCAGACAGTTAAAAAAAACTAAACTAATGTGTTACCTTGACATACATCCATTGGTTCGCCCATTTATATTTATATCACTAAATGAAGAAAAAACAAAAGTTACAATCATGGAGAGATAATATGGAGCATGCCCTGACTTTTGGTTCATGAATTGTTCAAAGTTTGCTTCAGGAACAATTCATGGTAACGGAGTACACGGCGAGAACGTAAGTCAATGGGACTTGTACTCCACCTAAAAAAACAACAAAACATACAGACTGTTCATTAGGTACAAAGTTGCCAAACAACAACAATTTCAACAGTGGCCACACCAAATGTTTACGATACACTTATAATAAGCCACAACATCAAACAGTGGCTGACGTACAGAAAAAGCCACAACAACTATTAACAGCAGCCACTCTGTAGGTATTTAAACTACACTTATAATAAGCCACAACATCAAACAGTGGCTGACGTACAGAAGAAGCCACAAAAACATCAATTGTGGCCTCTACCGTAGGTATTTAAACTACACTTATATAAGCCACAACATCAAACAGTGGCTGACGTACAGAAGAAGCCACAAAAACATCAACTGTGGCCTCTACTGTAGGTATTTAAACTCCACTTATAATAAGCCAAAACATCAAACAGTGGCTGACGTACAGAAGAAGCCACAAAAACATCAACTGTAGCCTCTACTGTAGGTATTTATGCTATTTTGTTATATAACCGAATAGGCCACGACAATCACAACATTCACAGCAACACCTGTGGAAAGACAACATTTTGAGTATACATCTTTCCATTAATATAACCTTGCTTACCCGTACCGGCAACTTTGATTTTAACATTACCAAATGCTTTTGCCCTTGAACAGGCAACATACAACTGTCCATGTGAAAAACACGGTTTCTGCAAAAACAAACCAATTTTATCAAATGTTTGACCTTGACTCTTGTTAATAGTGAAAGAGTAGGCCAAACGGATAGGCAACTGTCTGCGTTTTAATACAAAAGGCATACCTGTATCTGAAGGTGACAGTTCAACCCTAGGTATGAAAATCAGCTCCCCAACTGCTGACCCTGTCAAAACTTCAGCCTTAATAAAGTTATGCGACAATTCACGAACAATCAAGCGGGTGCCATTGCAGAGACCCTTCCTGATGTTCAGATTCCTCAAAAGCATAATAATAGCCCCAGCTTTAAGTTTCAAACAATGTGGAGGCATACCGGATGGTGTAATACTATTCAGAAAATCAACAGGATAGTTTTGCCGCTCTTCTTCATCGTCACACACCACTTCATCAGCACTGTAATAGCATACTGCATCTCCAGGCAGTCTGTCCAACACCTCATTATTAATGATCAATGATTGGTCATTTGTTGGGGTCAGAATGGCTGTGGTGGCATAGTCGTGAGGCTCCAGTCCGTCGTACATAACAGATATAATCGAAGTATCTTTAGGAACAACACAACAATCAGGAATTTCGATGGAACCTTTGGCAGGTTCGTTTTGTTTCGTTGGAAGTTCACCATTGCCAAGTTGTAACAGCCAAGTACAGAATTCTTGCTCTTCCGGTCTGGCTCTCATATTTTCAGTGAGAGAGTATTTCGCCACTGATGCCCATAACACAGAACTGGTCAAGCAAACTTCAATAACATCGGTTGGCTTTCCCTTTTTCACAACCGGCAAACACTGACGAAAATCTCCACCCCACAAAAGAACCTTGCCACCAAAAAGTGCATCACTGCCACAAATATCCATCAGTAATCTGTCCACAGCATGGAAAACATGGTTAGAAACCATAGTCGCTTCATCAATCAGAAACAGGTCGACACTTCGAAGGTATTCTGCATGTTTCGTTGCTGGTGTTACATTACATACGCTATTTTCTAAAACAGGAACAGGCAAACGAAATAATGAATGCAATGTACAACCACCAGACAGTAAGGTGGCTGCAATACCTGTATATGCAGCAGTAGCAACTTTCCAACCTCTGGCTCTGCATGCTGCAATAACATAATTGTATGTAAAAGTCTTACCTGTGCCTGCCGGTCCGTCCAAATAAAACAATGTTTCAACTTGTGCTAAACCATCACGCACATTCGAAACTGCAGACAAAATGGCGTCTGCCACAACTAACTGCTGTTCGTTAAGCAAAGGCCTTACCTGTTCAGCCCTGTCAATGTAAATATTTACATCAACTTCTTCCTGAGAAACCTGTTAAACCAATTCAGGAAGATTAAACTGTGTTAAAGTCATTCCAAAGTGTCTCAGGACATTATCAATATAACCCAAAACCCTTTGCTCAGCTTGAGCAACAGCCAATGTTCGAAGGTAGTCTTCACACAGATTCCCCTTGAATGTATTCCACAATTCAAGAGGATTAGAGGGCTCGCAGTGAGTCAGAATAGTAACAAACAGTTGTCTAAGCTGTTGGGGCATTTGAAACGTTGAAGCCTCTTCCAATGTATTGTGCCATTCTGCATCATCTTGCAGAAGACGTCTGGCAATACATGCTTCTCGGAATGTGTCGTAAACAACTCCATGTAAGTACGCAAATCCTCGAAAGACGTAGCACCTGCAACATGCAACAACAAAACTCGTAGAAAAAAACGTTCTCCTTCTGACGGTCGAGCATTGTATAACCGAGCAACTATTGGTTTTAATGTCTTTTTTCGTTTTTTACATTTTTTCTCCTTATCATGAAAAACATAATGATACGGAATATCTGAGTAAAGATACCGCCGTGTGTCAGGATCGTCTACGTTCAGATTAAACCATGCTGTCAAGTGACTATCCTTTAATGCCCCTTCAGCAGCTGCCTCCTCTTCACCAGCTCTAAAATAAACTTGATGGCGATCAGGTAAATGAACAGCTAATCGCTTAATAGTATGCGATTTTTCATGCATAGAGAATTCAAATATTCTCCATAATGCTTCAGGCGCACTGACATATCGAGCATCCAGAAATGTTTTTATTTCGTCATATTCCAAACGTTCATTAATCTCCACATTAATACGATCATGTCCCTTGTAAACATATTTAAAGAGAAATTTCACGCTCGTGATCGTGGTACATGCTTCCAAAGTTATGTGAGCATTATACTTCTTGGACAACCACGGACAGTATGGAACTACCCATTGATTATCTAAGTCCACATTTCTTACCCTCACAGTACGGCCATTGTTACGTCTGCGATAGAGTGGATACCCATTTGCATTCATTTGGGTCGTTTCAGAAAATTGCTTTGGAAAATCCTTGGTGCAGTTGCCATCATCTCCCATACAATCTGCATTAGGGTTAGCATTCCCACAGGGACCATGAATCATACATGACTTGATGATATTATGAAGTTCTGGTTCCTGTTCAGGATCTGGTATTTCAGCAGAGATTACGCTGTCAATGTCGTCAGCATTACGCAGTTTGTCCTCTTGTGCTAAATGGATAAGAATATGAGCATGAGGTAAAGAACGTTTCTGAAATTCAATAACATACAAATGAGAAATGGCTTTTCCCAAAACTTCATTTTTATTTATATCCTCCAAAAGCGCTTTTAATTTCAAATTGAAAACACGTGTAATCAACTCCGGACGATAATGTGCAGGCTCATTATCTAAGTTTTCCGTGATCTCCTTCCATTTCGGATCGCACGTAAATGTGCAAAACAAATCCGGCTTGCCCATTTTAGTTACCATAGCCATAGCATCTTGATAATTCTGTTGCATGGCCCTAGGACCACCCTGAAAGAAAGAGGGAAGAATAACGGGTCTGCCTGCATGAAGGCCACGATTTTCTGCAACATTTTCAAGATAATCAATGAGCCCTTGATATTGCTCAACACGGAAATTGGCCTGCTTTTGACGAATATAATTAAGACGGTCAGATTCAACTTTGCAGTAACAATCTACAGCATATTGTTGAAGTAATCCTTTACCTTTTAAAATGGGACTAAAAGCATCTCTAAACGCAAATCTATAAGTATAATACTGCAACATAGTAGTACGACAATGCCGGCCTGTTGTATATTCTGCTACATGAGGAATGTCGGAACTCCAACCCAACTCGCCTCTTGGAAAAAATACAGGATATACCATTGGATCGAGATTAGGCGAATGCACAGGGAAATCCTGCAATGGTCTATCTCGAGGGTAAACAACGATGTCCCGAGCCAATGGTGGTGCACCATCTTCACCAACAAAAACAGCAGCTACTTCATCATGGTGAGGTAGATTGTATCGACGCCGGTCACCACCACTTCTCAAATGCATTCTGACCTGCAAAACAATAGCAATGATCTGTAAATATCACTTCAAAGATTTTTAATTATTACTTTTCATCATATTTTCCATTTACCTCAGATGGGCGACGATTTTGTTCATTTGCAAGTTGAATTTCCTCTGCCTTTACCTCACCCATGTGTTTGTAAGCAGCTGCAAATGGACTCTCCCTTAAAATAATGTCTTGCAAAGTTTGCATGACTTCGGGACAACAACCTTGATTTTCTGGTCTTGTCATTCTCTCATTGAACGCATCCATACCATCATAGATATATAACTGACCAAAGGATGGAGGAATACCCGGTGGTGGGTGTAAATTACCTGTACGGTGACATACCTGGCCATTAATACGAAAAACTGGCGGACCACGACCTTGTGACACAACCAATTTCGCACCCATCGAAGCAAAAGCAACCGAACTATTGAACTTTTGAATATTTTCTTGAAAGTTCTTTGATTGATTAAAATCACCTACTAAAAGTTCTTTAAGATCATTAGGATAATAAATGTCATCTAAATGAACTTTACCATTGTGACAGCATTTAAAATTGGTCTCGTCACCAAACATCTTGGCACCAAAAAACTGACACACCTTGTCCATGGCACCATGATAATGTAGCTCAGGCATTTGGTTTTGTCGAGCAACACGATGCAATTGGGGATTTGCATTTCGTTGAACAGCACGCCTAGCCCTCATGCCCTGTGCATTCTCATTCTGCCTGGCTAATCTTTCACCTGGCTGTTCAGCTTGACGATGTTCAACACTCCTTTGAGTATTATTGATTCTAAGCCTCTCATTTTCTAATAATGGTTGGATGTTATTTGCCTGAAGCTGTTGGCGCCTTGCTTCAGCTACATCCTCATTAGCATGCCTACGCTGAATAACTGAGCGAATTTGTTGTTGATCAGGTGGCTGCAAAACAAACTGGCCATTCCTAAAAACAGCTTGAAAGCCAGGAACAATATTAGTGCTTCTTATATTAAACATTACAACGCAGAAACACTAACAGCACAAAAAAAGAAATATTTAGCCACCCCAGTGAAAAATGCACAGAACAACCTGGTGGAAGCGAAAACAAACCTTTCTTCCTACAAAATAACAGACACTGGAGGAGAAATAACACCAAACAGATATCTAAACAACCTAGGAGAAAGCGAAAAATTGACGTGTAACACGTAGTAACGGAATTACAGTTGTACATCTAAGTTTTTAACAAACCTTTCTTTCTACTTTCTGTCTTTCTACTGTCTCTCTACTATACAGCAAGGAGCAAATGAACCTGAATAAAGTCAAATATAAAAGTTCTTAGATAGGTAGGTAGGCAGGTAGGTAGGTAGTCTTTTCGGTTGGGTTGGAAAAACCTTCGTGGAATTTGCCATCTTTAAAAATAATAAGGACATATTATTACCTCGTTACGTAATTCTTTCGCTTTCGATAAACTGGTAAACTTGATAAACTCGCTAATAAACTTGATTGACAACTATATTGATAACTGGATACCATAGACAATTGCGATTGTCTATATTTTATAGTATTTTCTTTCTGGAGCGTAACCGCAATGAATAAAAAACTTAATTTGTTTACTTTTTCAAGGTCGTCGCTATAGTTTTTCCGATTTCAGCAACCAATAAAAACGGCAAAATGGAGATCACGTGTCAAAACAAATGATGAAAAATAGGCATTTTGAGGGTTTCTTCAATGGTCGAACTGCCGCTATATGACCACGATAAAGAAGATTTTGACCATTAAAAAAACAAAAACAAAACACTCTCTAAGTTAAATGTGTTGCACACAATTGCGAATTAGTATAAGTAGACTAGCCGCCAAAGTAAAGTAAAAGTTTTTTACGGTTTTTATTTCGAAAACATTGTGACGAAAACAGGTGACGAAAAATTAAATCACCGAATCTTGAAAAGAGATGGAGCCCATGTTGTAGAGCTCGAAAAGCTAATCAAAAAAGTGTATGGGATCGTTTCGCTACGATCAATCGTTGCAGAGATATCGTCAACCAAATATTTTAATGACGTCATATCCGCAGTACCAAATGAAAATTAGGCCCAAATGTTGCGTCAGCCCGTCACCCGTATCACGGACCCCAAAAAGCGTCAGTTATCCCTATTGGCTCACGAGATATTTCCCCCAAAACGTCGCGTTCGATTGGAGATGCAATGCAATGGTTCCCCCGTGATCATAAAAACATCTGACTTCAAATGTCACGTGCTATTATACTAATCGTGAATGTGTCTTGCGTGGTCGCACTGCCACTATATGACCACGATTAAGAAGACTTTGACCATTAAAAAACAAAAAGACAAACACTCTCTAAATTAAATGTGTTGCACACGATTGCGAATTAGTATAAGTAGACTAGTATCTCGCGTAAAAGTTTTTTACGGCTTTAATTTCGAAACGGATGTGCAAGAATCCCCCGTTCCCGTGTGAGAACCCCGTGACGAAAATTTCAATTACGGAATCTGGGCTGGAAAGTGTACTGATGTTGTAGACCTTGAAAAACTGAGCAAAAAAATGTATGGGATCGTTAAGCTACGATCAACCGTTGCAGAGATATCGTCGATTAAAGATTTTAATGACGTCATATCCGCAGTACCAAATAAAATTTTGACCCAAATGTTGCGTCACCCCATTACCCGTATCGCTGACCCCAAAAAACGTCAGTTATCCCTATTGGTTATCGAGATATTTCCCCAAAAACGTCGCGTTCGATTGGGGATGCAATGCAATGATTCCCCGTGATCATAAAAAATTGACGTCAAATGATGCCACGTGCTATTATACTAATCGTGAATGTGTCTTGCGTGGTCGAACTGCCGCTATATGACCACGATTAAGAAGATTTTGACCATTAAAAAAACAAAAACAAAACACTCTCTAAAATAAAAGTGGTATGCACACACGCGGATTAGTGTAAGTAGATAGTATCCCGGGTAAAAACTTTTTACCGAACTTAACTTCGAAAAGGATGGGTCAAAATCGCCTTTCCCGTGAACGATCCCCGTGATGAAAATTTCAATTTAGGAATTGGAAACGGAAAATGTAAAGGATGTGCAGAAATCCCGCGATCCCGTAAACGAACCCCGCGACGAAAATTTCAATTTAGGAATTGGAAACAGAAAATGTAACCATGTTGTAGAGCTCGAAAAACTGATCAAAAAAATGTATGGGATCGTTTCGCTACGACCAACCGTTAGAGAGATATCGCTGATCAAAGATTTCGATGACGTCATATCCGCAGTACCAAATAAAATTTAGGCCCAAATGATGCGTCACCCCATCACCCGTATCGCTGACCCTAAAAAACGTCAGTTATCCCTATTGGTTCTTGAGATATTTTCCCAAAAATGTCGCGTTCGATTGGGGATGCAATGCAATGATTCCCCGTGATCATAAAAAACTGACGTCAAATGATGCCACGTGCTTTTGGAATGATCGTGAAAAAAGTGTCTCTCGCATCTACGTGGTTTTACGCGCACATAAGAGGACGATGACCGTAAATTAAAACTAAATATATCACTCTCTAAAATAAAAGTGGTATGCACAACGCGAATTAGTATATACTAGTAACCCGTGTAAAAATCTTTTTGCATGTTTTTAATTCTGAAAATGACGTCTCAAACATTAGTGTCGAAAAATGAAATCAGAGAATGACGAACAGAAGGTGTAGTATCGGTGTTGTAAATACTGTAAACTCTCTCAAATTTCCTAAACTTAACATACCCTAACATGTATGGGCCGTTATAAGCGACAAACGACCGTTACCGAGATATCATCAATGTCGCGGACCCTCACAAATGTCGGTTTCTTAGAGGTTCTCAAGATATTTTCCTGACTGACAATTAAGGTAAAAAAAAAACAATGATCGGTAATAAAACGTTTATTCTGATTAAAAAACTTAAAAACTACAAATCAACGTGATAAACATAATCCTACACTGTAAGAAACTTTCTACGCTTGATCAAAAGACTTCAGGTGATACTTCTTTGTAATTTAAATGCGATATTTCTTTCTTACAGTGTAGAATTATTCAATATTTTAACAATGATCAGCAATAATTTATTTTTATTTTTATTTTTAAATTTTTTTTGTATATTTTCATTTTTTTTATGAACGTAGTCTGGTCGATCACGTCCACCATTTTTGGTCCAGACCTGGAAGGCGGCTTCAGATCTGGAACCCGGATGGTTTTCGCGATACATTGCGAAGTCCACAAACGTTAACTCTAAACAAAATCAATCAAGAATTCACTGCTTTCAGATATAATTGATTAATAATTGACTACAAATAAAATCTTACTGTTTGAGGGAGTTTCCTCAACGTCCATTGCATCTAAAATAATACAGTATCTTGTAAAATACCTTAAAGAACTTGACAAAAGAATTGGACTATAATGATCAATGAACAACTTTCCAGTGTCTTCAAAATAAAAATAAAACAGCCCTAAAGGGCGGTAACTCAGCCGATATAACAATTATAATTGCAATTAAATTGTGCTAAATGTTACATTACAGGCAAGCCCTTTGAAATGACGCTTATAGTAAGAGGCTAGTCCGAACTGAGGAAGACTAAATAAATTGCAGAAGTATACCTAGCATAAATTATGTAAAATTATATGGATCGAAGACTTGCACAATTGTATTGACTTCAACACTATTACAATCAAATGAGTTAAAATAAGTCAAACTTGCTTAAAAACTGAAGACCTTGTCAAATCTGCATAAGTGACTGCCAAATTCAGGACCTTCCAATTTTTTTTTTTGGTGCAAACCTTCCAAATTTTGCCAGAAATGCGAATTGGTAACATATTTAAGTAAACGTTTCATGAAATTGTTCACAACTTGGATTAGTAGGAGCAGGAGAAACTTGGGTATTTCAAAGATTTTAATCCATGACAATATAAAAATTATATAGTATATAATTTAAATCAACATAACATACAATATGAAAGTCTATTTCTACTAAACCTGTCAGTGGCGGATCAAGAAGTAAGTCACAACTTGTGTAAAAAAGTGTTAGCAATTCAAACATAAAAGAAAAACATTCAAACAATCCCATTGGTAATATTATAAACCGAATTGACAAATTATGTTAATGCGTTTCTCCACAGAATGTGCCTGCCCTCTAGATCCGCCACTGACTGCATATTACCACTTGAATCTTTTCATGGAGTTTATAAATAAAGCAATTGTGCACGAAAAGACAAATGACACAATAAAACCTTTTTAAGGATCCGTATTATGTTCTTTTCAAACATGTTATATTGTGTCCTAGCACATATTAGGTACACGACAAATTTTTAAATTATATGTATGTATATTGGTTTGATTCTAATTATCATCCAAAGAATTTTTCCTGACATTGTATATATATCCCAAACTTATTCTGTGCTTGCATCGAGTGGTTTGCAGTAGAAAAAATCTTGATTATTTTGAACAACGTCATCTTTTTCAATGTGAATTTAACACAATCAGTCCCACACAGTGGTAACTTGATCGAACATTGTACTGACTAATAATTTGATACAGTCTAGAATTCACAAAATTACTCCCTTCTTTAATTTATTAAACTAATCTCGACCACTTTTCAATTCACTGTGACATTTCGGAGCCAGAAAAACAGTTTTATTAAACGTTATTGTTCACCAATATCTTGCGCATGATGTTTATACTTTCGGTTTGTATCAGTGTGTAGACAGATGAGTCAATTCAGTCACAAGTGAAGTATATTTTGTGTGCTTTCAATGACAATTCCACTTGTTTATTTTTTTCGATATCTTCAACTTTTAGTGTAATATTTATTAAATGAAATGAGCATGTTTAATGAATTTATTGATAAGACGTATTCACCAGTAATGTTGATACTACATTCATTTCTGTTGTGATATTGAAAGTTTTTCACACACAACACAGTTTTGTTTATTATCTTCATCTTCTTTTTCAAGAACTTTTCGCAGAGTCGACTAAACATAAATATTTCCTACAAAGAATGTTCCCATGATAATATTTCCATGGCAAAAGTTGATAAGGACAGGAAAGAAAGTCTTAAAATTCTTCTTCAAAGATTCTGCAAAGCTTCTTCTACAATTTCCTCAAAACATAAGCGTTTTCACGAGCTCTGTGTGCATATTTTACAGACTTGATAATAAAAATTTTAAAGATTGAATTGAGAAGTTATCAACAAAAAATGTCTAAAATAACTTCTAAAAGTATTTCAGAAGTACAGAAAAGATCATTCTTTTATGAGTTATTATTGAAAGTGCCCTTTTTGTATTGCATTTAGCATCACGTTTTGGGTCTGTCATTAAATAAACAAACAATCACAAATCCGAACGGACTTTCCGAAAACGGCAAAATTTAATGAAGAAGAAGAAGAAAAACGCCGATTCCAATACTCATCTCGATCTAAGATCGGCTGAGTAACTATAGCTTTTAAGTTCAAAAACTTACTATTTCCACTGCCGGATGGAACCACTTCAGTAACATCTAAAAACATAATATACATATTATGTATATATATTATATGCTCAGTTCAAAAAGATGTGTTTTACTTAGTTCACCTATTATATACTCATTTATATCCATAAAAATATGAAAGAGTTAACTGAAGAAGGCTTTTACTGAAAATTTACAAATTAATGAAACTACTTACTACTAACAACATTTTCATTATGAACACCTAAAATCATATATATATATAACCATTACACATGAAGGAGGTATATGAAGAAGGCATTACCCGAAAAAGATGGTTAACAAACTGCATTTGAAAATGGAAAAGTACTCAGCTATATTGAAAACATACCGATGATAGGTTTTACTTTTGGCTGTACCTTTTTGAAAACTTTTTTAGGTGCTAAAAATATGATATGAAATTAATGAAGACATGTTTGCATATGTTTCATGTCAAATCATTCATGTTCTCTCAGATTGTTAATACAGAACTTATGCTTAAGTTACTTACCCATTCTTTTTTTTTTCCAACTGCTCTAAATCTAAAATAAGGAAATTGAAACTATAAACAGCATATACTTTAATGAAGGAAAATGGCAGAAAGAAAGACGTAAGCCATACTTTCCACGAGGGCTTTCTCAAATACTAAAAGATAAAATGTGTATATAAGATAAATAATTACAGTTATAGATTAAAATGTCCCATAACCGCATATGCAAAGATATAACTTACTTATATCTTTTCCAGTTGCCATTATATTTTTTATTTTTCTATTACTAAAATGGAATGAAATCATATCTAGAAAAGTGTTAATTGTAAAATATAGAAATCAAATTTTGTCAAAAATGCCAAACTAATCATCATATATCTTTGAAAAGGATGCCCTGACTTTTGGTTCATGAATTGCCAATGGAAGTACATTAAGATTTTCCATGAGCAATTCATGGTAACAGAGTACACGACGGGAACGTAAGTCAATGGGACTTGTACTCCACCTAAAGAAGAAATGAACATATCATGTGACATAAGTTGATTACATTTCTTCAGTATTAACTATAGCTGGCACCTTAAGGAACAGTCATCGTATATCAGAAAAACAGAGACGGTAGTTCTACTATAAACAGCATTAACGAACCACCTGGCGGATAGAGTAAATATCACACTGGCAAGTTTACACAAAGGAAAACCATACACAGTGCAACAATCATCCATCACATCTGTCACAATAATACACATGTTACTGAACTAACAAAAGGGCACAGATTATGTCAAATAAAAAAGTGTTCAAAAATAAACACAATAAAATTATGACAGAAAAACTGCACAACAAACAAAACAATAAATAATTTACTGTAAAACTTGTGGGAATACAACATTCTGTGTATACAACTTCCCATTGAGGTAACCTTGTTTACCTGTGGCAGCAACTTTGACTTTAACATTATCAAATGCCTTTGCCCTAGAACAGGCTACATATAGCTGACCATGTGAAAAACACGATCGTTGTAGAAACAAACCAATTTTTTCAAATGTTTGACCTTGACTCTTATTAACAGTGAAAGAATAAGCCAAACGAATCGGCAGTTGTCTACGTTTTAAAGTGAAAGGCATACCTGTGTCAGAGGGTGACAATTGTACCCTAGGTATGAAAATAGTTTCTCCAACAGCTGACCCTGTCAAAACGTCAGCTTTAATAAAATTCTGCAATAATTCCCGAACAATCAAGCGTGTCCCATTGTAAAGACCCTTCTTGATGTTCAAATTTCGTAAAAGCATAATTATCGCTCCAACTTTAAGTTTCAAACAATGTGGAGGCATACCGGATGGTGTGATGCTATTTAAAAAATCAAGCGGATAATTTTGTCGCTCGTCCTCATCATCACAATCAACTTCATCAGCGCTATAATAGCAAACTGGATCACCAGGCAATCTTTCCAACACTTCATTATTAATTATTAATGACTGCTCATTTGTAGGTGTCAAAATAGCAGTCGAAGCATATTGATGAGGTTCCAGGTCGTCAAACATGACTGAAATAAGCGATGTGTTTTCAGACACGACACAGCAATCTGGAATTTCAATGGCACCTTTAACAGGATCTGCTTGTTTTAATGGCAGTTCCCCATTACCCAATTGTAGCAGCCACTGACAAAATTGTTATTCTTCAGGTCTAGCTCTCATGTTTTGAGTTAATGTGAATTTTGACACTGAAGCCCACAATGCAGAACTGGTTAAGCACACCTCAATAACATCAGCGGGTTTTGCTTTCTTTACAACAAGTAAGCATTGACGGAAATCTCCGCCCCATAACATTACTTTGCCACCAAAAGAAGTATCCTTGTTGCAAACATCACGAAGTAATCGATCGATGGCATGAAAAATATGGGTGGAAACCATTGTCGCTTCATCGATAAGAAATAGGTCAATACTTCGAAGGTATTCTGCATGTTTAGATGTCGGTGTTATGTTGCATACACTGTTTTCTAAAACAGGAACAGGCAAACGAAATAAGGAATGCAATGTACAACCACCAGACAATAAAGTGGCTGCAATACCTGTGTATGCAGCAGTAGCAACTTTCCAACCTCTGGCTCTACATGCTGCTATAACATAGTTGTATGTAAAAGTTTTACCTGTGCCAGCTGGTCCATCCAGATTGATTGATTGATATATTTTTAGTTAAGAAACATTACAAGTCCGTAACTGTAAAAAAATTTTCAATTAAAAGTCTTTATCATATATATAGTAGATATAAGAATGTTTACATAAACTATCTGAAATATAGATCGTCCTTGTACATATTGTTTCAAGTAACACGGGAAACTCGTAGAAGATCATGAATGATCTTATCGCCAAGAACCGAGTGATTACACAGCGTAAATGTTACAATCTTACAATTTTATCAAACTGTTAAAAAGGAATAAGTATGTAACTAGACTTGACTTGAAAATTGATCAAAAATATTGAAGGATATTTTCAAATTTGATTGTTTTTAATAATTTCTTAAATTGAGGAACATATTCAATATCTGAAAGAATATTCGATGATGAAACGAGAGCATTCCACAAGTGTGGTCCACGATATGAAATATTAAATTGACTGAGCTTATTTTTGAACATCGGCTTAAGCAAAATTCTTGAATTTCGAGTTGTATATTTGTTTTGGGGATTGAGTGTGTAAAGACTATGAAAAACAGATGGCGATTGCTTCGTTTTGCACTTTAACATAAAAATTAGAGTTTGGAAGATGTTAAGTTCGTATAGTGTTGGTATGAAGGATTCTGCAAAAAGAGGCTTTGTATGAGTAAAACGATCTTTATTGTGTATAACTCTGATGGCATGCTTCTGACGTTGGAAAAGAGATGTTAGTTTACTTTTTTGTGTGCTAGCCCATATGACATTTGCATAGCTTAAGTGACTATGTACAAAAGAATAATAAAGTTGCTTTAGTAGATGTTTGTTCAAAATGGTTTTAGCTTTATATAATGCGCCAATTCCTTTGGATACTTTTGAGTGCACGTACTCAATTTGATTCGTCCATGTCAGATTTTCATCTACGTAAATTCCAAGGAACTTTGTGACTGTTTGTCTGGTTATTTTTGTGTTATTTATTTCTAATAGTGGAAGATTTAGTTCTATTGTATTTTTTTTCTTGGAAGCATGGAAAAGTGTAAAGTTTGTTTTCTTAGCATTTAAAGATAATTTATTTACCTGAAACCACAACGCTACATTTTTTAATTCTTTGTTCATGCTATTAAAAAGTTTAGGAATATCATTGTCTGAAAGGAACAGATTTGTATCGTCAGCAAACATAACTGGTTTCAGTATTGACGAACAGTTTACAAAATCGTTTACATATATCAAAAATAGTAAAGGACCTAATATTGAACCCTGGGGTACTCCGCATGTCATATTTAATGCTTTAGTGATGTTATTGCTGCCATAAGTCACATGTTGTCTTCGATTTGTAAGGTAATTTTTCAAAATATTGTATGAATTTCCTCTGATGCCATAGTATTTAAGTTTTTTAAGCAAAATTTTATAATCAACTGTGTCAAATGCTTTTGACAAATCAATGAATATTCCAAGTGTATATTTTCCATTGTTAAAAGATTCAGTGATGTCATTAACCAGTTGAAGTATTGCATGCTCTGTAGATACATTTTTCTGAAATCCAAATTGTTTATGGAAGAGTAAATCTTTTGAGGTTAGATGATCGTAAATTCTGTTATATAGGATTCTTTCTAGAATCTTTGAAAAAGCTGGCAGTACAGATATAGGTCTATAGTTGTTTATAGTTGTTTTGTCACCTGTTTTGAAGCTAGGTATAATTTTTGCTATCTTTAAGGGCTCTGGAAAAACTCCTTCGTTGAAGCAATTTTTGAAAATATTATATAATGGCTTCCTTATCTGCTCATACACGTCTAAAATTATATCACCACTTATGCCATCGATCCCAGTTGCCTTGTTTATACTTAAGCTCTTATAGGCAAGTTCAAATTCGTGAAGAGTAATTTCTTTATTTTCTAATCTTGAATCACTTTCTTTCAGATAGTCTTCAAATGTTTTATTTGTTATTGGAATCTTTTCTGCTAATTTTGGGCCTATATTTGCAAAAAAGGAATTGAATTTTTCTGCGATTTCTTTTTTATCATAAAGGGTTTCGTCATCCGTTTCAATCATGTTTGGTAAAGAATTTGAGTTTGTCTGACATTTTCCAGTAATTTCTTTCATTAATTCCCAAGTTTTCTTGATGTTATATTTATACCTGTCAATTCTATTTTTATAGTAGTTTGTTTTGGCTTTTCGTTTCAGTTTTTCAAATAGGTTTTTGTAGGCTTTGTATTCATTTTCTGCGTGTTCTGTTTTGGTTTTAAGATATTTAACGTAAAGTTTTTGCTTTGTTTTGGAGGATTTTTTGAGGCCTCTTGAGATCCATGGTGACTTAAGATCTTTTGGCTTATATGAAAATTCTATAATTGGAAAGTGTTTGTTATAGAGTTCAGTAAAAACTTCAATAAAACCTTCATATTGAGCATTAGCATTTAAAAGATTATCGAGAAAGTCCCAGTTTGTACGTTCTAAATCTTTTTTAAAATTAATTCTAGAGGATTTCTTATAGAGACGTTTTTTTATTTGTACGGAGTCTTTATTTTGAATGGAATAGTTGAACGAGACAAATATGGGAAAGTGATCTGATATATCTGATTTTATTATGCCTTTAGTTAAAGATTTGTCATAGAGACGGTTTGTGAAGATATTATCGATAAGTGTGGCTGATTCTTTCGTAACTCTCGTAGGTTTATTTATCAATGGTATTATGCTGTGAGAAAAAGCATTATTACAAAAATCAGTGACTTTTTTGTCTTTCTGATAGTTTAAACAGTTTAAGTTAAAATCACCAATAACAAATAGCATTTTATTTTCTTTACTTGATGCATTATAGATTTTTTCAATGTATTCACTGAAGAACTTTGCATTTCCTTTTGGAGGTCTGTAACAGGAAGTAACTAAGGTGTTTTTACAATTTTTGCTAATAATTTCGATAGTTAAGATTTCTTTGTCGGCATCAGAAGCCGAAAGCTCGTTGCGCATTCGGTAATTCAAATGATTTTTGATGTAAATTAAAACACCGCCACCCTTTTTATTTGTTTTTCTTTCAAAAGGAATAGAATTATAATGCTTCAAATGATATAACGAATTATTTCGCAATTCGAGATCATTACACCAGGTTTCAGTTAAACAAATGATATTAAAACAGGAATTTGATTCTTCTAAAAGCTCTCGAAAATTATCAAAATTTTTCTTTATGCTTCTAATATTCATATGAAACATAGTTAGACTATCTTTTTGAATAACTTTCTCCAACGTATTTTTGACCTGATTCTGTAAAATGTAGGGTGTTTCCAAATTAAGTTCATCAAAGAAGTTAAGGTCTGGATCATGAATATCTTTGAAAATTGAGCCTTTTTGTAGAAAAGGATTTAAAAACCCTTTTTCAAATTCTTCTCTTTGTTCCATTTTAGTTGAGTTAATTTGTGTATTTAGAAATATATTTAATATTTATGTTGTTCAAAAGATATTTATACTCATACAGATCCTCCCTGCGCAGCATTTCCTTTTCTATCACTTACAAAAAGTGTCTTATAAACGACTTTTGTATACTTACCTTGCTTTCGTAATTCTTTTGCTTTCGAGAATAACTCCTTTCGCTTTTCAATTGTTCTATCAGAATAATCTTCATTTATATAAAGTTTATTTTTCCACAATTTTTTCTCTATATACTTTTCCAATACCTTCGCCTTTTCTTTATAGTTAAGAAATTTAACTCTTATCGTTCTGCTTTTCTTTTCTCCATCTTCATCTTTTACAGTCTTCCCGGTACGATGTGCTCTTTCAATTACGATTTCTTCCGTCATTCCTATTTCATTCAAAATCACCTCCTTCACAGCTTTTTCAGTTTCCTCCCATGTCTCGTTTTCTTTTTCCTTCACGCCTTCAATTCTGAGATTGTTTCGTCTACTTCTGTCTTCTAAATCGGACAATTTTTCCTTTATCGTTTCGTTTTCTTTTTTTCTCTCCTCAGTAATTCCTTTCTTAATTTGACAATCCACTTCTTCCAATTTGCTTTCCACCATTTGACTGTGGAATTGTATCGAGCTTTTTAATTCTTCTATTTCTTTTTTCTGCAGCGCGTTTTCGACTTTCATTTCTTCCATTCTCTTTTCCATGCTTTCCATCCTTCCCTTAAATACGTTTAAAATAGTTTGTTCATGGATTTTTATAATCTCTTGCACTTGTGCAAAGGTGAAAACTTCTGCTTTTGGAGGCATAGTAAAAAAATAAAAAGTAAAAAATAAAAAATTTAATGAAAAAATAGAAATCAAAGCTGAGGCCTTACCTGCTGGGCCCTGTCAATGTAAACATTCACATCGATTTCTTCCTCAGGGATCTGCTGAACCAACTCTGGAAGATTAAATTGTATTAATGACATACCAAATTGTTTCAGGACATTATCAATATCTCCCAAAGCCCTTTGCGCTGCTTGAGCAACAGCCAATGTTCGAGTGTAGTCCTCACACAGATGCTCCTTGAATGTATTCCACAACTCAAGAGGGTTTGAGGGCTCGCAGTGAGTCAAAATAGTGACAAACAGTTGTCTCAACTGTTGGGGCATTTGAAATGTTGATGCCTCTTCCAATGTATTGTGCCACTCTTCGTCATCTTGCAGAAGGTGTCTGGCAATACATGCTTCACGAAATGTGTCATAAACTAATTCACCAAATGTGCGTAGATACTCGAATGATGTAGCACCTGGAACGTGCAACAACAAAACTCGAAGGAAGAAACGTTCTCCTTCTGTCGGCCGCGCATTGTATAACTGAGCCACTATAGGTTTCAATGTTTTTTTTTTCGTTTCTGCCATTTTTTGTCTTTGTCATGAAAGACGTAATGATATGGAATATCTGAGTAAAGAAACTGTCGAGCATCAGGATCTTCTACATTCAGCTTAAACCATGCTGTTAGGTGGCTATCTTTCAATGCCCCTTCAGCAGCTGCCTCTTCGTCACCAGCTCTAAAATAAACCTGATGACAATTAGGTAAATGAACAGCTAAGCGTTTGATAGTGTGGGATTTATCATTCATGGAGAACTCGAAAATTCTCCACAATGCTTCTGGTGCACTGACATATCGAGCATCCAGAAATGTTTTAATTTTGTCATGCTCCAGACGTTTATTAATCTCAACATTGGCACGATCATGTCCTTTGTAAACGTATTTGAAGAGATATTTCACACTTCTTATTGTGGTACATGCTTCCAAATTTATGTGAGCATTGTACTTTGTACTTTTTTGACAGTATAGAACAACCCATTGATTATCCAATTCAACGTTCTTGACCCTGACAGTACGGCCATCATTGCGTCTGCGATACATTGGATGCCCATTTGCATTCATTTGGGTTGCATCACAAAATGGCTTTCGAAAATTCTTTGTGCAGTTACCGTCATCTCTCATACAGACTGAATTAGGGTTAGCATTTCTACAGGGACCATGAATCATACATGATCTGATGATGTTATGAAGTTCTGGTTCCTGCTCAGGATCTGGTATTTCTGCAGAAATTAAGCTGTCAATGTCATCAGCATTCTGCAGTTTATCCTCTTGAGCTAAATGTATAAAAATATGCGCATGAGGTAACGAACGTTTCTGAAACTCAATAACATACAGGTGAGAAATGGCTTTCCCCAAAACACCATTTTTAGTAATATCCCCTAAAAGTGATTTTAATTTCGAATTAAAAACACGTGCAACCAAGTCAGCCTTGATATTGTTCAACACGAAGAGCTGCCTGGTTCATTCGTATGAAGTTCAAACGATTAGATTCAATTTTGCAATAACTATCCACAGCATATTGTTGAAGTAATCTTTTACCTTTTAAGATGGGGCTAAATGCATCTCTAAATGCAAACCTGAATGTATAATATTGCAGCATGGTCGTGCGAAGTTGCTGACCTACCGCATATTCTGTTACATGAGGAATGTCAGAACTCCAACCTAACTTTCCTCTTGGAAAAAATATAGGATAAACCATTGGATCCAGATTAGGCGAAAGCACTGGTAAATCTTGCAATGGTCTGTCTCGAGGGTAAACAACGATGTCCCGAGCCAAAGGTGGTGCACCATCTTCACCAACAAAAACAGCTGCTACTTCATCATGATGAGGTAGATTGTATCGACGGCGGTCACCGCCACTTCTGAAGTGCATTCTTATCTGGAAAACAAATAGAATGTTATGACATGCAGTTAAAGATCTGCTATTATTTTCTATTTCCACTTACTTCAGATGGCTGGCGATTTTGTTCATTTGCGAGTTGCAACTCCTCCGCCTCTACCTCACCCATGTGTTTATAAGCAGCTGCATCTGGACTCTCCCTTAAAATGATATCTTGCAAAGTTTGCATGACTTCAGGGGAGCAACCTTGATTTTCTGGTCTTGCCATCCGCTCGTTGAATGCATCCATACCGTCATAAATATATAGTTGGCCATAGGATGGAGGAACACCTGGTGGTGGGTGTAAACTCCCTGTTCGGTGGCATACCTGGCCATTTATACGAAAAACTGGTGGACCACGACCTGGTGGTACAGCCAATTTCGCACCCATAGAAGCAAAAGCAACTGAACTGTTGAACTTTCGAATATGTTCTTGAAAGCTCTTTGCTTGATTGTTATTGCCTACTAAAAGTTGTTTAAGGTCATTAGGATAATAAATGTTATCTAAATGAACTTTACCATTGTGACAACACTTAAAATTAGTTTCCTCAGCAAACATTCTTGCACCACAAAACTGGCAGACTTTGTCCATGGCACCAAGATAATGTAGCTCAGGCATTTGGTTTTGCCGAGCAGCACGATGCAAGAGAGGATTCGCATTTTGTCGAACAGCACGCCTTGTCCTCATGTGGTGGGCATTCTCATTCTGCCTGGCTAATCTTTCACCTGGCTGTTCAGCTTGACGATGTTCAACACTACTTTGAGTATTATTGATTCTAAGTCTATCATTTTCTGATGAAGGTTGGATGTTATTCACCTAAAGCTGTTGGCGCCTTGCTTCAGCTACATCCTCATTTGCATGCCTACGCTGAATAACAGAGCGCATTTGCTGCTGATCGGGTGGTTGCAAAACAAACTGGCCATTCCTAAAAGCTGCTTGGAAGCCAGGTATAATATTAGTGCCTCTTATATTAAACATTACAGTGGAGAAACACTAACAACAATAGATATATAGTAGAAAGAAATAACACCAGCAAAGAAAGAGCACAAAAAAAACCTGGTGGAAGCGAAAACAAACCTTTCCACTACTGTGGATAGCTAAAGAACCTAGGAGAAAGCGCAAAAAAGCTTTTGAAACGCTTCTCAAAAACAGCTGCATATACGTAAGTTTTAAAAGACAAACCTTTCTTTCTACTTTCTGTCTTTCTGCTTTCTTTCTATATCACAGCAAGGAACAAAGGAACCTGAATAAATAGAGTTTGCTAAAAGACAGACAATAAATAGGTTAGGAAGGAAGGTTGGAAAGGTTGGAAAACCTTCGTGGAATTTACCATCTTTAAAAATAATAAACACAATTACCTCGTTACGTAATTCTTTCGCTTTTGATGATTAAACAGACTTTATAAACAGGTAAACTTGATAAACTTGATTGATAACTGGTTAATTTGATCTATAGACAATTGCAATAGAAGACAGACACTAAATAGGTTGGAAAGGAAGGTTGGAAAGGTTGGTCTTTAAAAGGTCTTTAAAAATAATAAACACAATACCTCGTTACGTAATTCTTTCGCTTTCGCTTGATTGATAACTGATTAATTTGATCCATAGACAATAGCGATAGTCTATACTATTGTCTTTTCTTTCTGGAGCGTTACCGGAATGAATAAAAAACTTAATTTGTTTACTTTCCCAACGAAGGTCGTCGCTATAGTTTTCCCGTTTTCGGCAACCAATAAAAACGGCTAAAAGGGGATCACGTGTCAAAACAAATGTTAAAAAATAGGCATTGCAATAGTTTCTTCAATGGTCTGACTGCCGCTATATGACCACGATTAAGAAGTTTTCGACCGCAAATTTGAAAAAAACACAACACTCTCTAAATTAAATGTGTTCCACACGATTGCGGATTATTATAAGTAGACTAGTATCTCGCGTAAAAGTTTTTTACGACTTTAATTTCGAAAAGACTCTGCAGAAATACGACGCGTTCCCGTGTGCGTACCCCGTGACGAAAATTTCAGTTACGTAATCGGGACTGGAAAATGTACCAATGTTGTAGAGCTCGAAAAGCTGATCAAAAAAGTGCATGGGATCGTTTCGCTACGACCAACCGTTGCGGAGATATCGCTGATCAAAGAATTCGATGACGTCATATCCGCAGTACCAAATAAAATTTAGGCCCAAATTTTGCGTCACTCCATCACCCGTATCGCGGACCCTAAAAAACGTCAGTTATCCTTATTGGTTCCCAAGATATTTCCCCAAAAACGTCGCGTTCAATTGGGGATGCAATGCAATGATTCCCCGTGATCATAAAACATCTGATGTCAAATGCCACGTGCTATTATACTAATCGTGAATGTGTTTTGCGTGGTCGGACTGCCGCTATATGACCACGATTAAGAAAATTTTGACCGTTAAAAAACAAAAAGACAAACACTCTCTAAGTTAAATGTGTTGCACACAACGCGAATTAGTATATATAGTATCTCGCCTAAAAGTTTTTTACGAATTTAATTTCGAAAATGTTGTCACAAAAATAGGTGAAGAAAAATTAAAGTACCAAATCTCGCAAAGAGACCGTACCCATGTTGTAGAGCTAGAGAAACTGATCAAAAAAATGTATGGGATCGTTTCGCTACGACCAACCGTTGGAGAGATATCATCCATCAAAGATTTTGATGACGTCATATCCGCAGTACCAAATAAATTTTAGGCCCAAATGTTGCGTGACCCCATCACCCGTGTTGCTGACCCTAAAAAACGTCAGTTATCGCTATTGGTTCTCGAGATATTTCCCCAAAAACGTCGCGTTCGATTGGGGATGCAATGCAATGCAATTCGAAAAGAATCTGCAGAAATACGACGCGTTCCCGTGTGTGTACCCCGTGACGAAAATTTCAATTATAGAATCGGGACTGGAAAATGTATCCATGCTGTAGAGCTTGAAAAACTGATTAAAAAAATGTATGGGATCGTTTCGCTACGATCAACTGTTGCAGAGATATCGTCGATCAAAGATTTTAATGACGTCATATCCGCAGTACCAAATAAAATTTGGGCCCAAATGTTGCGTCACCCCGTCACCCGTATCGCTGACCCCAAAAAACGTCAGTTATCCCTATTGGTTCTCGAGATATTTCCCCAAAAACGTCGCGTTCGATTGGGGATGCAATGCAATGATTCCCCGTGATCATAAAAAAACTGACGTCAAATGATGCCACGTGCTATTATACTAATCGTGAATGTGTCTTGCATGGTCGAACTGCCGCTATATGACCACGATTAAGAAGATTTTGACCATTAAAAAAACAAAAACAAAACACTCTCTAAGTTAAATGTGTTACACACATTGCGAATTAGTATAAGTAGATAGACTAGTATCGCGTGTAAAATTTTTTTACGGGTTTTAATTCTGAAAATGACGTCTCAAAAATGGTGTTGAAAAATGACATTCGCCACTCATGTTCAGCCTGCGTTGTGTCATTGGTAAAACATTTGTGAGCATTTATCTTATATTACTTATTGTGTAATACAAAAGTACAATAAAATATGTTCATCAGAAAAGTGTAAACAGTCATTTCATACATCATCGAACTTCAAACTAAGTTTGTAATTGGAAACTAAGCTGACAAAACCAAGCAATGAGATGGCACTCCATTAATCAGATCTGTAATTCAGTGTGCAAAATCGTCAAAAAATCACTGTGACGGAGAGCATTCTTAGTGAAATTGTGTGTAGATTTCTATAGAAATGCACTCTTTCGCAGATACTTTTTAATAAACGTGCTATAAATATTTAAAATTTCTGTTCGACACTAATTCAACAATAATTGACAATAATTGATCAATAACAATAATTGATCGCCACCCATGTTCAGCATGCGTCCAGTTCACGAAAATTTAAATTAAGGAATTGGGTCCAAAAATTGATAAAAAATGTATGGGATGGTTTTAACCCGGGTAAAACGTTTTCGAAAATGCTGACTATAAGGATAAGCAAAAAATGTCATAGAATGATCAGCAGGAACATAAATTCTCATGAAAAGCTGTTGACAATACTACACCAAAAAAGTATCCTAAGATAGCATAAACAAACAAATAAATAAATAAATAAACCAAATAAAGGTTATCTTTAATCACTTTTGCAAAAGTGTATATCGACTTCGTTAACAGTCCTCGAATGCGTTTCGATGGTTTAATCCATTTATTCTTGGAAATAATAATTCTCGGTGAATAGCGAGTACATTGCATCTTTGAACGTAGTTGTGCAATGATAACAGTGATATGACTTCGTTAACAGTCCTCCAATTTTGTTTTATGGTTTAGTCCATTATTCTTGGAAATAATAATTCTCGGTAGCGAGTGCATTGCATCTACGTACGCATGCAGTTGGAATTATCGGATCTTCCGAAAAGTGAATTTTTAAAAATTGATGACATATTATTCGTAAGAGAAACCAAAGAATCTAAAAAAATAAATAAATAAAGTTGAGGTTGAATTTAAAATCCGAAATGTGCAGCCGACAATATATCTTCGAACTAAACTTTCATTTACAATTACCTGACAACGCTATCTAGACTACAGTAGATACGGTTATTGATAGGATACTATCAAAAAAGGCTTTTCCCATGAACTACCAACACCAAGTTGACCTCATTACTATAAATCTAAAGAATCTGAATAAATAATTTAAAGATAATGAATTATCATCGATTGTTTGTGTCAGCAGTTAATCAATTTTGAAAGAAGATGTGATTTATTTATTTACAGTTCGCTTTGTTATTAATAAACAGCTGTTCGTTCCAAGCCAATTTCTCAATTGTTCTGTTTCTGCTGACATCAGCATATTCCATTCATTATCTTTAACACACAGACAAAAAGCTCTTTATCCTCAATAAACTAAATGAACTAATGTTTAGGAATAGCAATCTCTTAAACTGACAAAGACGTTTTCTCTTAAACCATAGCCTGTAATGCCATTTAACAAAACAGGCTACAGGATAGTTAAATAAAGATCAAAAGGAATATGTAACAACATTTATTTGGGTATTTAGCCCAGAGTATTTTTGAATGTTTTTATAGTTTTTAAAATTTTTTTTTATTTTTTTTACGTTTTTTTTCGGGGGAGGGATGTAACCATCCCTATCTTTCCCCCCATTTCTTTCCCACACGGCAAATGCCCTCCTGGACTTTGAGCCAGGATGGCTCTTCCGGTACTCCAGGAATTCTTGTCGAGTAACTATAACAAAAAGATAGGAACTCAAACAATCAAGTAAGGTATAGAAAATGAAATGGTATGGTATATACGAAAAGCTTCACCACTCACAACTTCTGGACTCTTGCGGCTCTAAACAGAAGGATCAAATAAGAAAAAGATTAAAAAAAAACAGGGTAAAGTTCATGCAAAGAGCCTGCATGTATTAATGAAAAAATTGTTACCATCAACAGCTTTTGGGACTAACTGCCCTATAATATGAAAGAGGAACAGTATAAATAATACATCTATTAAAGTACATTCTACATTTTAAAAAGGAAACAAACCACCACCATTATTGACATTCTCCTTTTCTATGAATGAAATAGAATGAAATTACAATAGTTTGGAGTAGTATTCAAAAAACAGCAAAAAGAAAATAAGAACTTACCTTCTCGAAATAAATCTTCTTCTTCTGAAAGGTAAGGAAAAGTATTAATAACCTAATTACATCGATGGTATTCTGGTATTTTAAAGGATTTAAAGTCCGTTTACCTTTCTTGGATATATCACTAACTAAAATATAAAAGAAAGTAGTTCTAATATAGAAAACCCTTCATTTATTGTGTATTTTCATTCATTTGAGAACTTACCACCATCTTCTTCACCGTCAACTTCAACTAAAATATGAAAGGCATTCAATAATTTGCATTACTGATCCCAAATATAATGAAAAGAAATAAATACTTACTGTTCTCCACAAATGGGTTTTTAGAATCTAAAATGAAACAGTGACAAAATCGTTTTTTCATTCTAATTTTGAAATGAAAAAAGCAGAAAGGATATTACCATGTTGTGCTGAACAGCCAGCCGTGGTAATAAATATAAATATTAATTCACTAAAAGAAAAAAAAAACTAAGGATTACACTTCCAAAAAGACAACAGGATGAATGCCCTGACTTTTGGTTCATGGTTTGTGCATGCAAGGACTATCTCATAGTAGACTCTAAAAAACCAAAATAAGATGATATCGGTTTCCCATGAATTGATAAAACACATGCACAACCCATGGTAACAGAGTACACAACGTGAACGTAAGTCAATGGGACTTGTACTCCACCTAAAAAAACAAATGTACAGAAGTAAAATGTTTTTTAGGTAAAATAGTTCAGTAACAATAAAAGCATATCATCTATTTTCAGCACTACCACAAAGTAATTGTCAGTGATTTAACAAAATAGCACCACTCAATCCACCACTACAGTTGAGCAACACAATGTCACAGAGTTGGTATACCAACCTAGCCGAAAAGCCGCTTTTAGGCAACTGAAATGATAGTCACTCTCCAAATGAGTGAGGATATCAAAATGCTCACCGGAAAAGCAGTGTTTTCATTTCCCGTATTTTTGTAACTCACTCAACAACACAATACTTTTGTGGATATGAACAGATGAAAGAAAAGATATGCAAAATTAAGTTACTGTAATACTTGTGGAAAGACAACATTTTGAGTATACATCTTTCCATTGATATAACCTTGTTTCCCAGTAGCAGCAACTTTGATCTTCACATTATCAAATGCCTTTGCTCTGGAACATGCCACATATAACTGACCATGAGAAAAGCACGGTCTCTGCAAAAACAAACCAATTTTATCAAATGTTTGACCTTGACTCTTGTTAATAGTGAAAGAGTAGGCCAAACAGATAGGCAATTGTCTACGTTTCAATATAAAAGGCATACCTGTATCAGAAGGTGACAGTTCAACCCTAGGTATGAAAATAATTTCTCCAACTGCTGACCCTGTCAAAACTTCAGCTTTAATGACATTATGAGATAATTCACGAACAATCAAGCTGGTGCCATTACAGAGTCCCTTCCTGATGTTCAGGTTCCTCAAAAGCATAATAATAGCTCCAACTTTAAGTTTCAAACAATGTGGAGGCATACCCGAAGGTGTTATGCTGTTCAGAAAATCAAGCGGATAATTTTGCCGCTCATCTTCATCGTCACATACCACTTCATCAGCACTGTAATAACAAACTGCATCTCCTTGCAATCCTTCCAACACCTCATTGTTAATGATCAATGATTGCTCGTTTGTTGGTGTCAGAATGGCTGTTGAGGCATATTTGTGAGGTTCCAATCCGTCATACATCACCGATATAATTGAAGTGTTGTGGGGAACAAAACAGCAATCAGGGATTTCGATACAACCCTTAGCCGGTTCATTTTGTTTTGTTGGCAGTTCACCATTACCAAGTTGTAATAACCAAGCACAGAATTCTTGTTCTTCCGGCCTGGCTCTCATGTTCTCGGTAAGTGAGTACTTTACCACTGATGCCCACATAGCAGAACTTGTCAAGCAAACTTCAATAACATCAGTTGATTTTGCTTTCTTCACAACTGGCAAACACTGACGAAAATCTCCACCCCATAAAAGTCCCTTTCCACCAAAAAGTGCGTCACTGCCGCAAATGTCACGAAGCAGTCTGTCAATAGCATGAAAAATGTGCGTAGAAACCATTGTGGCTTCATCAATCAGAAACAGGCCAATACTGCGAAGGTATTCCGCATGTTCAGATGTCGGCGTTATGTTACATACACTGTTTTCTAAAACAGGAACAGGCAAACGAAATAAGGAATGCAATGTACAACCACCAGATAATAAAGTGGCTGCAATACCTGTGAATGCAGCAGTAGCAACTTTCCAACCTCTGGCTCTACATGCTGTAATAACATAGTTATATGTAAATATTTTACCTGCGCCAGCTGGTCCATCCAGATAAAATAATGTTTCAAGTTGTACTAAACCATTGCGCACATTTGAAACAGCAGACAAAATCGCATCTGCAATAATTAACTGTTGTTCGTTAAGCTGAGGCCTTACCTGCTGGGCCCTGTAAATGTAAATATTCACATCGACTTCTTCCTCAGGGATCTGCTGAACCAACTCTGGAAGATTAAATTGTGTTAACGACATACCAAATTGTTTTAGGACATTATCAATGTAACCCAAAACCCTTTGTTCTGCTTGAGCAACAGCCAATGTTCGAGCGTAGTCCTCACACAGATGCCCCTTGAATGTGTTCCACAACTCGAGAGGATTGGAGGGTTCGCAGTGCGTCAAAATCGTGACAAACAGTTGTCTAAGCTGTTGAGGCATCTGGAAGGTTGATGCTTCTTCCAACGTATTATGCCACTCTTGGTCATCTTGTAGAAGACGTCTGGCAGTACACGCTTCTCGGAATGTGTTGTAAACCACTCCATCAAAAGTACGTAGATATTCGAATGATGTAGCCCCTGGAACATGCAGCAACAAAACTCGAAGGAAAAATCGTTCTCCTTCTGATGGTCGTGCATTATATAACCGAGGACTATAGGCTTAAATGTTTTTATTCGTTTTTGCCATTTTTTCTCTTTGCCATGAAAGACATAATGATACGGAATATCTGAATAAAGATATTGTCGAACATCAGGATCTTCTACATTCAGATTAAACCATGCTGCAAGGTGACTATCATTCAATGCCCCTTCAGCAGCTTCCTCTTCTTCGCCAGCTCTAAAATAAACTTGATGACGATCAGGTAAATGAACAGCTAATCGCTTAATAGTATGCGATTTTTCATGCATAGAGAACTCAAATATTCTCCATAATGCTTCGGGCGCACTGACATATCGAGCATCCAGAAACGTTTTAATTTCGTCATGTTCCAAACGTTCATTAATCTCGATATTAGCACGATCATGTCCTTTGTAAATGTATTTTAAGAGATACTTTACACTTTTGATTGTGGTACATGCTTCCAAATTGATGTGAGCATTATACTTCTTGGACAACCACGGACAGTACGGAACTACCCATTGATTATCTAAGTCCACATTTTTTACTCTCACTGTACGGCCATTGTTACGTCTACGATACAGTGGATAACCATTTGCATTCATTTGGGTTGCTTCACAAAATCGTTTTGGAAAATCCTTGGTGCAGTTGCCATCATCTCCCATACAAACTGCATTAGGGTTAGCATTCTTACAGGGACCATGAATCATGCATGACTTGATGATATTATGAAGTTCAGGTTCCTGTTCAGGATTTGGTATTTCAGCAGAAATTAAGCTGTCAATGTCATCAACATTACATAGTTTGTCCTCTTGTGGTAAATGGATAAGAATATGAGCATGAGGTAAAGAACGTTTCTGAAATTCAATAACATACAAATGGGAATTGGCTTTTCCCAAAACACCATTTTTATTAATGTCCTCCAAAAGTGCTTTTAATTTCAAATTGAAAACACGTGTAATCAAATCAGGACGATAATGTGCAGGCTCATTATCTAAATTTCCTTCCATTTTGGATTGCAGGTAAATGTGCAAAACAAATCCGGTTTGCCCATTTTAGTTACCATGGCCATAGCATCTTGATAATTTTGCTGCATGGCTCTCGGACCACCCTGAAAAGAAGAAGGAAGAATCACCGGTCTGCCTGCTTGAAGGCCACGGTTTTCTGCAACATTTTCAAGATAATCAATGAGCCCTTGATATTGCTCAACCCGGAAATTACCCTGATTTCGACGAATGTAATTAAGACGGTCGGATTCAACTTTGCAACAACAATCTACAGCAAATTGTTGAAGTAACCTTTTACCTTTTAAGATGGGGCTAAAAGCATCTCTAAATGCAAAGCTATAACTATAATATTGCAACATGGTAGTACGACAATGCTGGCCAGAACTCCAACCCAACTCTCCTCTTGGAAAAAATACAGGATACACCATTGGATCAAGATTAGGTGAATGAACAGGCAAATCCTGCAATGGTCTATCTCGAGGGTAAACAACAATGTCTCAAGATGGTGGTGCACCATCTTCACCAATAAAAACAGCAGCTACTTCATCATGATGAGGTAGATTGTATCGACGCCTGTCACCACCACTTCTCAAGTGCATTCTAACCTGAAAATGAAAAGCAAATTATCAAAAGCAGTTGAAAGATCAGTATTTAGTAAATATCTATTTCCACTAACCTCAGATGGTTGGCGATTCTGTTCATTTGCGCGACGCAGTTCCTCTGCTTCTACCTCACTCATGTGTTTATAAGCAACTGCATAAGGACTCTCCCGTAAAATGATATCTTGCAAAGTTTGCATGACTTCAGGGGAGCAAACTTGATTTTCTGGTCTTGCCATTCGCTCGTTGAATGCATCCATACCATCATAAATATACAGTTGACCATATGATGGAGGAACACCTGGCGGTGGGTGTAAATTACCTGTTCGGTGACATACCTGGCCATTTATACGAAAAACTGGTGGACCACGACCTGGCGGTACAGCCAATTTCGCACCCATAGAAGCAAAAGCAACCGAACTGTTGAACTTTCGAATATTTTCTTGAAAGTTCTTTGTTTGATTGTTATCACCTACTAAAAGATCTTTAAGGTCATTAGGATAAAAAATGTTATCTAAATGAACTTTACCATTGTGACAACACTTAAAATTAGTTTCCTCAGCAAACATCCTGCCACCACAAAACTGACAGACCTTGTCCATGGCACCAAGATAGTGTAGCTCAGGCAGTTGGTCTTGCCGAGCAGCACGATGCAATTGGGGATTTGGATTTCGTCGAACAGCCCGTCTTGCCCTCATGCGAAGAACATTAGCATTTCGCCGGGCTAACCTTTGATCGTCACCTTCCATTTGACGATTCTGAACGTGCCTTTCAGCATCATTGATACGAAGTCGTTCATTTTCTGATCCGACATTTTCAATATCTGGTGGCTGGAGAGTAATGTTTTGCTGAAGCTGTTGGCGTCTTGCCTCAGCCACATCCTCGTGTGCATGCCGACGCTGAATAACAGAGCGTATTTGCTGCTGATCAGGTGGCTGGAGCACAAACTGGCCATTCCTAAAAACTGCTTGGAAGCCAGGAATAATATTAGTGCCTCTTATATTAAACATCACAACTCAGAAACACTAACAACAAATAAGAAAGAGATAGCTACCCACTGTGAATAAACAGCACAAATCTGGGCAGAAGCAGAAGCATACTGACCAATACAAAATAAAAACAGAGAAATAGTCGAAACTGTGATAAATAATCTTCAACAAACCTTTCTATCTAAAAACTGACGTCTTTTGAAGACAAAAGATAAACGTACAAAAAAACGAACCTGAAATGCACATAGAAAACGTGTTAGAAGACAGGTTGTAAACATAAACAAAGGGTTTAAGGGTTCTGCACACGGCCAAACTGACAAATAGTTCTTTCCCAAACATTGTAGAGGAAAGAGAACATAAAGTTCGGAAAAACCGTCGTAAAGTGTACCATTTTAAAATTAAACTGAAATAGGCCGGCGTCTGTGCCACAAAAACTTGTCGTGCCCGCTGTACAACTCGCAGACCACAGTTTCTATGCAGAAATCCTCGAGTTAAATATTACTGATAACAGAACAAAAAAGTTCCCACTCATAACCTGGTCCCTTTGTTTGCAAATTGGGTCTAAAGTTCCAGTTTATCGGGTCTATCGTTTTGTTTCGTATGTGAACGGTAATAAGTGTTATGTTCTAGTGCATATTTTACAGACTTATCTTTCGGTGGCGCTTGCTATTAAAATGTCCTTATATTTCAGGTCTGTAAAATAATATCGGTAAAAAAAACTAAAGATGCTAACTTTAGTTATGATAAATAATTGTTCACCACGTTGTTGGGGATAGCTTAAGGTGGAATGCTTTCTTCATTTTCCTGGGAACAATAATGCAGAAAAACAGTTAACAAAATATTGCAGAAGACCTTTGATACCTTTTTAAATGCACATGAACAGTGGTTAGTATCACCAGAGGAACTGGTTCAGCGTGTCGTGTCAGGTTTGTTGTTGTTTATCCATTCTCTCCCTCTCTCTGCTGGAGAGGATGGCTGCTGTTTGAATATTGTTTAAATATAACTATCAAAAAATACAAAAGCCTAAACAGTAGCACTGCTTAACGAGAGTTTAGGCACACAAAAAGCATTGTATATAATTAAAACAAACCAAAGAAAGGCAAAACAATCCTCTTGCTAATGTAATAGCTGTCATATATAATATAATTAGAAAAAAGGTTATGAAAAATAAGTAATTAAACAATCTTGTAACTTCATTAAAGGCTAAGACTAAATTTTACTGAATGTAAATATGTTTTCTGTATCGAAATCCTATAAAATATTATAATCAACCTATGAATTGGCCTCTAATTAGATTAAATTATAATCTATTGATAATATATATGCTATGCTATGTTTAAGGTTGCATTGTTTACCTTGCTAGTCATTACTCAGAATAGTCAGTTAGATTGCAGTTTACACTATCATGGCAGTTGCTATAGAAAATTCACAGATTCTGTCTAAAATGAATGGAAAGAGCAAGGAAGGTTGTAAGTAAGAAGTTATCAAGTACAGTAGTCAAACCTAGCTGTTCTAAAGTAAAAGCTTTACCCAAATTTCCTGGTAGATTAAGATGATCATCAGTGATCACATAGAATAAAACTAAATCTGGCATTTTGGAAGAGGTTTGCATCATTTGCGAAAAGTCCTATTATAGTCAGGTTGCTTTCAATTTATTAGATGTCAGTTATTATAAGATTTTCTCCAAAGGTTTTAAAGAATGTATTTTCTCATAAATTGAGTTTTCATGTGTGTGTACAATTGAAATGGGTATACATCTTTGGGATTGAAGGAAAGGAAACCATAACACTTAGTAAAGGCTATGACATCAGATGCTGGGGAGCTAAGAGATGTAGCAAGACTTAAAAAAGACCATGATGTTTAATTATATAAGGGAAGTTCATCATGGAAGTGTATTAGTATTCAGTTCACAAAAGTAAAAACAATACATTGTACCATTGGAGTTATTATTCAATTACATTGACGGAGTAATCAAACTGATTGAGATTGTCATGCTGAAAGAACTGTATCATGAGTTTGTCAGAATAGTTACAGAAAATAAGGGTTTAAATGCCTGGGCTTATAGTAGATGGAGAGTAAAGCCGAAGATAAAGTCAAAGTTTAAAGAGAAACTATGTTTTCATGATCCACCTGAAAAAAGTCAATTTGGTGTTCAGAAATGCTAGAATGAAAGGTAACAGTGAAAGTGACACAGGCAGTGAATGTGAATTTCAACAAGAAGAATATTTCAACAAGTCCGTCAACCAGCCTCAAATTCATGCAGTGCAGCTTTGGAAATCAAAAAGAATGTAAAAGAAATTCCAGAAATGATTTGTTTGTGGCCACCCAAATCATCAGAGCTGACATTAAAGGATTATTTGAATCCTCCTAAACTTTTAAAGCTTTTTGTCTTGATGTCTTGATCTTTCTGATGACCCCACATTAGATAATATATGGACATTAAGGAGGAGTTTACACCAAAAGTTTTGATTGCCACCTGAGATATGATATTTTCATCATCAAAGAGCAAAAAAGCACTATCTTTAAGCATGGGAACAAAGTAGACAGTAGGCTCTAAAAAGTTGATTCAGTTATTGAATGGTTTTGGGCAGGGTATTTCCAATTCTGTTGTTAGATCTCATGAAACAGCACTTAAATGAATATGATCTCTGAAATAGCTCTACCATCAGCATTTCACAGTACTGTGTTCACAACTTTTGTTTGAGGGGACATTGACTTCAGAGAAAAAACAAGATCAGGTTAAGGTTCAACACATATGGCCAATGGTATAATAATTCAAAGAAGCAGTGAAGAATCTGCATCGAATGAAGGATTCCAACCAGTAGAGAAAAGTGAGTGATCTTTGAAAGAACCCATTAATAACATTTCACACTTTGTGTTGGGGAAAAAGGAGTCTAACTTAATGAACAGTACAAATTAAGCCTTGTTTGTTTGAATGAACAGGAATTTCTCCTGGAACAACTTCTTCTAAGATCGACAGATTTCGTAAAATACATCTTACATCTTACCTAGTTGGACAGGATTTAATACCTTACATTAACGCCTGCGATTAATGTTCCTGCCACAGGCATCTCTACATTTTACAAAATACTCATGTTACGGATAATATAAGAAACGAAGGAATAGGCGTTGATGATTACGATGATGATTATGACGAAGACGATTTGATACGTGCTTATTTGTCGACTATTAATCTTCTACTATCTGCGTTTCACTTACTAGTTTTCAGTGATTGAAAAGGTATGTCTTAAACGTTCCCTTTCATGTGTTTGCGAATACCCGCATACGAATTGCCATGAAAATTAGGCAACCTACGTCAGAAATTGCCTAATTACTTGAATTAAATGGATTTGTCTTTATTGCCCTCTCCTGTTCACTTTGATTTTCATAGTTTCTGGTTCATATGAAAGCAAAAATTAGGTGAACCATAAAGAACCACACACCTCCTCCTGAAAGGGTGGGTAAAATCCGATAGTCGTCTTTGTTCCATAAATAGTCTACAATACATTTTCAGATATATGTTTGGTGGGAAACTTTATTCTGCATTAAATTTCCTATACAATGATGTATAAAAATGTTTTTTTCCGCCATTTTGAATTTTTCTTCTTCTTATGACGTCACAAAATGTTTTTTTGGGTTATTACGTCACAACGGACCAGCGAATTCGTGGAAACTTTTTTGTTTCAGAACCACTACACACTCCTTAACATTATTCCAGCATAAAAGTGTGGTCTGCAAGTTGTACAGCGGAATATTTTTTCTGAACATCTTTTTGTTACACAGACGCCGGCCTAAAATAAACAGATCTCACTTTCGTTGACGTATTTTGTGCGCAGCAAAACTAACGTACGACGACGACAATGAACCTGTAATGCAGACAGATGATGAGTGTGGATGTTCAACAGTCGTAAAGTTTACCATTTTTTAACTATAATGAAAACAAATAAACAGATCTCACCTCGTTGACGTATTTTTTGGCGTTTTTGATTAAATATAAACAATCTCTATTGTCTATTGTCTAATTCTTTTGTATTTTGTTACGCTCACGTAGCCGCACTCAATAACAAATTAATTTGTTTACGTTCTGAACGAATTGGTTACTATAGTTTGCCCGATTGTGGAAAACAATTTTGATTGGTTCAAAAGCATCACGTCAATCAAAACAATCAAAATAAATCGAAATAAATGCGCATTGTATAGGTTTCCCGAAAGAAACGTCACACTTCGATTACGTATCATGTATGATTACGTAACTTTAGAAAGTGTCTCTCGGCCTCAGGTATTATGCGCATTGTGTTGGTCTCCCGAAAGAAACGTCACACTTAAATTACGTAACATTAAAAAAAAGTGTCTCTCGTTTCTGCGTGGTTTTACGACGAAAAGGGAAACAATAAGAAGGTTTTGACCGTGAAAAAAAAACAAATATATCACTCTCTAAAATAAAAACCGGATGCACAATCGCGAATTAGTATAATAAGACTAGTAACTCGCGAAAAAGTTTTTTACGGCTTTCTTTTTCGAAATGGATATGCAAGAATCCCACGTTCCCCCCGTGTGCAAACCCCAAGACGAAAACTTCAACCACGGAATTGTAAGTGGAAAGTGTATTGATATTGTAGAGCTCGAAAAACTGATCAAAAAATTGTATGGGATCGTTTCGCTACGACCAACCGTTGCAGAGATATTAAATTTAGGCCCAAATGTTGCGTGACCCCATTACCCGTAACGCAAACCCTAAAAAACGTCAGTTATCCCTATTGGTTCTCGAGATATTTCCCCCAAAATCTCGCGTTCGATTGGGGATGCAATGCAATGGTTCCCCGTGATATGCTAAAATGAAACTGACGTCACGCCGCGTGCTATTATACTAATCCTCGATTATCAATGGCCTAACGAAAAAATGACCACGATTAAGAAGATTTTGACCATTAAAAACCAAAAAAACAAACACTCACTAAATTAAAAGTGGGATGCACACACGCGGATTAGTATAATAAGACTAGTATCCCGGGTAAAAACCTTTTACCGAACTTAACTTCGAAAATATTAGGTCAAATCCACCATTCCCGTGTACGTACCCCGTGACGAAAAAATAAATCATAGAATCGCAACTCAAAAGTTTACCCATGTTGTAGAGCTCGAAAAGCTGATCAAAAAAGTGTATGGGACCGTTGCAGAGATATCGTTCATCAAAGATTTTAATGAGGTCATATCCGCAGTACCAAATAAAATTTAGGCCCAAATGTTGCGTCACTCCGTCACCCGTATCGCGGACCCCAAAAAACGTCAGTTATCCCTATTGGTTCTCGAGATATGTCCCCAAAAACGTCGCGTTCGATTGGGGTTGCAATGCAATGATTCCCCCGTGATGCGATAAAAATAACTGACGTCACGCCACGTGCTATTATACTAATCGTCAATTGTCAATGGTCTAACGAAAAAATGACCACGATTAAGAAGATTTTGACCGTAAATTTTAAAAAAACACAACACTCTCTAAAATAAAAGTGGGATGCACGACTGCGAATTAGTATAAGTAGACTAGTATCCCGGGTAAAAGTTTTTTACGGAACTTAACTTTGAAAACGTTAAGTCAAATCCACCATTCCCGTGCACGTACCCCGTGACGAAAAAATAAATCATAGAATCGCAGCTCAAAAGTGTACCTATGTTGTAGAGCTCGAAAAACTGATTAAAAAAATGTATGGGATCATTTCGCTACGACCAACCGTTGGAGAGATATCATCAATCAAGGATTTTGATGACGTCATATCCGCAGTACGAAATAAAATTTAGACCCAAATGTTGCGTCACCCTATCGCCCGTATCGCTGACCCCCCAAAAACGTCAGTTATCCCTATTGGTTTTTGAGATATTTCCCCAAAAACGTCGCGTTCTATTGGGGATGCAATGCAATGATTCCCCGTGATCATAAAAAACTGACGTCAAATGATGCCACGTGCTTTTGGAATGATCGTGAAAAAAGTGTCTCTCGCATCTACGTGGTTTTACGCGCACATAAGAGGACGATGACCGTAAAAATTAAACAAATACATCACTCTCTAAAATAAAAACCGGATGCACAATCGCGAATTAGTATAATAAGATAGTATCTCGCGTAAAAGTTTTTTACGACTTTAATTTTGAAGAGAATCTGCAGAAATACGACGCGTTCCCGTGTGTGTACCCCGTGACGAAAATTTCAATTACGGAATCGGGAAAATGTACCCATGTTGTAGAGCTGGAAAAACTGAGCAAAAAAATGTATGGGATCGTTTTGCTACGATCAACCGTTGCAGAGATATCGTCAATCATAGATTTTAATGACGTCATATCCGCAGTACCAAATAAAATTTAGGCCCAAATGATGCGTCACCCCATTACCCGTATCGCGGACCCTAAAAAACGTCAGTTATCCCTATTGGTTCTCGAGATATTTCCCCAAAAACGTCGCGTTCGAATGGGGATGCAATGCAATGGTTCCCCGTGAACATAAAAACATCTGACGTCAAGTGCCACGTGCTATTATACTAATCGTGAATGTGTCTTGCGTGGGCGAACTGCCGCTATATGACCACGATTAAGAAGATTTTGACCATTAAAAAACAAAAAAACAAACACCCTCTAAATTAAAAGTGGGATGCACACACGCGGATTAGTATAATAAGACTAGCCGCCAGGGCGGCGTCGCTCGCCACCCATGTTCAGCTTGCGTTGTGTCGCAGAATTTAACTTGTGTAAAAGATTTTATAATTTTTTAATTCATTTCTAACATTCAGAAGAATTAAAACAGAAACAAACAGCAATACGTCTCAGAATATACATATACGCAGAAGAGAAGTAACTTTAATGTAAAAAATGGCAATATATAACACAGAACTGTTTACCCAGACATACAAAACCAAACATTGAATAACATTACAAAAATGTTAATTCAAAACAAATTGATACCTTCCAACTTTTGCTTTTGTTCCAAAGTTACTACTGGACTGCAATCATTAATGAATTTTGAAATGATATATAGTCTGTTCTTCCCAAAACCATCAACATCATGATTAAAACCATGAGTTTCATTTCTTTATGTTTTTTTATTATTGCCTAAAAGAATAATATTTCAATTGTAACACCGAAAATAAAAAAAAAGCAAAAAGAAACAAAAAACAAAAAAGGAAATTCAAGTGCGCATTTATCCTAAAAACAATAACTAAAAACACAAATTTACCCAGAAGATAAAAAGTAACAAATAAAAACATAATGCCAAACTATACACCCAGGCATAGTACGTAAACAATCATATACCATAACACAAAATAATGCATAAGTTTGATAAAATGTAGACTGAAAAAAAATCCATCCAATAATCCTTCTTTTTTGTAGGACATAATTCATAATTTAACCATGTGCTTCATTTCTTTAATGGTTATATACACTTTTTCTTTTCTGACCTAATAAAAAAAGAAAATATTTCAGTTGAAAAACAGCTAAAATAATCACATTCATTGCAACCATATTGAAGCAAACAAAAACAAAAGACATAAAGTTGGCTGGAAGACAGGCAGATAGACAAAGTACCAAGCATCTTAAATTGTACAGGAAAATCTAATAAAAGGCAGACATGGTTGACGTTCCCCCCATTTCCACAGCCATGAGAACCATGTTTAATTGATTTGTAAATAAATAAATTACAGCGCGCGTTACCAAAACAAATTTCGTTCGTTCCGCGTTCCTTTTCATCCAGCATCCAGTTTTCATCCAGCAAAGATACATACTAAATGATAGAATTATTTTGACTCATATATCTTTTCAAAACTCAATTAATTAATCTTTCAAAACTAAATTAAAATGAAAACCATTCGTTACTGTGTAAATGAACATCATTTTTTTCTGGATTTCCTCACTGCACTTTCTTCTGTATAGCCATAACTAAAATGTAAACAAACATTTAAATACATACATAACTTACCTGTTCTTTTATTAATCTAAAATAGAATAATAGCAGTAAAAGTTAAGCAATAAACGTTTTATAATAATACCTTCACGTACAGACCTGTTGTTCGTTCGTCAAACGATTAATGAAAATGATTTTTTCTGCATTTCTTCACTGCACTTTCTTCTATATAGCCACATCTGATAACTAAAACAAAGTAAAACGAAAACTAAAACAAAGTAAAACGTTGAAACATGTGCTGGATGTATACTCGTTATTTGTTGTTCGTTTTCGTTTTCCACATAAAAAAACATTTCAGTATGATTTTACATAATACATACATAAATAATACGTCAATACATTTACTTACGTTCTTTTATTAATCTAAAATAGAAAAACAACAAAAGAAAAGCAAATAAACGTTTTATAATAATACCTTCGTACAGACCTGTTCGTTCGTCAAACGATTAATGAAAATGGATTTCTTATCAACGAACATTGTCGCTATAGTTTTTCCGATTTCGGCAACCAATGAAAACGGCGAAAAGACGATCACGTGTCAAAACAAATGATCGTTGGATTGCAGTGGAAGAGTTTCTTCACTGGCCGGACTGCCGCTATATGACCACGATTAAGAAGATTTTGACCATTAAAAAAACAAAAACAAAACACTCTCTAAATTAAAAGTGGGATGCACACACGCAGATTAGTATAAGTAGACTAGACGCCAAGGCGTCGTCGCACGCCGCCAACGATCGACATGCATTTCAGAAAAAACATTTCTTACTGGTTTTTATTTCGAAAATGAACCCGTGTCCCGTGTAAGCGTATGAACGTTGTTGTATGTACTGATAAAAAAAACTGACGTCAAATGAATGATTCAGTAGAATCTGACGTCATTACAGAGAAAAAAACATTCTCGCATCTGCGTGGTTTTACGCAGACAATATAGGAAATCCTACGTAAAATTTAGTTAAATATATCACTCTCTAAAATAAAAGTGTGACACACAACGCGAATTAGTATAATAAGACTAGTATCCCGGGTAAAAACTTTTTACCGAACTTAACTTCGAAAACATTAGGTCAAATCCACCATTCCCGTGTACGTACCCCGTGACGAAAAAATAAATCATAGAATCGCAACTCAAAGACATCCCAGGCGGCGTCGCTCGCCACCCATGTTCAGTATGCGTTGTGTTGCAAAATTTAACTCGGGTAAAAGTTTTTACAGGCATTAATTTTTTATATAATTAATTTCTTACATTCAGAAGATTAAAAACAGAAACAAATAGCAACATGGCTCAGAATAATATATTTATACGCAGAAGAGAAGTAACTTTAATGTAAAAAAAATGGCAATATATAACACAGAACTGTTTACCCAGACATACGAAACCAAACATTACAAAATGTTAATTCAAAACAAATTGATACCTTCCAACTTTTTCTTTTGTTCCAAAGTTACTACTCGACTGCAACCATTAATGAATTTTTGATTAAAAATTAATAAATTGTAATACCGAAAACCTAATCATGCTATAACAATATTAAAATAAAAAATAAAACAAAACCAAAGAAAAAACAAAAAGAAAATTCAAGTACGCATTTATCCTAAAGATAACAATTAAAAACGAAATTTGGTCTATAAAGTCAACCGATACTGTGAGTCAATACGGGTTCACTCAACACTGGAGCTGAACAGAGTAAAGACTTTTACCTGGCATACACAACCAAACATCAAATTAATAAATATAATTGAAACAACAAAATGCCCTACTTTGACCAAAACCATAATTGAATACCCAGAAGATATTAAAAGCAACAAATAAAAACATAATGCTAAACTTATATACCTAGCAAGTATGTATGTAGCAATTAACATAACACAAAATAATGAATGCCGTAAACAAATATAAACTGAAGAAAAATATACCCCAAGAATGCTTCTTTTTTGTAGTACAATCGCAATGAAATACATAATCCATTCTTCTCTTAAACAACCTTCTCAACATACCATGTGTTTCATTTATACATTTATAAATTTCGTTTATAAATAGCTACACTTTTTCTTTTCTGACCTAAAAGAAAAAGATTTCAGTAAAGAACAGCTACAATACTTACTACTACTGCAACCATGTTTAAGCAAACCAAAACAAAAGGCATAAATGGCTGGCAGAAAGGCATGCAGAGAAAGCATCAAACATCGTCAATAGATACAATTTGACAGCATAACACGTTCCCTACTTCCACAGCCATGAGAAAGGAAAACAGTCATAGGCATAGCTGTGGGACCATTTTTAATTGATCTGTAAATAAATAAATCAAATAAAATCTTCTTTGCTAACTATAAAAATAATAATAGCGCGCGTTACCAAAACAAATTACTCTCGTCTTCGTTTTTCATCCAGTAGCGTATAAACTAAACGAAAGAACTCATATAATAAGATATCTATTCAAAGCTGTAGTATTTAATCTTTCAAAACTAAATTAAAACCATTCCTTACTGTGTAAATAAACATCATTTTGTTCTGCATTTCTTCACTACACTTTCTTCTGTATAGCGATATTTGATAACTAAAACGTAAACAAACATTTACATACATTTAAATACAAATACATGTACCTAACTTGTTCTTTTATTAATCAAAAATAAAAGTTTTATAATAATACCTTTTTTTCGTTCGATCTTTCTGCAGCTAACTTTTAAAATCTTCACTGCACTTCTTCTGTATATGATTTTTCATTGTAAACAAACAACTAACTCACTTACACGTGCTACCCGATAATAAAACGTTTTATAATAATAACAGTACCTTCGTGCATACAAACCTGTGTTTCTTCGTCAGTTTCTTCGTCAGCCTAAAACAATCAAATTTAAATTAAAATATTCGTATACAAAAAGAAACACGTCTTCTTCGCGAAGTTTCTTGCTCACGAAACGATCGTTGACAAATTTCGAACGAAGAAGATTGCATTGCTCGCACTCCTCCAAAGACGTTTTTCGGCTGATATCCACTGCGCAAACCAAAAATAACAAAACGGAGGAGCATATACTAATCGCGGAAAATCAAAAAAAGTGTTCTCGACTCTACGACGTGGTTTTACGACAAAAAGGGAAAAAATAAGAAGGATTTGACCGTGAAAAAAAAACAAACAAATATGTCACCCTCTAAAATAAAAGTGTGACACACAACGCGAATTAGTATAATAAGACTAGTATCTCGCGTAAAAGTTTTTTACGGCTTTAATTTCGAAACGGATGTGCAAGAATCTCGCGTTCCCGTGTGAGAAAATTTCAATTACGGAATCGGGACTGGAAAGTGTACCCATGTTGTAGAGCTTGAAAGAATGAGCAAAAAAATGTATGGGATCGTTTCGCTACGACCAACCGTTGCTCAGATATGGTCGATCAAAGGTTTTGATGACGTCATAGCCGCAGTACCAAATTAAATTTTGGACCAAATTTAGCGTCACCCCATCACCCGTATCGCGAAGCCTAAAAAACGTCAGTTATCCTCATTGGTTCTCGAGATATTTTCCCAAAAACGTCGCGTTCGATTGGGGATGCAATGCAATGGTTCCCCGTGATCATAAAACATCTGACGTCAAATGCCACGTGCTATTTTACTAATCGTGAATGTGTCTTGCGTGGGCGAACTGCCGCTATATGACCACGATTAAGAAGATTTTGACCATTAAAAAACAAAAAAAAACAAACACTCTCTAAATTAAAAGTGGGATGCACACACGCGGATTAGTATAATAAGACTAGTATCTCGCGTAAAAGTTTTTTACGACTCAATTTCGAAAAGAATCCGCAGAAATACGACGCGTTCCCGTGTGCAAACCCCGTGACGAAAAATTAAACCACGGAATTGTAAGTGAAAAGTGTATCCATGTTGTAGAGCTCGAAAAACTAAGCAAAAAAAAGTATGGGATCGTTTCGCTACGATCAACCGTTGCAGAGATATCGTCCATCAAAGATTTTAATGACGTCATATCCGCAGTACCAAATAAAATTTAGTCCCAAATGATGCGTCATCCCATCACCCGTGTCACCAACCCCAAAAAACGTCAGTTATCCCTATTGGTTCTCGAGATATTTCCCCAAAAACGTCGCGTTCGATTGGGGTCGCAATGCAATGGTTCCTCCGTGATATGCTAAAATGAAACTGACGTCACGCCGCGTGCTATTATACTAATCGTCAATTGTCAATGGTCTAACCAAAAATATGACCACGATTAAGAAGATTTTGACCATTAAAAAACAAAAAAACAAACACTCTCTAAGTTAAATGTGTTGCACACAACGCGAATTGGTATATATAGACTAGTATCCCGTGTAAAAATTTTTTACGGGTTTTAATTCTGAAAATGACGTCTCAAAAATGGTGTCGAAAAATGACACTCGCCACTCATGTTCAGCCTGCGTTGTGTCATTGGTAAAACATTTGTGAGCATTTATCTTATATTACTTATTGTGTAATACAAAAGTACAATAAAATATGTTTATCAGAAAAGTGTATTAAATATTTGCTACGAAATTTAAACAGCCATTTCATACATCATCGAACTTCAAACTAAGTTTGGAATTGGAAACTAAGTTGACAAAACCAAGCAATGAGATGGCACTCCATTAATCAGATCTGTAATTCAGTGTGCAAAATCGTCAAAAAATCACTGTGACGGAGAGCATTCATAGTGAAATTGTGTGTAGATTTCTATAGAAATGCACTCTTTCGCAGATACTTTTTAATAAACGTGCTATAAATATTTAAAATTTCTGTTCGACACTAATTCAACAATAATTGACAATAATTGATCAATAACAATAATTGATCGCCACCCATGTTCAGCATGCGTCCAGTTCACGAAAATTTAAATTAAGGAATTGGGTCCAAAAATTGATAAAAAATGTATGGGATGGTTTTAACCCAGGTAAAACGTTTTCGAAAATGCTGACTATAAGGATAGGCAAAAAATGTCATAGAATGATCAGCAGGAACATAAATTCTCATGAAAAACTGTTGACAATACTACACCAAAAAAGCATCCTAAGATAGCATACACAAACAAATAAATAAATAAATAAACCAAATAAAGGTTATCTTTAATCACTTTGCAAAAGTATATCGACTTCGTTAACAGTCCTCGAATGCGTTTCGATGGTTTAATCCATTTATTCTTGGATATAATAATTCTCGGTGAATAGCGAGTACATTGCATCTTTGAACGTAGTTGTGCAATGATAACAGTGATATGACTTCGTTAACAGTCCTCCAATTTTGTTTTATGGTTTAGTCCATTATTCTTGGAAATAATAATTCTCGGTAGCGAGTGCATTGCATCTACGTACGCATGCAGTTGGAATTATCGGATCTTCCGAAAAGTGAATTTTTAAAAATTGATGACATATTATTCGTAAGAGAAACCAAAGAATCTAAAAAAATAAATAAATAAAGTTGAGGTTGAATTTAAAATCCGAAATGTGCAGCTGACAATATATCTTCGAACTAAACTTTCATTTACAATTACCTGACAACGCTTTTAGACTAAAGCAGATACGGTTATTGATAGGATACTATCAAAAAAGGTTTTTCCCATGAACTACCAACACCAAGTTGACCTCATTACTATAAATCTAAAGAATCTGAATAAATATAAGTTAAAGATAACGAATTATCATCGATTGTTTGTGTCAGCAGTTAATCAATTTTGTTAGTTAGGAAAGAAGATGTGATTTATTTAATTACAGTTCGCTTTGTTATTAATAAACAGCTGCTCGTTCCCAGCCAATTTCTCTATTGTCTTATTTCTGCTGACATCAGCATATTCCATTCATTATCTTTAACACAGAGACAATAAGCTCTTTATCCTCAATAAACTAAATTACTAACTTTTAGGAATAGTAATCTATCAAACTGACAAAGAAGTTTCCTCTTAAACCATAACCTGTAATGTCATTTCACAAAACAGGCTACAGGATAGTGAAATAAAGGTCAAAGGAAGTATGTAACAACTTTTATTCCAACTAAAAACAACAAATATTAACATATACAGCGATGGTATGGAACTACCATACACTGACCGTGAATAACTGATTAAATACCCTATGCATTTCTTGTTAGTAGAAGCTCTATAGTTTATTAGAAAGAGGAATTTCTACACCTTGTGTAACAGAATCGATCTAAGCAAAAACAAAATTCTTAAAAATCCTTATTAATAGGCAATGAGCATTAATCAACCATTCACAGGAGCAGCTATTTAGACTTCTACCAGCCAAAGATGTTTTCCAAAACGCAGAGAATTACCTTTAATGAAAAAGCTTCAGCTCTATGTATGGTAGTTCCATACCATATAAAAACTAAACTACCTAAAATAAACATTTTCAACAAAATACTGTGTGTTTAACCCGGAATATTTTGGAACGTAGTTATTTTTTTTTTGAGTTTTTTTTTTTTTGATTTTTTTTTGAGGGGGGACGAATCCCTCGTAGTCTCGCCCCCCATTTTTTTTCCACACCCAGAACGCGCGGTTAGACCGCGGTCCTGGGTGGGTTTTTCGGTATGTATGAAATTCCTTTCGTGTCACTATAATGTAAGAACAAAAAATGATTAGTAATAATTTAAGATTTAATTATTAATAGGTATCAATTAAAGGAATTACTACATAGACAGATTAAAGATACTATTGACGCTGAGAATTAATATCTCCAAGAACAAATTCAGTTGAGTTTTAACAGAAATATTTGTGTTACTTACAGTGGGTAGCTTGTTTAGCTTCCTTTTGTTCTAAAAAAGACAGCGAGGCATTAATTAACGAAATTACCACATAGACAGATTAAAAATGTGCTATTAAGGCTGAGAATTATTATATCCGAGAATAAATTCAATTGATATTTATCAGACATTTTTGTATTAGGGAAAAAATCCTTACTCTCCAAATTTTGGGTAGATGTTGTTGCTATAATATAAAAGAGAAACAGTATAAATACTACGTCTGCCAAAGTGCATTCACAGATCAACAGACTAACACGATGTTTTATGTAAAACAATTTATAACTCACAACTGCTGGGATCTTTAGCATCTAAACAGAAAGAATATTAGTAAGAATATTTCAATAGTGAACATGATAAGAGGTAACATGTATTAGAGAAAGAATCCTTACTTCTCAAATTTTGAACAGAAGTTGTTACCATAATGGTAATAAGAGAAACAGTATAAATCACTTCATCTGTCAAAGTTAAATACATGTATTTAAGTAAAATGTTAAAAAGGAAAATATCAAACCATTTTCTGCAGCATTCCCTATGAATAAAATATAATGAAATTACAATAACATGACTGATAAGCAAAACTTGGCTGAATGAAAATAAGAAGTTACCTTCCCCCAAAAGACCCTTCTCTTCTGAAATGAAAGGAGTAATTTAATATTCACCAATAGTAATTCTAAATGACACTAATGGTATTCTATTGAAGCAATAATTCCTTTTACCTTCGGGTGTTATTTCATCATTCTCTAAAATATAGAAGGTATAAATAGACCGTCTTTTCTTTTACTTTATTATAGTTACAGTTTTATTTTGAAAACTTACCAGGTTCTTGAACTCCATCATGAAGCACTAAAATAGAATACATACTCACATGGATTTATACTGCATTTAATAATTCCAATATATTGGAAAGCTCTATATGCTTACTGGCTTCATCAGTTACATTAGGACCTGAAATAAAACAGTGAAAAATTAATTTTGTATTCAAAAACAACAGTATAAAAACATATAAAAAGCATTTACCTTCACGTGCCACTGCCATTTTTTATTTTTATTATAATTTTTAGTTCACTAAAAAAAGAAACAACTTAGAATTAATTTTTTAAAAGGATGAATGCCCTGACTTTTGGTTCATGGATGGTGCATGCAAGAACTTTTCATATAATTGTTATTGCCACAAACAAAATTAAGATGCAAGAGACGAATGCATGCACAACCCATGGTAACAGAGTACACGACGTGAACGTAAGTCAATGGGACTTGTACTCCGCCTAAAAACAAACATACAGAAATAAACTGTTTTTTAGGCAAAATAATTAAGTAACTATAAAAGCATATCTTTACATCCATATTTAGCATTGCAACAAAGAAAATGTCATTGAATTAACAAATTAACACTATAATATCAATCATTAACAGTTGAGCAACAGACACTATAGGAAAACTCATGACAGTATATACTACGATATAAAAGTCATGACGCTATAGAGGAAAAGCTGCTTTTAAACAACTGCAATGCAAATCACTCCCAAATGAGTGACGATACGATCAATGTACAACCGGAAACTGATATTTTTACTTTTCCGGTATCTTTGAAACTCATAATCCAAATCCTTTGCACATACCAAGTATATAGATGAAAACAAAAGATATGTAGAATTAAGTTACTGTAATACTTGTGGAAAGACAACATTTTGAGTATACATCTTTCCATTGATATAACCTTGTTTCCCAGTAGCAGCAACTTTGATTTTCACATTATCAAATGCCTTTGCCCTGGAACATGCCACATATAACTGACCATGAGAAAAGCACGGCCTCTGCAAAAACAAACCAATTTTATCAAATGTTTGGCCTTGACTCTTGTTAATAGTGAAAGAGTAGGCCAAACGGATAGGCAATTGCCTGCGTTTTAATATAAAAGGCATACCTGTATCTGAAGGTGACAGTTCAACCCTAGGTATGAAAATGATTTCTCCAACTGCTGACCCTGTCAAAACTTCAGCTTTAATAAAATTATTAGATAGTTCGCGAACAATCAAGCAGGTGCCATTACAGAGACCTTTCCTGATGTTCAGATTCCTCAAAAGCATTATGATAGCCCCAACTTTAAGTTTCAAACAATGTGGAGGCATACCGGAAGGTGTTATGCTGTTCAGAAAATCAAGCGGATAAATTTGCTGCTCGTCTTCATCATCACATACCACTTCATCAGCACTGTAAGAACAAATTGCATCTCCTTCTAATCTTTCCAACACCTCATTGTTAATGATCAATGATTGCTCGTTTGTTGGTGTCAGAATGGCTGTTGAGGCGTATTCGTGAGGTTCCAATCCGTCATACATCACCGATATAATTGAAGTGTTGTGGGGAACAACACAACAATCGGGGATTTCAATAGAACCCTTAGCCGGTTCATTTTGTTTTGTTGGCAGTTCACCATTACCAAGTTGTAATAACCAAGCACAGAATTCTTGTTCTTCCGGCCTGGCTCTCATGTTCTCGGTAAGTGAGTACTTTACCACTGATGCCCACATAACAGAACTTGTCAAGCAAACTTCTATTACATCAGTTGGTTTTGCTTTCTTCACAACTGGCAAACACTGACGAAAATCTCCGCCCCACAAAAGTACCTTTCCACCGAAAAGTGCGTCACTGCCGCAAATGTCACGAAGCAGCCTGTTGATAGCATGGAAAATGTACGTAGAAACCATTGTGGCTTCATCGATCAGAAACAGGTCAATACTTCGAAGGTATTCTGCATGTTTAGATGTTGGTGTTATGTTACATACACTGTTTTCTAAAACAGGAACAGGCAAACGAAATAAGGAATGCAATGTACAACCACCAGATAATAAAGTGGCTGCAATACCTGTGAATGCAGCAGTAGCAACTTTCCAACCTGTGGCTCCACATGCTGTAATAACATAGTTATATGTAAATGTTTTACCTGTGCCAGCTGGTCCATCCAGATAAAACAATGTTTCAAGTTGTGCTAATCCATTGCGCACATTTGAAACAGCAGACAAAATCGCATCTGCAACAACTAACTGCTGTTCGTTAAGCTGAGGCCTTACCTGCTGGGCCCTGTCAATGTAAACATTCACATCGACTTCTTCCTCAGGGATCTGCTGAACCAACTCTGGAAGCTTAAATTGTGTTAAGGACATACCAAATTGTTTTAGGACATTATCAATGTAACCCAAAACCCTTTGCTCTGCTTGAGGAGCCGCCAATGTTCGAGCGTAGTCCTCGCACAGTTGCCCCTTGAATGTATTCCACAACTCGAGAGGATTGGAGGGTTCGCAATGTGTCAAAATCGTGACAAACAGTTGTCTAAGCTGTTGAGGCATCTGGAAGGTTGATGCTTCTTCCAACGTATTGTGCCACTCTTCGTCATCTTGAAGAAGACGTCTGGCAGTACACGCCTCTCGGAACGTGTCGTAAACCACTCCATCAAAAGTACGTAGATATTCGAATGATGTAGCGCCTGGAACATGCAGCAACAAAACTCGAAGGAAAAATCGTTCTCTTTCTGATGGTCGTGCATTATATAACCGAGCGACTATAGGCTTTAATGTTCTTTTTCGTTTTTGCCATTTTTTCTCTTTGCCATGGAAGACATAATGGTACGGAATATCTGAGTAAAGATACTGTCGAGCATCAGGATCTTCTACATTCAGATTAAACCATGCTGCAAGGTGACTATCATTCAATGCCCCTTCAGCAGCTTCCTCTTCTTCGCCAGCTCTAAAATAAACTTGATGACGATCAGGTAAATGAACAGCTAATCGCTTAATAGTATGCGATTTTTCATGCATAGAGAACTCAAATATTCTCCATAATGCTTCGGGCGCACTAACATATCGAGCATCCAGAAACGTTTTTATTTCCTCATGTTCCAAACGTTCATTAATCTCGATATTAGCACGATCATGTCCTTTGTAAATGTATTTAAAGAGATACTTTACACTTTTGATTGTGGTACATGCTTCCAAATTGATGTGAGCATTATACTTCTTGGACAACCACGGACAGTACGGAACTACCCATTGATTATCTAAGTCCACATTTCTAACACTCACTGTACGGCCATTGTTACGTCTGCGATACAGTGGATACCCATTTGCATTCATTTGGGTTGCTTCACAAAATCGTTTTGGGAAATCCTTGGTGCAGTTGCCATCATCTCCCATACAAACTGCATTAGGGTTAGCATTCCCACAGGGACCATGAATCATACATGTCTTGATGATATTATGAAGTTCAGGTTCCTGTTCAGGATCTGGTATTTCAGCAGAAATTAAGCTGTCGATGTCATCAGCATTACACAGTTTATCCTCTTGTGCTAAATGGATAAGAATATGAGCATGAGGTAAAGAACGTTTCTGAAATTCAATAACATACAAATGGGAAATGGCTTTCCCCAAAACACCATTTTTATTAATGTCCTCCAAAAGTGCTTTTAATTTCAAATTGAAAACACGTGTAATCAAATCAGGACGATAATGTGCAGGCTCATTATCTAAGTTTTCTGTGATTTCCTTCCATTTTGGATTACAGGTAAATGTGCAAAACAAATCCGGTTTGCCCATTTTAGTTACCATGGCCATAGCATCTTGATAATTCTGTTGCATGGCCCTAGGACCACCCTGAAAAGAAGATGGAAGAATCACCGGTCTGCCTGCTTGAAGGCCACGGTTTTCTGCAACATTTTCAAGATAATCAATGAGCCCTTGATATTGCTCAACCCGGAAATTACCCTGACTTCGCCGAATGTAATTAAGACGGTCGGATTCAACTTTGCAGTAACAATCTACAGCAAATTGCTGAAGTAACCTTTTACCTTTTAAGATGGGGCTAAAAGCATCTCTAAATGCAAACCTATAAGTATAATATTGCAACATGGTAGTACGACAATGCTGGCCTGTTGCATATTCTGCTACGTGAGGAATGTCAGAGCTCCAACCCAACTCTCCTCTTGGAAAAAATACAGGATACACCATTGGATCAAGATTAGGTGAATGAACAGGCAAATCCTGCAATGGTCTATCTCGAGGGTAAACAACAATGTCTCGAGCCAATGGTGGTGCACCATCTTCACCAACAAAAACAGCAGCTACTTCATCATGATGAGGTAGATTGTATCGACGCCTGTCACCACCACTTCTCAAGTGCATTCTAACCTGAAAATCAAAAGCAAATTATCAAAAGCAGTTGAAAGATCAGTATTTAGTAAATATCTATCAGCAAATATCTATTTCCACTTACCTCAGATGGGTGGCGATTCTGTTCATTTGCGCGATGCAGTTCCTCTGCTTCTACCTCATTCATGTGTTTATAAGCAGCTGCATAAGGACTCTCCCGTAAAATGATATCTTGCAAAGTTTGCATGACTTCAGGGGAGCAACCTTGATTTTCTGGTCTTGCCATTCGCTCGTTGAATGCATCCATACCATCATAAATATATAGTTGACCATATGATGGAGGAACACCTGGCGGTGGGTGTAAATTACCTGTTCGGTGACATACCTGGCCATACGAAAAACTGGTGGACCACGACCTGGCGGTACAGCCAATTTCGCATCCATAGAAGCAAAAGCAACCGAACTGTTGAACTTTCGAATATTTTCTTGAAAGTTCTTTGCTTGATTGTTATCACCTACTAAAAGATCTTTAAGGTCATTAGGATAATAAATGTTATCTAAATGAACTTTACCATTGTGACAACACTTAAAATTAGTTTCCTCAGCAAACATCCTGGCACCGCAAAACTGACAGACTTTGTCCATGGCACCAAGATAGTGTAGCTCAGGTAGTTGGTCTTGCCTAGCACTACGATGCAATTGGGGATTTGCATTTCGTTGAGCACCCCGCCTTGCCCTCATGCGATGAACATTAGCATTTCGCCGGGCTAACCCTTGACCGTCATCTTCAAGTTGATGATACTGAACACGTCTTTCAGCATTATTGATTCGAAGTCGTTCATTTTCTGATGCGACCTGCTGAATATTTGGTGGCTGGATATTAATGTTTTGCTGAAGCTGTTGGCGCCTTGCCTCAGCCACATCCTCATGTGCATGCCGACACTGAATAACAGAGCGCATTTGTTGCTGATCAGGTGGCTGGAACACAAACTGGCCATTCCTAAAAACTGTTTGGAAGCCAGGAATAATATTAGTGCCTCTTATATTAAACATCACAGCTCAGAAACACTAACAACAAAAAAAAGAAAGATATAGCTACCAACTGTGAATAAACAGCACAGATCTAGGCAGAAGCATAAGGAAACTGACTAATACAAAATAAAAAGAAACAAGAGCCAGATGGCGCAAAACGGTAGCAGCAAAAGTACTTGCCACAAGAATACTTTTAAATTTGAAATTTTACTTAAAGTTCTTAAACGTTCTGTGTAAACGTTATTTCTTGAGATATCTTACTGGTGGAAAACAGGCATAAACGATATTATAATGTTTAAAATTACTAACTCGTGTAAAAAGGGTCTAATCGCAACACACCAGCAATTAATTTATTAGAAGACAAAAGAATTATACATGCATGAGCTGTTTATAATGTACGTTTTTTTATAAGAGCTTATGTAGAAAAAAAAACGCGTTTCTTCGAAAAAAAATGTATGTTTTGAATTATAATTTTTTGAAACCGAAAATGAATTCAAACAGATAACTGCCTTTTTTTAACTCGATTTTTGAAAACCTTGATGTTCAAAGACAGAACAGATAGCTAACAAACGTAGAAAGTAATAAGAAAGTCTGATCTGTGCTTTACTGACACGAAAAACAAATCTATTTTCATGTGCCAAAGTTCATTGATTCAGTACCATAAAAGTAACTAAAAGTCCCAGTTTTATGTAGACCTATTTGATTAATATCCATTCCTTCATCAATTAAGTGATAAAATATCAAAGAAAACGTATTTTAAATGTATGTGATTGAAAACCTTCGAAAATTCAAAAGGCTGCGTTCGTTCATTAGAATGTATATTGAGTTTTTAGTGGGGACTCGCATACTCTAAATCGTAGGCTAAAAACTGCCGTTTCGGCCGGAGTAGTAGTAGTAGTAGTAGTAGTAGTAGTAGGAGTAGTAGTAGGAGTCCAAGGGTGTTTTAATACGGTATTCGCTTACGCTGCTACCGTAATAACCGAAACTGTGATAATAATCTTCAACGAACCTTTCTATCTAAGAACTAACTTCTTTTTTGAAAATAAACTGGAATGGAAAAACTCAACGTACAAAAACGAACCTGGAATGCAGACAGAAAACCTGTTAGAAGACAGAAAGAGTAATAGCTTTTAAACATAAACAAAGGATTAACAGTTCTTATAAACAATAGATAAACAGTTCTTAGGAAAGGATAAACACTGGGAATAAACATCGGAAGAACCGCCGTAAAGTTTACCATATTTAAATTATTATGAAAACAAATAAAGAGATCTCACCTCGTTGACGTATATTTCGTACGTATAAACAAAACAATCTCTCGATCAACAGGGCAGCAACCACAACAAATAGAATGATCTAATAAAATAAGAAAAGTAAGTAGCCTATTTTAAAATTTTAAACAAACGGTTTACCTGATCTTTCGCTTTCGATAATACAAACAAAACAATAACAAACGGTTTATACCTGATCTTTCGCTTTCGATAATACAAACAAAACAATGTATATACTATATCAAGCGTAACTGGAAAATTAAAAATTAATTTGTTTACGTTCTGAACGAATTGGTTGCTATAGTTTGCCCGATTCTGGAAACCAATTTTGATTGGCCAAAAAGCATTCACGTCAATCAAAACAATCAAAACAACCAAAATAAATGCGCATTGTATAGGTTTCCCGAAAGAAACGTCACACTTAGATTACGTATCATGTACACATGTATACTGATTACGTAACTTTTAAGAAGTGACTCTCTGCTTCTACCAGGTATTATGCGCATTGTGTTGGTCTCCCGAAAGAAACGTCACACTTAAATTACGTAACATTAAAAAAAGTGTCTCTCACCTCTACGTGGTTTTACGACGAAAAGGGAAAAAATAAGAAGGTTTTGACCGTGAAAAAAACAAAAACACAACACTCTCTAAAATAAAAGTGGTATGCACAAATGCGAATTAGTATAATAAGACTAGTATCCCGGGTAAAAACTTTTTACCGAACTTAACTTCGAAAACATTAGGTCAAATCCACCATTCCCGTGTACGTACCCCGTGACGAAAAAATAAATCATAGAATCGCAACTCAAAAACATCCCAGGCGGCGTCGCTCGCCACCCATGTTCAGTATGCGTTGTGTTGCGAAATTTAACTTGTGTAAAAGTTTCTACAGGCATTAATTTTTTAATTCATTTCTTACATTCAGAAGATTAAAAACAGAAACAAATAGCAACATGGCTCAGAATAATATATTTATACGCAGAAGAGAAGTAACTTTAATGTAAAAAAAAAATGGCAATATATAACACAGAACTGTTTACCCAGACATACGAAACCAAACATTACAAAATGTTAATTCAAAACAAATTGATACCTTCCAACTTTTTCTTTTGTTACAAAGTTACTACTGGACTGCAACCATTAATGAATTTTTGAAATGATAATAGTCTGTTCTTCCCAAAACCATCAACGTCATGATTAAAATCATGAGTTTCATTTCTTTATGCTTTTTTTATTATTACCTAAAAGGATAATGTTTATGGTTATGTTAATGTAAAAGGATAACGCTTTTCCGATTCAAGTGAATCGCTTTCGAAATCGCTTTTCCGATTATTTTGAATCGATTTTTTGCAGCTAAAAATCGATTTTAAAGAATCGATTTTTCGCTTGTTATCCTTTTCCCATAAACCGTCACATATATAGTCTGTTCTTCCCAAAACCATCAACGTCATGATTAAAATCATGAGTTTCATTTCTTTATGCTTTTTTTATTATTACCTAAAAGGATAATGTTTCAATTGTAATACCGAAAACCTAATCATGCTATAAGAATATTGAAATAAACAACAACAAAAAAAAAAGAAAAAAAAAATTAAATTCAAGTACGCATTTATCCTAAAAACAATAACTAAGAACAAAAATTTACCCAGAAGTCACAAATAAAATCATAATGCCAAAGTTAATTACCCAGGCATAGTACGTAAACGATTACCATAACACAAAATAATGCATAAACATGAAAAAATAAAAAAATAAGAAAAATTCCATGAATTAGAATGTCGCATAAACAAATACAGGTATATACATCCACTGGGAGCATTATCAAAAACAAATTCAAATTATGATGCTGATAATAGTCGGAAAGTCAGACAGAGATACATTACACATGAAACAACAGTGAATAATTATTAGCTGGATGACGAAGAAGAACATGATCAAACTAAATACCCAAGTATTCCCAAACTCATAATATAAAGATACTTTCCTAAATGACGTTTATTTGTTTACTTTCTTTCTTGTGAAAAAGGAACAAACCTAAATGAATAAACCATGCAGAAGAAGACACTATAATCACATTTAAAAAGTAAAAATACGCTTAAATGAATAAAATCTATAAAGATCATGTATGATGTAGCTACAGCCAAAGAGCCTTTCAACAGCAACAGCTTACGCTTGCCTCATGGTCACAACTCTGGAACCATTTTTGTTTTTGTAAATAACAGAACAATATAATAATACAGAATAATAATAAGTAACATCACCTTTGCTAAGCATGCTGTTGTTAACAATAACAACGATGCTCCACATCCAAGTTATTCGCCCCGTAAAGTTTTTCTTTCTTTTTCGTCTTTCTCTAATGCTAACGAAGAAAACAATCAGTTTTTCGTATATTTATGTCCACTTCTTAATTAAATCTCTACGAAGTGGTAGCTCAACGAAAACGATAAAAAAACAAAAACATTTTACCAGTGAGTAAAGATCTTTCTGCAGGCATCCGTTTTTAAGTTCTAGAAACAAAAAAGGAAAGGTATTATAATAAGTAAAGTTAGTAAATAAGTAAAAGATTCTGCACTGTAAACAATAATGTACTCTACTTGATAAACCCGCATAGAAAACGATCCCGAAACTTAAATTTTTTTCAGTTCTTTCGTCGATTTGCTTCCACACTTGTTAGTTCAATCTTCACGATACGTTTTTTCGCAGAAACTACCTAAAACAATCAAATTTAAATTAAAATATTCGTATACAAAAAGAAACACGTCTTCTTCGCGAAGTTTCTTGCTCACGAAATGATCGTTGACAAATTTCGAACGAAGAAGATTGCATTGCTCGCACTCCTCCAAAGACGTTTTTCGGCTGATTTCCACTGCGCAAACCAAAAATAACAAAACGGAGGAGCATATACTAATCGCGGAATGTGAATGTGTCTTGCGTGGTCGAACTGCCGCTATATGACCACGATTAAGAAGATTTTGACCATTAAAAAAACAAAAAAACAAACACTCTCTAAGTTAAATGTGTTGCACACGCACGCGAATTAGTATATATGGACTAGTAACTGGCGTAAAAGTTTGTTACGGCTATAATTTCGAAAAGGATGTGTCGAAAATAGGTGACAAAAAATTAAATCACAAAATCGTGACTGGAAAGTGTTCTCATGTTGTAGAGCTGGAAATGCTGATCAAAAAAGTGTATGGGATCGTTTCGTTACGACCAACCGTTGCAGAGATATCGTTGATCAAAGATTTTGATGACGTCATACCCAGCCGGCAAAAAGTGGTTTTAAAGTGGTTTTTAATAGGTTTTTGAAGCAGTTTTTAAGAGGTTTTTTTTAGGTCTCAAATGTCCGCTTTCGAAACCTCTTTTGAGAAACCTCTTTAAAACCTCTTCCTAATTCCTCTCCTCTTTCGAAAACGTTTTAAAAACTTCTTTTCGAAAACGTTTTAAAAACGTCTTTCTTTCAGATCTTAAAAACCTCTTTAATCGGTATTTTTGCATTCTTTCTAAAACTCCTTTAAAAATACTTCTGAACAAAAACCTCTGCAATACGGTAGGCAAATATGCCCGATGAGGAATCCGACAATGTTTCCGATTTATTGAAGATTTGAAATGAAAACATCGTATCAGTTGGTAGTTTTAATTCTTATCGACATTGGATACAATTATCTCATCAGCAAACCATAAATATTATAAATAGATAAATAAATAAAATTAACGTATATCATACATCTTATATACATCTTATATATACATCATATATATCTCATTCTTGTAAGAGGCTTAGCTTTTTACTTTTGGTAATTATAGAAAAGCGACTTTTAAATTAATTGCTATGATCGGGAAATGAACACTGGAAATTTTCCATTTCTTAGTTTAAGAAAAAAAAGTTAGATTCAACAAATTATATCAGAATTCATCTTTGAATTTAGGATCAACAGGAGAGAATGTTTTCAATTTTTTAATAGACTTGTGAAAATTGATAGACCAGGTTATTAATCTCCTCTTTTAATTCATCCACCGCAAAAAGATACAACTTTTAAAGTGCAAAAATAAAAACTGAAAACTGATTGTTACATGCTGAAAACAAGGATACTTTTGAAAGATTTGTACCCAACGATCCTTTATTGGTAATGTTAAAATCCATTTGTCTTGCAATAAATTCCAAATCAAGGTAAATTTTGATGTTTTCCTTTGAGGTTTTTTTCGTTCCACATTCTTCAGATAAGAAGCTATAACGTCTTTGCATGATCTCATCTCCTAAAACAAAGAAAAACCAAATTTGCAATACAATCTCTCTTATTACTTGGTAGGAGATACGTTTGTCAATTCGTAGATTACTTTGAAATATTCCAAACAAAAAAAATAAGAACTAAAGAAAAGTAATCAAAATCAGTTTGGATTTGTAAAAACAAAATGTCGTTTTCATCTTAATTTTGGAATATATATTATGATTTTAAAAACCAGCAGTATTATCGACATTAAATTCTGGGATTCAAAACTTATGACCACATTTTAGAAGAATTCATTAAGGTTAACATCAGTTACTCGACATTTGCTAAACTTGAATTTTTAAAAACAAAACAAAAACATCCTCTCTTCCGTAACTTGTATATGTGAACTGCTCAACATTTGAGAAATAGCTTAAAGATTCGATGTAGAATTATCATGATTCGATTCAATAAAAACGTTCTTTGTTATTGTTTTGCACCATTGCTTTTGAATAATAAGAACTACTTACTTTATTGTTCGTTTCGTCTCTACCTTGCGCTCTAGCAGAATGAAAATTCTTTGAACTTTTCTGCTACAAGACACGCGCAAAAATATAGGACGGGGGAAAATGAAAAAATGATAACAAAAAAAAACAAACAAACAATATATAATATATTGATGAAATCTTTTATTCATAATTAAAAATTATACATAGAAATAACAATGAGATAGATATTCCAATACATATTTTAACAACAAAGCTAATCATAGTGTTGACTATAACGCGCATAGTATTTTTGTCAACCCCCTTAAAGCAAACAGTTTTCTTTTAGTGTTAAAGAGGTCTTTAAAATACCTCTTTAAGAAAACCTATAAAAAACCTCTTTAAAACTCCCAGAGAAAACCTGAAGACATTGCAGTGTTATCGATACGAAAATAAAACCGATTAAAGACGTTTTTAAAAACACGGCTTCAAAAATCAGTTTTAAATGCGTTTTTGACACCACTTAATAAAGCAGTTTTTTGCAAAACCATAAAGACACCAAAAAAGAGGTTTTAAAAACGTTTTGTGCCGGCTGGGTAGCCGCAGTACCAAATAAAATATCTCGCGTAAAAGTTTTTTACGACCTTAATTTCGAAAAGAATCTGCAGAAATGCGACGCGTTCCGGTGTGTGTACCCCGTGACGAAAATTTTAATTACGGAATTGGAAATGGAAAGTGTACCCATGTTGTAGAGCTCGAAAAACTGATCAAAAAAGGGTATCGGATCGTTTCGCTACGATCAACCGTTATAGAGATATCGTTGATCAAAGATTTTAATGACGTCATATCCGCAGTACCAAATAAAATTTAGGTCTAAATGTTGCGTCACCCCATCACCCGTATCGCTGACCCTAAAAAACGTCGAAATATTTCCCCAAAAACGTCGCGTTCGATTGGGGATGCAATGCAATGGTTCCCCGTGATCATAAAAACATCTGACGTCAAATGCCACGTGCTATTATACTAATCGTGAATGTGTCTTGCGTGGTGGAACTGCCGCTATATGACCACGATTAAGAAGATTTTGACCATTAAAAGAACAAAAACAAAACACTCTCTCTAAGTTAAATGTGTTACACACTACGCGGATTAGTATAAGTAGACTAGTATCTCGCGTAAAAGTTTTTTACGGCTTTAATTTCGAAAAGGATGTGCAAGAATCCCACATTCCCGTGTGCGAACCCCGTGACGAAAATTTCAATTACGGAATTGGGACTGGAAAGTGTACCCAGGTTGTAGAGCTCGAAAAACTGATCAAAAAAGTGTATGGGATCGTTTCGCTACGACCAACCGTAACAGAGATATCGTTGATCAAAATTTTAATGACGTCATATCCGCAGTACAAAATAAAATTTAGGTCCAAATGTTGCGTCACCCCATCACCCGTGTGGCCGACCCTAAAAAACGTCAGTTATCGCTATTGTATTGGTTCTCGAGATATTTCCCCAAAAACGCCTCGTTCGCACGTCCGTTCAGTTTCACTAGAAATGCGGAATCTTATTATACGCATGCGCATTTAAAACATGATGTCTAGCATTGCAAGGAAAAGAAAAAGCTCCTTTCTCAAATTCAGTTGTTTACTTTATGACTGAATTTCTGGAAAATAAACAGAATATTAACTATGTAACCCTATATTTTTTGGATAGCTAAATGAATAAACTTACTCTTCCACTGCATCATTGTTTTCTTTCTTCTCTATTCTTTGAAAACAACAGCGACAAAATTAGTTAAAATTTAATATCAAATATCCATTATTTAAGCTGTTGAAACCGACACTTGATGAGTTTTATTTGCAAAACAAAACTATATCAGAGCATCAGTAGCCATGTAACAAAGTTTCCTGAAAGTTTCAAGTTCCTAAAAATTTTTTTCACCAACATTTTACGAGTAAATCTAGATGTCACTAACATCAAAATATTATATCAAATTTTCCAGCCACAAGTCTTTTACAAAAAAAATCGAATGTCAATCAAACTCTCAGCGAATACTTTATTCAACCTTGTACCCAGTGTTCTTGTCTTTTTACTATTCAATGGCGAAATAACAAGAAACATTGGGTACGATGATGCTTACTTTTTATTTTACTAACAATAAGATTCTTTGCTGTTGTTGCGACAAACAGAGAATCTTCTGTTAAGACAATGGATAAACATGCCCTATTGTTCGTCGATCGTATAGAGCCGCATAGAGATAAAGATTGATCTGTCCGTGATAAGAGAACCCAGCCGGCAAAAAGACGTTTTGAAAACGTCTTGGAAGACGTCTTAAACTAGTCTGATTTGTCCCTTTAGAAAACGTCTTTTAAAGACGTCTTTAAAACGCTATAAAAAGACCTTTTCTTAACGGACAAATCCCAACCTCGAACCCAGGGTCTCTTGCCTTTTCGATATACGGATGGCGGCAAAGAAGACCCTGGCGAACGCTACTGAATTAACGAATTCTATTGGCTGAAAATATTACAACGACCGCAGGATTTTCGAGCAAAAAGAAGAAATCATCCGAGTTACTGCTGAGGAAGATAAGAAAATTCAATTATTCAAAATAACATTATTTTAGCTATCATTTCAACAAAAAGTTCTTAAAATAATCAAAAAGTGAACAAGATCAATTTTCATGCTCTTTTGACTGATAAAACAACAGAATAGTGATGAATTATGGCAGTCTTTTTTAGAAGAATATATATAGTTTCTAAGAACTTTAATTGTAGGCTCACACACATGTGCTAAAATTTAAGAGCATATTCAGAGATATGAGGATGAGCATCTTCAATCATTTCTGGGTGGAAAAAAAGATTTTTTTTGACACAATTTTTGAATATTATCAACAATAAAACTACAGAAATCACAAATACATGCAAATACATAGCTGAAACATTATTTGTTGATCACAGATTGATCTATATTTCCATATTTAAATATCGTAGAATCATGAAATTTATGTAGCTAATTTCCACTCACTCAGAATATGTGACGGTTTATGGGGAAAGGATAACAAGCGAAAAAGCGATTTGAATCGCTTAATCGATTAAGCGATTATTTGAAGCTAAAAAGCGATTCTTTAAAATCGATTTTTAGCTTCAAATAATCGCTTTTCCGATTCACATGAATCGCTTTTCCGATTCTAATGAATCGCTTTTCCGATTCTAATGAATCGCTTTTCCGATTCAAGTGAATCGATTTCAAAATCGCTTTTCCGATTATTTTGAATTGATTTTTTGCAGCTAAAAATCGATTTTAAAGAATCGATTTTTCGCTTGTTATCCTTTTCCCATAAACCGTCACATATAAATCACAACGTTTCTGAAGCAAATTTGTGGGTCTAAACAAAGCGTTGCAATCCAGAAATGGAATCAAAAACTAAAACAAGCATGTGTACATACATAGAATGAAAATGTAATCTAATTTTTACTTTACGGTATATGACAATTTGTAGTATTTTCATAACAAGGTATACATTGACTTAAGAATTCTATATCTTAAGCTGTATATCGTTTAGCAAAATACATAATATAACAGGATAAAGGTAAACTTTACACTAACAACAATACAGCGTTTACTCAAAACTAAACCATCTGCCATTATGGATTCAAGATCCCATGTCATGACTTAAAACTATATACGTCACATAGCTTGGTTATAAAAATCCTGTAAATTGCCATGTATTAAGTACCTTCAGAGAGAGAAGAATGGGCTGACAAGAATGACCGAGACGATTTAAGGGAAGATAATCTAAAAAGCAATTTCCCTGAAATTTGAAATATCGGTATTCATAGAGAATAACATCCTGTTTTCCATCATATAGTAACCTTGAAACTAACACAACAAATTTCACTCAACATATGTGACGGTTTGAGGGAAAATCATAACAAGTGATAATTTCTGATAAATTTATCAGTAAAATACTGATTAGAAAACAATAGATTTAATCAGTAATTCGTTCGATTTATCAGTAATTTGTTAGATGAATCAGTAATTACTGATAAAATAATCGGTAAATACTGATAAACAATCAGTAATTTATCAGTATTACTGATTATTTATCAGTATTACTGATTCATCGAACGAATTACTGATAAATCGAACGAATTACTGATTCATCGAACAAATTACTGATAAATCGAACAAATTACTGATAAATCGAACGAATTACTGATTATTTATCAGTATTACTGATTATTACTGATAAATTTCTGATAAATTACTGATTAATTTATCAGTAATATCACTTGTTATGATTTTCCCTCAAACCGTCACATATGTTAAAATCTGGTTAAAATCCTGACAGGATCCTACACAAGATCCTACAAGAATTCATAATAAAAATAATTCTTTTTCAGTATATATAATAAAGGTAGTGAACATAATACAACAAACATAATTTTTAAGTATACTAATAAGTATATATTAAAGAGGCATTGTACGGCTAAAATTGTAAATATTATCGTCACGTGATCGAACATGAAAAATATAAACAAATATGGCGGCAAATAATCAAGCTTTCTCTGTCGGAGAAGAACAGAGATCTTCTTTATTTCGGGAAATCAACCTGAATCATAGTTTTGACACCTTTTAAACAATATGTTGGTGAAAGAATTCATTTTTCTACAATACGTGTTAGAAGTAATTACTGAATTTTCTCATGAATTATAAAATAATATGGAAGAACATCTTCATAAGTCATCGTTGTGTGTGAAGAAACATGTCAGCTGTCTTAACTCAAGTAAGATTACTTTTATCATTATAAGAGAATGTTGTGGAAGCTAATTTAAAGTGATTTGATTTCATTGCCTATTCCAATCAATACAAAACTTTTTCTTCGTTGTTTGTTCTTAACGAAACTTAAATTTGATTTCATTTACTCACTCGTGCATTTTCAGCATTGTATATGTAACTCGGCTTGCAGCAGAAAAGATGTTAAAAGATCTGGTTGCCCCTGCAAGACAAGGGAAGTAAAATGTGGAGAAGAATGTAAATGTGGGAAGAAAAAGAAGAGAGTTGTTGTTATTATCATATATTTAATATTTCTGTAAAAAAAATAAGAGTTTAACGTTGAATCGTGATCTAAAATTTACATTTTGATACAGACGAATGATATTTCACATCGAAAAGGTCATAAAACAGAACTTATTCGTATTCAAATGTCATGTACAAACCCATATCGTTTGAGAAACATAATTGTCAAGTGATAGAAAAAAAAGTATGTAAATGTTATCCACATATATCTTCAAAATGATACATAGCTTTCGCATCAGAACCACGAAATTAATTTCTTATATAAATTCATAGTCTTTTGGTGCTTTTATTTTTTTGCAACTTGATAACGTAAGTGAAAAAATTGATTACAAAAACAGCAATTTTTATATTTATACTAGCTCATCTTGTTCGACATCGTTTCTTGTTTGGCTTTCCACGATAACCCAAATACTGAGACGATTGTTTCATAAAGATTAGATATGGGACATCAAGATTACAACGACCGTTTTTTTCGACAGCCCTATTTTTGTTGATTTCAGCCGTACAATGCCTCTTTAACACTTGAGAAAGACTTCATAGGTTAAAGAAGAGTGAACATTTTATAAGTTGTGTTTTTCTGTCTTCATTTGTGACAGACGTATACTCAATAATACTTAGGACACTTACAAGAAGAAGTTATAGAGCTTTTTCGAAATAGACATACATCTACTGACCAGTGAACTTAGCAAATTTTGATATCAATAACAATGTTGAATAATAACAATATTTGAATAAGTTCTTCATCCCCCAACATTATTTAATGAGAATCTTCTCTCACCACTGCACTGTTGTTGCTTATGTATTATCTTTACAGTTTGTTTTTACTTTATTTTTTCTTTTGTGGGAGATTGAACCTCAATACACTCAAGTTTTAATTTTCTGTTCATTTTTTTTACTTTTGTCCACTCTATACATGGTTTCTGTGTGTCTCTAAAATAAACACCACAGCTCGTTACAAAGATAAAATCCACACAACACCACACGAATTTTGCAATCTCCCTTTTATCATTCAAGGTTTTCGAATGTAATAACCTTGATAAGGAATAAAATCTTTATCAAATCAGAAACACCGTCTTTCCAGAATGCTGGAAATATGTAAACAACTTTAAAGTTTTGCAGAAATGAGCTCGAGTGAACTCGACGAATTATATTTGGTCTCTATATTGGTTGTAATGTGACTATGTAAAAAACTGAATGCACGAGACAAAATTTCTTCGGGCCACCTCTTATAAAAATTACACAGATTTTGTGTAATTTTCATGTCACGTGACCAGCGTTCGCCAGGGTCTTCTTTGCCGCCATCCGTATATCGAAAAGGCAAGAGACCCTGGGTTCGAGGTTGGGACAAATCCGAATAGACGGATTTAAGACGTCTTTTTCGTTTTTAAAACCACTTTAAGATGCCTTTTCAGGTGCGTTTCTCCTTGGGTACAGAAGACCATTAATTAGTTTTTCATGTCTTCATGTTTCAGTAATAATGAATGAATGAATAAAGAAATAAATAAGAAAACTGATATCAAAATCTTCCTATTCAAATATTTACATGTAATTTATAAATTAATTAAGTTGGTCATTATTAAAAAATATAAAATAAAATTTCATAAAATAAGGTATAAAAAAGACTCTTGAAAAAGTAATCGAAGTAATGTTTAAATTTTAGAAATTGTCATGGGTTAGAACTGTTTCCTGTTTGATTTTACTGTAACAAACTCAGAATGGCAGAAATTTTTTGAAATCCAAAAACCAAAAAGACATGCACCTCACTTGTTTATATGTTTTTATGCACTGAAGATGATTTTTATCGAAAAGCTTTTGCTATTTTAAACACGAGTCTTATCTATATTTTGGCCTTCTTAGCGGAGGCCATCATCAGTCTGATGATATAACTTAAAAATAAAAATAAATGTGAAACGATCCATAAACACGTCATTCTATCTTAATTCAAGTTCACATAAAAATGTCGCTAAAAGAATTGAGTCTTATCTATTTTTCACATATGTTTTAACCTGGCATAATATTATTCTACACATGCAAATAAAAAATGGTGATTTTTCAATTAGCAGGAGCGGCTGTTGTTGTCATGTTTTTCGTCAGTGAAACAAGAGCAGTTTTTAGTTTATCGCATGATTTTGTGTATTTCCTCCTCAGCTTTTTTGACAGGGATCTAAAATACAAAAACCCTATTTAATGAGAGGTGTTATAACAATCACAAAAATGAAAACATCTAGAGTAAACAGGACACATACCAGTAACTGCTGATATAATTTTTTCTCATCAAATGTTTTGTTATCATGTTAAGAGAACAATTAAGCAACTTGGGTGAAAATAATCTAAATAAAGAATGACAAACACTTTTAGCAGAACAGAACAAACGGAATGCAGAAAGGATACATACAATAAAGCAATGTGTGCAACAAGCATTGAAAAGCATGAAAATTAAATTAAAAAGTTATATAATTACCATTTCAGTAATAAATTAACAGCGTACTGGAAATCTGATCTATCTACTTGGATTAACTAAAACCTGAAAAATAGACGAAACATCATCGAAGTGTATATGACAGAACAACAAACTCATAACAAGCACAAAAATTATATCAGTACAAGAAACACAAGAATAACATAGATACTGATGTATATATCTTGAATATAAAAACAAACATGACAGGCAAACTTTTCCAAAAACTGTGCTCGTTATTGGGTAAAATAAAATAATCTCAAGTATCTTAATCAAAGTGAAATGTCTAAACTTTGTCTAAACTAAACTTTGCATCCATCATTTTAAGAAATTCATCTTTTCGTACAACTTCAAAGTTATGGAAAGAAACGTTTCATGCGTTCGAAAATTTGTTCTAAATTTTGGCAATGTCATTGTGGATGGTTTCTACTTATTTATTGGTAGTGAGTTATTAATCAGAAATGATTACTACAGATAAATTTGTAATGAATTACTGATTAATTTACTGGAAATTATAACTTGTTATGATTTTCCCCCTCAAAAAGGATTCTCATCACATGAGGAACAATGATGAGAAGCAATGTAAACAAATGTAATAATAGGCAGTCTGTTATATTATTGTTAGTTTTATTATTGTAATTACAAATTTGAGTTTGAAAACCTTTGAAAGTAAATAAAGTAAAACAAGGAAACCTTTCCATACAGTTGTTACAAAGTTTCTCATAAAGAAGATAATTTCTACAAAACGTTCATTGACTTACCTTGCAGTATCAGATGTCTTCATTTTCACGTTAATCAGCCAATTTACATTCATATTAAAAAAATTTTTAGGTCTTTGAATTTATCGTTTTCTGAAAGTTCAATGATTTGGCTTTTTAATAACATATAGCTTTTTCTGTGAAAAACTCATTTGATATCGATTTTTAACTGTTTTCCACGTACACTAGCAGCTAACCCAGCAAAAATGTGGTTTTTTGATTCACACAATAAACGTTATCCAGTTGAAGAATCATGTTGTTTTAAACTGTTTTCTTCTCCACAAAGCATGAGCAATCGATTCCAATCGGTCAGCGTGGTTACATTACGTTAAAAAGTAGTAAAAATTCATCTGTTTTCATGCCCATGAACGTGACCTGAACGAAGCCATTCTGAATACTTATAAAAACGGCTGAAATTAAAGTTCCAACTGCGCATGCGTATAATAATATTCCGCAAGCGAACGGACGTGTTCGATTGGGGATGCAATGCAATGGCTCCCCCGTGATACGACAAAAATAACTGACGTCACGCCGTGTGCTATTATACTAATCGTCAATTATAATAGCACGCGGCGTGACGTCAGTTTTTTTTACCTTATCACGGGGAATTCATTCCATTGCATCCCCAATCGAACGCGACGTTTTTGGGGAAATATCTCGAGAACCAATAGGAATAACTGACGTTTTTTAGGGTTGGTGGTACGGGTGATGGGGTGACGCAACATATGGGCCTAAATTTTATTTGGTACTGCGGATATGACGTCATCGAAACCTTTGATCGACGATATCTCCGCAACGGTTGGTCGTAGCGAAACGATCCCATACACTTTTTTGATCAGTTTTTCAAGCTCTACAGCATGGGTACACTTTTCATTTCCAATTCGGTAATTAAAATTTTCGTCACAGGGTACACACACGGGAACGCGTCGTATTTCTGCAGATTCTTTTCGAAATTAAAGTCGTAAAAAACTTTTACGCGAGATACTAGTATATATAGACTAGTATCCCGGGTAAAACCTTTTTACCGAACTTAACTTCGAAAAAATTAGGTCAAATCCACCATTCTCATGTACGTACCCCGTGACGAAAAAATAAATCATGGAATCGCAACTCAAAAGTGCACCTATATTGTAGAGCTTGAAAAACTGATCAAAAAAGTGTATGGGATCGTTTCGCTACGACCAACTGTTGCAGAGATATCGTCGATCAAAGATTTTGATCACGTCATATCCGCAGTACCAAATAAATTTTAGGCCAAAATGATGCGTCACCCCATCACATCGCTGACCCCAAAAAACGTCAGTTATCCCTATTGGTTCTCGAGATATTTCCCCTAAAACGTCGCGTTCGATTGGGGATGCAATGTAATGATTCCCCGTCCGTGATCATAAAAAACTGACGTCAAATGATGCCACGTGCTTTTGGAATGATCGTGAAAAAAGTGTCTCTCGCAACTACGTGGTTTTACGCGCACATAAGAGGATGATGACCGTAAATTTAAACTAAATATATCACTCTCTAAAATAAAAGTGGGATGCACAATCGCGGATTATTATAATAAGACTAGTATCCCGGGTAAAAACTTTTTACCGAACTTAACTTCGAAAAGGATGGGTCAAAATCGCCTTTCCCGTGAACGATCCCCGTGATGAAAATTTCAATTTTGGAATTGGAAACGGGAAAATGTAACCATGTTGTAGAGCTCGATAAACTGATCAAAAAATGTATGGGATCGTTTCTCTACGACCAACCGTTAGAGAGATATCGCTGATCAAAGATTTCCATGACGTCATATCCGCAGTACCAAATAAAATTTAGGCCCAAATAATGCGTCACTCCATCACCCGTATCGCTGACCCCAAAAAACGTCAGTTATCCCTGTTGGTTCTTGAGATATTTCCCCAAAAAAGTCGCGTTCGATTGGGGATGCAATGCAATGATTCCCCGTGATCATAAAAAACTGACGTCAAATGATGCCACGTGCTTTTGGAATGATCATGAAAAAAGTGTCTCTCGACTCTACGTGGTTTTACGCGCACATAAGAGGACAATGACCGTAAATTAAAACTAAATATATCACTCTCTAAAATAAAAGTGGTATGCACAACGCGAATTAGTATATATAGACTAGTAACTCGCGTAAAAGTTTTTTACGGCTTTGATTTCGAAAAGGATGTGTCGAAAATAGGTGACGAAAAATTAAATCATGGAATCGCGACTGGAATGTGTACCGATGTTGTAGAGCTCGAAAAGCTGATCAAAAAACTGTATGGGATCGTTTCGCTAGGATCAATCGTTGCAGAGATATTGTCGATCAAAAATTTTAATGACGTCATATCCGCAGTACCAAATAAAATTAGGCCCAAATGTTGCGTCACCCCGTCACCCGTATGGCGGACCCCCCAAAACGTCAGTTATCCCTATTGGTTCTCCAGATATTTCCCCAAAAAGGTCGCGTTCGATTGGGGATGCAATGCAATGATTCCCCTGTGATGCGATAAAAATAACTGACGTCACGCTGCGCGGTATTATACTAATCGTCAATTATCAATTGTCTAACGAAAAAATGACCACGATTAAGAAGATTTTGACCGTAATATTTAAAAAAACACAACACTCTCTAAAATAAAAGTGGTATGCACGATTGCGAATTAGTATAAGTAGACTAGACGCCAAGGCGTCGTCGCACGCCGCCAACGATCAACATGCAGGCAAAACATTTCTTACCGGCTTTTATTTCGAAAATGATCCCTTTATTCAAATCCCGTGTAAGCGTGTATAAAAGTTGTTGTATGTACTGATAGAAAAAAACTGACGTCAAATCAATATGATACGGTAGAATCTGACGTCATTCCGGAGAAAAAAACGTTCTCACCGCTGCGTGGTTTTACGCAGACAATATAGGAAATCCTACGTAAAATTTAGTTAAATATATCACTCTCTAAAATGAAAGTGGTATGCACACTACGCGATTAATATAATACTAGCCGCGAAGGCGGCGTCGCTCGCCGCCCATGTCCACCTGCTCTGTATCACTCTATCAATAAACGTCAAATTTTCTTATAAACGGCTCGTACAACCAGAAGCAGATTCGAAGTCACAACCTCTGGTAAAACCAATCTTTTATCAGTGTAACAATACACTCAAAACGTATAGAGAGAAAACTTCAACTTTTTATTAACTTTTGTTTAAAAAAAGTTACGCGCTCTAACATGGGTGCTATCAAACGTAAGGGGAAAATGGATTCTCTTCTTAAAAAGATCACACGGGAGGAGAGAAGAAAAGGCACGTGCTAAATGAATCAAGTGAATAAAAAAAACGTTCGATCTGATATAAAATAAAATAGATTAAAAGAAATCGATTAAAGACAACTATTATGACAAAAGCAAAAAAAAATATTTTGTTTTATGATATTTTTTTTTTACCTATAGGTTTTTAAACATTTTCATTACTCGAAAAAAAAGTTCACCCGTCTCAGACAGTCAGGCAAGGATACGTTAGGATACACTGGCAAACCGAGATGCTACCACGTTCTCCCACGGCTGCTTTTTGTCCAAAATGTTTTATAAGTTAGTTTCTTTGTATTTAGTTGATGTATTGTTTTCAAAGCCAAGTCATTGGGAATATAAAACTAACAAAATAATAAAAACGAAACGTTATTCCTATAGTAGTAGGTGAGGGTCAATATAGGCCCACTTTTCGATGTTCATAATTTTATCGAGAATTTACTATATTTTTTAACGGTGAAAATAAGGGGGATTTCCCCATGACATTATTAACGTGAAACGCGTTAATAAGTGTTATCGTGAATGAATTTCAATTAGTATAGAGGTTTGGTGTGTATCCCATCATCGGCTACGATTCTTTTGTCATAATAAGCGCTGAGCACACACAAGCACATCCTAGTAACCATTTTCGGTTATTGACTTTTTCAAGTTTTGAAGTTCTACCATCAAACTTTTTTGAAATTGATTTTGGGTTTCAGTCTCCATCTTTCTATCTGTAGAACTGAGTCTTTCTAAAGCTTTGTAATATGTTCCCTGCAAAACCTGGAATTCTTTGTAATTGATCCTCCCATCATTCAATGCCTGTGAGATACTTGTTTCGAAGACAGAAATTGAGGATGTAACAATATCATATAATTTTATCACTTTTTCTACTTTCTTTTGATATCTTTTGATGACAGCTGTGGTAAGTCCGGTACAGATAGAGCCGGCTAAGGCTACACCACCTAATCCTGCGGAAATAGGTATTCCGATAATAGTAGCCCCTGTCGCTATCGAACCGACGCCGGAGCCAATGGTTATAGCGCTTGAGCTAGCATTTAGTAGCATCGATCGTTCTATCGCCTTGTTGTATCTCTTGAGCTTGATGCTAAACTTGTTCTTAAGTTTTATCAACTCTTCAAACTCAGAATTTATTACGCTTGCGTTAAACTTTTCCTGCTCATTCAAATCCTCAGGAGCAGTGGGTAGTTTTGGGTATATTGAATCAGTCATATTTAGAGAGAGAGAGATTATGTTATAATAAATAATAATAAATTATCCTCTAAATAAATAAATAAAATGGCAGACATTGACATAGATCCTTTTGGAGAACATGGTATGACGACAGATGAAACAACCGATGAGACGTTTCCTCTCATACCAACTTCGGGTGGTGAACAAATAGATACACGCGGAGCGACGGGTGAAACCTCATTTGGTGGTGGAGATCAGAAAATTGAACTTTTGAAAAATTTTGTTGGTGATATATACAAAAGATTATCTGAAAGGCTCCAGCAATACCCTGAGGTGTTATATACCGATCAGTTTGAAATCAGAGAAGGTGAATTATACTACAAAGACAATACCAAACCATTGACGAGCGAAAAAATACTAAAGGCTACCGGAGAGATAGCTAGAATATTGGGTAAGAAGGGGTTACGTAGTTTAGGGTTTGATATACCTATTGGCAAAATAACAGCACGACAAGCAGTTATGTTAAACAAAATACAAGAAGAACTCCCTTCATCATCTAAAATCACAAAATCGAGTGATGTAGAGCTTGAGGAGATTACGGGGAACATTGCAAACAGTACAGAAGATCTAATCTCAATGCTTAGACAACAATCGGTCGATCATGAAACAACTCAGACCGGCGATCTATTTGAATATCCTGTGCGCGAGCTGTTAGGATTGGATAAAGCGCTGAGAAACATACGAGGAGGTCTTCAGGAAGAGGTTGCGAAAAAGGTTCGAATAGAACAGCATATCGATCGAGAGAAAAACAAGTTGGAGGAGATGGAAAATGATGCAACATACACGGACGAACAACGAAAAGAGGTTGAAGAGAGAATGGATGGATTACGTGAAGAGTTGAAAGCTAGGAAAGAGAACATTGATATTCTCAAAGGTAAATTAAACAGTCAAGTTACGAGCATCAAAGAAACCATTGCTAAAGTCCTCGACAAAGATACCTCATTAGGTGAAAGGATACGAACACTATTCCGCGAACAAGGTATAACAATCGTTAGCATTCTGACAGCGTTTGGTATGGCTATCGGTGTCCTTGTGGAAGCTTTGTTACCATCAGCAACTGGAAACTCTTCGCAAAATCCTGACAAAGGTGGTGATAAAAAGGACGATGCAAAGGAATGGATAAAAAATAAACTAAAAGCGTTAGCATCACTTCTAGGTAGATTAGCATCTAAAGCGGCAGAGGCTTTACCAGGAATAATTGGGTCTATCGTATCATGGATACTCACTAGAGCAAAAGAAGTTGTAGGTTGGTTAAGTCAAAATTTATGGGCTCTGATTGTAGGGTTGATCTATACATACCTTGTCACTAGACGATAACCATCTGAAAGTGTATATGTTACATGTATCGTGTAACATAATTTTTGTTGATGGTCTTCATCTTTCAAAATACCACACAATTCCACCAATACCGAGCATACTCAGAGCTATAAAAGCCAATTCTCTTTCATGTTGATCATGACTCGGTGTATAAAAGTCGCTCAATACAGGCTCTCGTGGTAGCGGTTCAAGATGATTACTAAATACACTATTGTACTCTCTCATTGCATCATTTAGTTCTACGAATTTTGAATCAGCCTTCTTTTCGAGCATGAGCTGCTTATTGATAAAATCGATCCTTTCCTGTCGTTTTTGCTGCCATTCAATCTGTGCTTTTTGTAATTTTTCTATGGCCAAATCATGACGTTTTCTTTCCTTATCGATTCTGTCTTTGGATAAACTTGAAAACAGATAGCTTGATCCTGTGAAAGCCAAAGCGTTAGCCAAAGCTCCACCCAACATCATTGCGATAGAAGCCATATTTAGATATTGATATTTTCAGGCAAAATCTTTTGTTTGATTAAGTAGTCCTTTGTCACTTCACTAGCGGCGATAATGGCAACTAGTTTTCCCGTATCTTCCAAGTCGAACTTTTGAATAGAGGGTGGTGTCATTTTTAACACCTTTTTTCCTAGCATAGAGTAGCCGATAGCGAAAACGCAGACGACTGATGCATGATATAAATCGTTGATGATACTTTTCTTGTCCATGTTTGTTATATATACATTTTTTTCTTTTTATTCCATTTCATGTTTATTGATTTTCACTGGTATTTTAGATTTTTGTGGAAGGGGGGTGGATGGTGACCCACGGGGTAATATTTGCTCTTTCTTTTTATACACAAAATAAGCAAATCCACCAACTAAACCGAGAGCTATTATTCCACCTACACCATAGGTGTAATTCATAGGTTGTTCATTTGGTTTGGTGAGAGAGTCATCGGGCTTCTTCATTTCTTTTTGAGGCGACACTTGTTTTAATTGTTCTCGTTTTTTACGGTTGTATTCCGCCAACTTCTTACCCGCTTCAACCTTTTTTGGGTTCTTCGTTGTCACTTGAATGGGAGTCTGTTCTTCTGACATTTTTATTATCTGCTGTATTTATATTATCATCGGATTTATTTAAATTCCTTTCATTGATATAATGCCTCCCGGTAATAAGTCCAACACTGAGTGGTGCTAATAATGAGCCGAATTTATAATATAAGTCACATGTAAATCTTTGAAGGGCAGAGTTTAAGAAGGGGTCAGTTTCCAGGTCATTGCTCAACGCATCTTGATTGTTTATTCCTAACGTTGCACAAGCCCCCATCGAATAAATGCGTATCAGTGATTTCCCCAAGGATTTTACCATTTGACCTGATAGTTTAGCCTCGTAAATACTAAAAAGTTTTTCTACCTCTTCATCTTTGAGTTTGTTAATTTGCTCTTCGGTGTACATTTTCCCTAAGTATAGCTTGCTATTACCTGTTAAGACACACTCGAGTAATTTTTGTCTTTTACCATCTGAAGGTGGAAATTCACCTGGAACATCATAACTCTGGTTGATTAAATTATCGATCGCTGTTTCCGCCATTTTTATTAGAGAGAGGTATTTTTTTAACACAAAATAAAAGTAAAATAGCGAGATCAGCAGTATGCTTAATAACACGAAGTTGACATATTCTATCATTTTGTTGTGTTTGTTATAATTTTCTTATACTCTCTTATAATTTTGTTGAAATTTGCTGTATAAGAGTTTGCTATCCTCTTATAATTTTGTTGAAATTTGCTGTATAAGAGTTTGCTATCTTCTTATAATTATTTAAGACAAAATAATTATAAGAGGATGATGATGTTTAATAATATAAAGTTGATATATTCTAACATTGTTAAATAAAATAAACATTGTTTAAGTAAACAATTATGTTCGATGATGAATCCTCAGATGATGATATTATATTTTCCCATCAAGATACAAAAAGGGTTACTTTTAATGATAAAGTAATGGTCCATTATATCTCTGCTTGTGAATCTCGTAGAAGTAACTGGATAGAGGCTGCTGTTGACAGAGTACGCTTTGAATCGAGGATTAAACATATTGGTAAAATTCTAGATCCTGTATTGAGACGTAAATTATTCTCTTACAGTAGTCTTATAGGAGTCTTATAACAGTCTTATAGTTTTTGTTACAAGAGTCATGTAACAAATATGTCAACTTGTTTAACAAATCACGTGCGTTCTTGGGTGTTCCATTCTCATGACTAGGCATGTGTGTTTCCCCGCATTTAACTTTTCATTGACCTCTTTCAAATTTTCTTTCAATTCAATGATATAATTCTCTTTATGAATAGTGGTTAGATCGTTTCTATCTTTTGGATACCACACATATAACATTTTAGCTTGCCGTCGTAAATTTTTAGGTATAGCCGTGTATGATTGTGTAAGTAACCATAGCGAATGGTTTCGATGGCGACCACTAATTGCCAACTCGAGCAAAGGCTGTCTCTTTTTGTCCAATTCCTCATCAGCGATTATGTCGTCAATGAGGAATAAGGTTTTATATCCAGCACAATTAGTGGTCATTTCCTTAATCCATTCATACAAGCGACCTTGCGGTTCAATTAAAATCACATAGTTGTCAGTCCAAAACCACTTCCGATCTCTGTATGTTTGATTCCACCTCAAAGTTGGACATATAATCACGATGTAATCAAAGTGATTGAGATATTCATTTTCTAATAATTTTACAACACGATCCGTTTTGCCGCACGATGTTGGTCCAACGAATAATGCTGTGTGAGGTTCTTTCATGTAAAGTGTATCCATTTTACTAATATAATGCAGACATAAATTGACCGTTTTGTATGTTTAGTTGAGCGTCCATTATTAGATATATATATGCGTTTAAGTTTCCTGCAGTTTCAGCGGTCTTTTCAATCTGTAAAGTGATGCCTTCACTCGCATTTTCAATCTTTCGACCAGTCCCATGCAAAGCATTCTCATCAATTGTTCTGAAATCTAACCATAGAGCATACTTGTTTGTCAAGTAATCAGAGACTTTTACATCATGTAATCCCAAGCGCTTTCGGTTTTCGCCGACGCTATTATCTTTTGGTTTTCCTTCAGCAAAATACTTGCAAATCTCATTGTATTGTTCAAACGGCTGCATCCCTTGAGCAAAAAGTTGGTTAGGCTTGCCCTCAACGATGACAGATACCTTTTTGATCTTTGGATTGTAGAATTTACCGGTATCTCGTTTGTAGGATTCTTCTTCTTCAAACAGAACTAAGATACCCTTCAAAGATTTGGCAGGTGTGTTGAATGACCAATTCCATGTTGTGTCTGACTTGTTTACTCTGATTTGTCGGTGTCTCAAAACTCTATCGTAGAGCAAAGCCATGTTTTCGTATTCAGAAGCGATTTGTCTAGCCAACTTGGGTTGTGTCACAAGCTCATATTCAAGAGAGATGTTAGATATTTTGTATTTACCGTCTGGGGTTTTTCTTTGACCTGTGGTAGGAGTTGGAGGGTTAGAATGGATAACTCGGTTATAATCGTTAAATGTGATCTCGTAGCATAACCTATTCCCTAAACCTGCTTGATAATATGGAATAGTACTATCTAGCATCTCAAAGTCGAGTGGAATGACAAATTTGTTTTTATAGGTGTCAGCAATGGCTTTGTCTTCTGCATCAGAGGTGTCTTTATCTGAAGCACCAATCCTCAATTTCATACAATTTTCTGTACACCCATCATCGATGATGATACCCTGTCTTATCGCGTTTCTCTTTTCAAACTTGGTTAACCATAAATCTCTGTAACACCCAAAAAGATCAAAGTCATCAATGCTCAATATCTCGCTACCTTCGAACTTGACAGCCAACTTTTTAACGATAGCTCTTCCAATGTTACTGACCAATGTTCTTTTCGTGTCAGCTGTCGACTCGAGTTCAATATCAAAACTTAGATTAGCTGTGCCAGGGATAATAACATCATCACTTCCTAAATTTGGAAATCTAACCAACAATAGCTGATTTTGGTCAATCTCACTCGGATTGTGTGTGACAATTACTTTTTGACGAGAGCCTTTTACACCGCGGGCAGTTCTAAGTGAACGTTCTGGATTTAATCTTTTTCCATACTCCATTATTAATTATGATATATAATTAATTATTACTTTTTATCTCGGTTTAGCGGATGTGCAAAACAACGGTTCTTCCCAGGTCTTCTTTTAGCATATTGCCATGCTGATCTGTGAGTTTCAACGTGAGAGACTGAAATACACCATTTTTTAATTTTTTGTACTGAGGGTTTTTAGGCTCAACATGTGTAAAGTCACTATGTTCAGTCATGTGATAGGTTAGTAAAATATCACTTAGCTTTCCATTCTCAAGATTTTGAGTGTTGTCAAGTTCAGAGAGATGCAAATTAATTTTGGTTACGTTAGCGAGCTTATTTGTTTTGATTACTTGAGGGTTTTTGCCTAATGAGGTAAGTTCTACATCACCTGCTAAAAAGGTACCTGCTAAAAGGGCATTCAATTCCCTGCTCGTGAATGTTCCTTGAGGTACCAACTTTTTAGCTTTCCTATAACCAAGCATAGTCAGTGTTAGGTCTGTGGTTATTTCATACGTAACATTGTCTGCAAACATATCAACCAATGCAATTTCTTTTGAGCCATCCAAGTTTTGAATGGGGTAAGGTAGATTTATGGTCTTCCCACCCCTTACGAGATTTGCTGTGATATACATTTTCTTGTATTAAATATAAGATAATAATATTAAATAATAATGGAGGATATTTTTAAATATGTTCCCAATGCGCTTTATAAGCCAAATGGAGGACAATACCTTCAGATATTGAATGCTAAAGATTTATACAAACAAACAATTATTGTCTCTGAGAGCGGTTCTTTCCCCGCAACTTTTCCAAATATATTTACTAATTACGAAATGGAAGAAAATGATCAACGTATGAAAATTTGGCAGGAACAACCGTTTAAATTATGGCAAACCCAACTCAATTTTGTCACTTGGTGTGCTTCAAGCGCTTGTGGAGTCAGTTCTGAACATCTGAAAGAAAGTCGCTCTACTCCTATGATTAGAGCAGTATATCGTTTTCACGTCTATTATCATATTAGACGAATCATTAAGCGTCTGCAGACACCTCTACCTTTTGAAAACGGTTTCAACCAATATGATAATCCTTATAACAAAGAAGAGTTTTTAAAAATCTGTAGTGAATATGGTGTCGATTCTGATCCTAAAAAATATAAAGGGCAATATTTTTACAGCTCGTATCAAAAAAGACGTAGAGACTATCCAACGCCAGGTGTGAGTTATTTCACAGACGACTCCATGACACGATGGATTATAGAAAAATCTAAAGGCTTTACAAAAACAGGTCTTGTAAAAATTTCAGAGAGTGTTAGAGCATATGCTTATCTTATTCTTAGTTCCCAAGCCTCTGCTCGTTCTTCTATTTTAGGTAATAATTCAAGCTCTTTGACAGCTCAAAGAGTTTTTATGAACAACTTTGAAGACATTGTTAACCGCAGAGTTGATATTCAAGATGACATTAAACGTTATCAAGATACTTTAAATTACGCTTCAAGCAAAGTTGATTATTCTGTTGGACAAGGTATTTACATGTTACCTAGTGACATGAATCTAAACATCAAGTCGGGAGTGTCTGGTTATAATAATAAAATTCTCATATCTAATGACAACTTGAGCCTTGGAAGAAACAAAATGATTAATGTTATGCAAGAGCATCATATTTCACCCAAAGTGACTAGCTCTCCAACAAAAAATAAAAGTTCACAAAAGGAAGTTCACAAAAGAGTAGTGAGTCAAACAGATTCACTCCCATCTCACGAAGAAGAGAAAATAGCTTTGGTTTTAGCGATTACCACGATGTTTAGTATATGGTATTATTATTATTATTGAAAACAAAACTCCCTTAGGAGAACCCCCTAGGGTTTTTGTTGTTGTTGTTGTTGTTGTGATACCCTAGAGGGTTTTAATTCATTGTCTTCGATCTAACCGGCACTCCACCCTGGCTTCTCCAATCCACCAGCTCTGAGCTCTACCCGTAGATCTTAGACTATTTGTGTGTGACTACTTACGAACTCCGACTACTACGCACGCAATGGCCGTTCATGATCTGTTCGAGTATATTACATCTAGTCACATTGTTTTTCCCGACAACTTTTGGCACATTTTGTGGTGAATACCGGGAGCGGACGGCACCATCCAGTTCCAATCTAGCCGCTCCACTAGACCTTCCCTTTCCGGCAGACTCTGTCGCCTCTTCACCACAATTTTCAAATTATTCCGCTCTTGGGTTTTATATCATTCATTTAGACCTTAGTGTCTGCTTGTGGTGTCCCTCGGAACGCTATAATTTTGTTTTTTATTTTGATTACATAACAAAATGATTAATGTTATGCAAGAGCATCATATTTCACCCAAAGTGACTAGCTCTCCAACAAAAAATAAAAGTTCACAAAAGAAAGTTCAAACAGATTCACTCCCATCTCACGAAGAAGAGAAAATAGCTTTGGTTTTAGCGATTACCACGATGTTTAGTATATGGTATGTATTTTCGCTGATCAGCGTATGTAGTTTGCAATTATAGCCGGCATTGTGGATACATGCTAACACTTCTAAGCCCTGGCGTTTGTTGAATTTCGATCGAAATGACGGTAACCTGAATGTCTCTATGGACCAGAGAAACCTGACAGTGATAAATCACCCAGACACAATGCTAACCATTCCGCGATATATTCAACACAACTGCGGGGAAGTGCGCACTCATGCAAGTTTTACAACCAGAACATGAGAGATCTACAACCGCCGAAGTATATATACTTCCTCTCAGACGAACTGCGTGGGGTTCGAACACACGACCTTGTTGTTACAATGTTAGCGTTCTTATCCACTAGACTACGCTGATCTGTATGTTATATGTATTGTTAGCTCATTTATGCTATAAAAATGAAACTACTACAAACTGCTTTTTACTACATTTTTATGAGATATTTAATTGTTTACAATTATGAGTAATTTGTGGTTATATAATAGAAACTGTTATGTGTTGTTATTTGTTATGTAATAGAAACTTACCACGTACACACAAAAAAACTGATATAAAAAGATATGAAGCAAGTATATAGACAATGGAATTTCCAACAGTTGAAACATTTGAACAAATAATCGAACAATCTACATCGATCATAAAGTGGAGGGATCTACCTGAAAACGTGATTTATCATGTTAAATTTGTTTCTACAAAGGCTATGTATGCAGAAGTGCAAGACGGAACGGGAAATTTATATAAGGTGTGGTTGCCTGAAAGACTTTCCATTGAATTAAATGATTATGGTTGCATCTCTAGAGAGGCCTTTGTCAGACCGAAAGGTCTCAAACAATCTCAAAAGAATCCAGAAAGACAATTCTTTGATTATGACATTATATGGCGTTAGATAAAATCTCGTCGACTCATCTTTACTAGAAACAAGTAAAGATACTTTTGTACGATTCACCAACCTTGCACATAATCAGGAGGTAGCTCTGTATCTTCAGGTATCAACATCAACTCTTCTTTTACAAAAGCTCGTTCAGGTCCATCTTGAAGGTAATACATTACACGGTTACCTGGTTGATCTATTACCTCACTCAATCTATATGTCTTCTTTGACCATATCCTATCTGTTGCTCTTTTTCGATGGTCGTCGTGCTCTTCACCCGGTTGCAATAGATATCTATACAAACCATCTTGAGGTAATTTTTCTTCGGGTGGATAGCTCTCTCGTTTAGCGAGAAGTACCTCTTTCATTTTAATAGCATCTTTCGGTTTCATATCGATCATCCGAGTCTTCGTATCGTTTAATCTATCCACAAGTTTATACAAATATTTGACCCACGTAGATGATACCTTTTCCGAATCGTTCAGTTCTTGAGCATCTTGTATTTTGAATAAATTTTCGGCAAGTATCTTGTTCAACGCCTCGACAAACGCTGTATGGGTATGCTTATATTTAGTAGTTACTCTTTTAATTTCGACGTTATTCTTCTCCAACAGCTTTGTCACATCCGCTTTGAATTCTGAACCGTTATCACATTGAAATACTTTTGGATAGTTTAAGGGCCCAACTCTATAGATATCTCTTATCATATCGGCAACCTCTTTGGCTTTCTTAGTCTTCAAAGGTCGGGCTACTTTGTAACGTGAAGCAACATCGATACCGGATAAGATGTACTTGTATTTATTACCATATAGCATATCACTAGGCATGTACAATATATCAAATTGGTGAATCTCATTCGGTTTAGTCACTTCATAATGTGAACGTTCAACATGTTTCGGTGCTGGTAAATGTACTTGCCACAAAGCTTGTTTTGATAGCCACTTCTTAATTACCTTCGGTTTGAAGTCGAGTCCTCTTAGATTGCGAACAGCCTTTTGTCCTTTCCACAAGTTTTGAGGTTGATAATAAATCTCTTGAAGTTTAGTGTCTGACATTTTATTTATAAACAACGTTTATTTTAGCTCGTTTTTTTTTTTTTTTTTAACAAAAATGACACGAGAAAAGTGACTTAAACGTTATTATCTTTATATAAAGATAATAAACATAAACATGACCGACAAAATAGAATCAGATTACAAGTCAATGACTCGTGACGCTTTACGAAAATTATGTGCGTCACGAAAAATAAAATATGCTAACCTAATGAACAAAGCTAAATTACTCGAGGTGCTTGAGAAAAATGATGAGGATCCATCTTATATTCTCGATCCTGATACGAAACAAACGGTTAATAAATACTGTTTAAACTGGATAAAAAATAACAGAGAAAAATATCTCAGCTCTCAAAAACGTTATAACGCTAAGAGAGAGAAGAGAGTTTACAAAAAATAAATAAATTGACCTCGCTTTTGTTACTTAATCAACGAGTAACAAAAATAGAACACAAAGGTTACGAATCTTTTGGATGAAAAATTGGAAAATGATAATTGAAAATTTTAAAAAGTGATTTAAAAAGATATAATCGTGATATATATATTACAACATGACTACTAGAAAAACTGTTGTTGAATTAAAAGCTCTCGCTAGAGAACGCGGTTTACATGGCTACTCAAAACTCAGAAAAGCTGAGTTGATCGAATTATTAGCAAACCCACCTATCCGACCTGTTCCACCACCAAGACCTACTAGGTTTAACCGACCTATTCCACCACCAAGACCTGTTCCATTTATTCCTACCCAACAAGATATGGATATCTTTGAACAGCGAGAAATGTCGAAAAATAGACCTGTTGTGAAAAGTAAGTTGGATGAATGGAGAGATTGGTTGGTAAATCATGTACCTAAACCTATTAAGGAGAAAACTAGTAAAGCTTTCAAAACTTTGAAAGATAAGGTTCTCAATCTGTATAAAAAGGTTAGAAAAGAGAGAGATGAGGATGATAATGTTGTTCGAGAATTAGATCAACGACCACAAATCAACTTGATTGAAAGCCATCCAAGAATGAACAGGTATGAGGTTACCGGTATTTTGAATTCAGACCTATCAAATATGATTTTCAACCGAATCAGAGAAGATATCGAAATGCGTTCGAGGATTGTTTACAGTTTTACCGCTAAAATTTATCGGGGAAATGGGGAACTTGTAAAGTATGAAAAGACGCTTCCTGGAGAAGGTACTTATACAAGTTTATCCGCAATCGAGGAGTATATCAAACGATGTGAGAGTCGAAGGTTAGATTTGGACGATGATGGTGTTTGGTCTAAGGCGTATCTACCAGCAGCCGAGGTTTTCGATAGTCCGGGTGTCTATCAGGGGCGGGTTGAGTTTACTCGAATTATCATAAAAGTCATACACAGCAATGAACCGCTCATGAGTTGTGGTCCTCTGCCTGATTGGCTTCGTGAGAAAAGATGTATCCATGCGATAGATGATAAAAACGACAATCTGTGTGTATGGAGATGTCTTGCTATCTACTTTGGGTATGCTAAAAACAAACAAAGACCTGCTAAACGCACTACTAGCAAAGCGTTAGAACTAGCTCGAGATTTTTATGATGATCAGAACCTAAAAGTTAAGGATGTACGAGCTACAAAACTTGTTGATTTTGAAGGTATTGCCAAACAGTTTAATGTCAACATCCGTCTATATGAGCCGAAAAACCAACAGGTTTGGAAATTGGTGTTTGGTAAAAACCAGTTCAGAAAAAGTTTACCTTGTGTTGATATTGGTCTCTACGAGGGTCATTGCTTCTACATAAAGGATCTTGAAGGTTTGACGAAACACTGGGAATGTGCCGGTTGCGAACAAAGGTTTAATAGACATGGTCACTATAATAGACACGTAACAGAAAACCTTTGTTCAGGAGGAAAAACCAAGCTGATATGCAAAGGAGAAAAGTTTAAGCATATCATGAACAGTTCTGAGAAGGTATTCTATGGAGGTAACACCCAGTTCAGTTATGCCGGTTGTCGATGGATTGAAAAACAATCTGAAATCACAGGTAGACATATTCATCACGCTCTTTGTGGTCATGGTGGTGAGAGGTGTGTGAAGATTAACAAGCGAGAGATTCTTGTAGATGGGTATGAACCTGAAAGTAATACTGTCTATCAATATTATGGTTGTAAATGGCATGGATGTCCTTGTATAAATGGTGATCCGAAAAAATATCGAGCTACACTCGACATGGAGACAAAAATTAGGAGTCTTGGTTATGATGTTGTTTCAGTTTGGGCGTGTGAAATACCGGAGTTGAGTACCGTTGAGCTTGAAAAGAAGTTTGTTCCATACCCATACTTTATCGTGTTTGATTTCGAAACGATACTCCATAAACTCGACCAACAAGTTACGAGTGATCTGACTTTTGACACTAAACATATCGCAGTCAGCGTTGCTATTACCGATAACTTTACAAATAAACCCACCTTTCTTGTAAATTCGGATCCGGAAAAGCTCATCAAAGACTTTATTTTAGATTTAGAAAAACGGTGGGAGGGGGTCTCGAAATGTGTAAGTGAAAAATATTATTTGCCCGACAAAGATTCGCTTCCATCCTCCGTAGTTATGCGACACGAAGCTTGGTGTAATCAGGTTCCTGTGCTAGGTTTCAATAGCGGTAAATACGATCTCAATATGATCAAGAAGCACTTTGTTAATCATATGACAGAACAGGCCGGTTCAATCTCTGTGGCTAAGAAAGAGAATAGCTATATGTTTTTGACGACCGGTCAGTTCAAATTTTTAGATGTGAAATCTTATCTTGCACCGGGTCTTTCTTTTGATGGTTGGTGTAAAGCAAACAATTGTGAAGAACAAAAACTCGTCTTTCCTTATGAATGGATGGATAGTTTTGAGAAACTTTCTCACATAGGCACTGTTAAATATGAAGACTTTTACTCGAGTCTCAAGAAAAAGATTTTAATCACTACTCAAGAATATGAAGATTTTAAGGTTGAATTTGAGAAACGTGGGTGTGTTACGATGTTGGATTGGTTAAAAGAATATAACTTGGCTGATGTTGTACCGTTTGTTGAAGCTTTGGAGAAGACGCGAGAATATTATTATGGAGACGATATCGATATGTTGAAGGATGCTGTATCTATTCCTGGAATTTCGATGACTTATGTTTTGAACAAAGCGTTGAAAATGAAAAAGAAAGGAGAGCCCGATTTGTATGCACCCGGACAACCTTGTACGTGTAAATGTTCGAAGGAATGTTATAAACAAGGTTGCAAAGACTGTTCAAAAATACGGAAAGATTGTGAGGCGTGTCCGAAAAATAAAGCTTACGAGTTGTTGAAAACCGGTATGGTTGGTGGTCCGAGTATTGTGTTTTCCAGATACGCCGAAAGAGGTGTGTCAAAGATACGACCTCATAAATATAAAGACGCTAGGGATTGTGAGTCTGTTGTTGGTTTTGATGCGAATAGTTTGTATCTGTTTTGTTCGGGGCGGGAGATGCCCTGTGGAAAAGAGAGTTACATCGAGGTCGAGAATCCTACAGATCCGGAGTATTTGAAAGAGTTTTCCGAGGGTGTATGTGACGGTTCTATTTTTGGTTTTTGTCAGGTAGATATTCATGTTCCGGAAGGGTTAAAAGCTAAATTTGAAGAGTTTTCACCTCTGTTTGTTGTCGATAAAATTCCTGAGAGATTAGTACCTCAACATATGAAGGATTATCAAACAGCTACAAATAGGATGAGTATCAAAGGAACTAAAAAGTTATTGGGGGTTTGTAAGGCAAAGAAGATTTTATTATATACACCGTTGTTGAAGTGGTATATAGATCACGGTTTGAAGGTGACTGGCGTATATAAAATTCTGAAATATACAGCGAGCAGGCCGTTCAAATGGTTCCCTAAAGAAGTAACCGATGCGAGACGAGATGGTGATTCGAACCCTGCATTAAAACAACTCGGTGACACTCATAAACTGAAAGGTAATTCGTTCTACGGTAAAATGATTGAAGATCTCGAAAAACATACCAATAATACGTACACAAAATCCGAGGAGAATGTCGATAAGGCGTTCAGAAGCCCTTTCTTTGACGATCTTGAAGTCATTAATGAGACGTTTGAGATCAAAGAGAGAAAACGTCAAGTCAATATAAATCGACCTTATCAATGCGGTATCGCCGTGTACCAATTTGCTAAATTGAGGATGCTTGAGTTTTACTACGATTTTCTCGATAAATATATTGACAGGAGGGATTTTGAATTGATTCAAATGGATACGGATAGTATGTACATGGCTCTTTCGTCTAAGTCGTTGGATGATATCGTTAAACCCGAACTTAAGGATTATTATTTCAATCAAGGTAAAGCAGAATTTTTAAGTACTAGTAAATACCATGATAGAACACCGGGTTTATTCAAGGCGGAGTTCAATGGTACGCGAATGATTGCGCTCACCAGTAAATGTTATTTTGCGGAGAATCAAGATTTAGGTAAGTCAAAATTTAGTTGTAAGGGAATTTCAAAAAGACAAAATGAAATGAGTTGGCAGCGATACAAAGAAGCTTTGGATGGTAGTAAGGACATGGCACAAAATACAGGGTTTAGGGTAAGTAATCATAAGATCGTCACGTACACACAAAAGAAACTAGGTCTCAGCGCTTATTATGACAAAAGAATCGTAGCCGATGATGGGATACACACCAAACCTCTATACTAATTCAAATTCATTCACGATAACACTTATTAACGCGTTTCACGTTAATAATGTCATGGGGAAATCCCCCTTATTTTCACCGTTCAAAAATATAGTAAATTCTCGATAAAATTATGAATATCGAAAAGTGGGCCTATATTGACCCTCACCTACTACTGTTTTTGTTTCAAAAAAACGATGTTTATCTTAGCCACATTTTGTTACGGTAGCAGCGATAGCGAATACCGTATTAAAACACCCGTGGACTCCGACTCCTACTCCTACTCCTCCTCCTCCTCCTCCTCCTCCTCCTCCTCCTCCGGCCGAAATGGTAATTAGTCTGCGATTAAGAGTCCGCGAGTCCCCGTTAAAAACTCAATATACATTCTAATGAACGAACGCAGCCTTTTGAATTTTCGAAGGTTTTAAATCACATACATTTAAAATACGTTTTCTTTGATATTTTGTCACTTAATTGACGAAGGAATGCATATTAATCAAATAGGTCTACATAAAGCTGGGACTTTTAGTTACTTTTATGGTACTGAATCAATGTACTTTGGCACTTGAAAATAAATATGTTTTTCGTGTCAGAAAAGCACAGATCAGACTTTCTTGTTACTTTCTACGTTTGTTAGCTATCTGTTCTGTCTTTTATCATCAAGGTTCGAGTTAAAAAAAAGGCAGTTATCTGTTCGAATTCATTTTCGGTTTCAAGAAATTATAATTCAAAACATACATTTCTTTTTCGAAGAAACGAGTTTTTTTTTTTTACATAAGCTCTTATAAAAAAAACGTACGTTATAAACAGCTCATGTATGTATAATTCTTTTGTCCTCTAATAAATTAAACTAGCCGCCAAGGCGGCGTCGCTCGCCGCCCATGTCCACCTGCTCTGTATCACTGTATCAATAAACGTCAAATTTCCTTATAAACGGCTCGTACAACTTGTGCTCAACCAGAAGCAGATTCGAAGTCACAACCTCTGGTAAAACCAATCTTTTATCAGTGTAACAATACACTCAAAACGTAGAGAAAGAAAACTTCAACTTTTTATTAGCTTTTGTTTTAAAAAAGTTACGCGCTCTAACATGGGTGCTATCAAACAGGGGGGAAATGGTTTCTCTTCTTTAAAAGTTCACACGGAGGAGAGAAAAAAGGCACGTGCTAAATGAATAAATAGAATAAAAAACGTTCGATCAGAACGCTTAACAATTAAAAGATGAAATTAATTTATTAAAAGAAAAGCAAAATAAACAAGATGCCCTTACGGGCAAAAAGATTTCTGCAAAATCTGTTGAAGCATGAAAAATGACAAATGTTATGACATTTATGAAATTCGACAAAAAATGCTACACGATCTAAGTGGGCTCGAACCACCAACAATTCGGTTACCAGCCGAGTAACTAGCCAACTGCACCACAGAACTACATACCTTATCGGACAAAACTTAGTCGGACAAAATTTTAGTCGGACGAAAATATTAGTCGGACAAAATTTTAGTCACCTCCAAATATTTTAGTCACTTTTGTCCGACTAATAATTTTGTCCGACTAAAATTTTGGTCCCTTTCTAAAATTTCATAACTTACTTAATTTTCGATATGTCCAACAAAATCATCATACCACGACGGCACAATTTTGCTGTCGGCAAAAAATCCTAATTAAAAGGGTTGTAGTATAGTTTTGTTTTTCAATTTCAATGTCATATTCCTGATCAGTACAAAAAATCTATTTTGATTCCTGCATTGGCTTCAGGCGTTTCTTCTATTATGACTGTCTTCTTCATTTTGTTTTGAACTACCTAGCTATCACTTTCATCGGAAGTTTCTGTTATTACCGGTGCTTTTCTCTTTTCCTGTGGATTCCTTCCTGGAATAAGTGAGGCTATTAAAAACGTCCAATCTGTTTATGAAAGGGTCGAGAATCCCTTTAGCAACCTCGTTCCCAGGGCTTCTTCGAAACGAAAGAAAGCCCTGGCACAGGCCGATAAAAAATCACCCAAAATACGGGTGATTTTCTCACTCAGCGGTCTTTTTAGGGCCTCCGTGCTTCAAAAACAAACGGCGAGTTATAATGGAAGATGTCAGGCGTTTGTTTTCAAGAATTCAATTTGCATTGGAAAAAAGTGATTGAGAAAATCACCCGTATTTTGGGTGATTTTTTATCGGCCTGTGCCAGGGCTTTCTTTCGTTTCGAAGAAGCCCTGGGAACGAGGTTGTCCCTTTAGAGCGTAAAGAATAAACAATGAACATCATGAAAACGAGCGTTAATATTATTTATCAAAAAACTTTACCACTTTTAGAAATTGTTTATTTATGACTAAAGGCCGGCGCAAATGCATCCAACATTTCATCCAACATTTCCATTCGAATGTTGGATGAAATGTTGGATGAGATATCGAATTTTGAAAAAATAGAAAAAATAGAATGTTGCATTTGTACGGAAGCCCATTAGTGCCATTTTATTACTTCACTTACTAAGTCAAGAGTCCATTCGCATTCCGCTATAATTTGTTCACTTACGGTGCTAAGTGAAGAGTTCAGCTGAATCCCCTTATAATCTCGTGACTTACGCTAAGTGAAGAGTTCAGCTGAATTCCGTTATAATCTCGTGACTTACGCTAAGTGGCGAGTTCAGCCGTATTCTGCTTTAATTTTGTCAGTTATTTTAGCGCATGTGTCATGGTTTGAAAAACAACAATGGTGGACCGTAAGTACAATGATTGATAGAAATAAAATGGGTAAAGTGATCGTTGGTTACAATTGTCGAGTCATAAACTCCGCGTTTTCATATGCTATAACCATAAACTTCGCGTTTTCATATATTTGATCCAAAATCCAACAATTACAATTGTTCATCTTATATACACACCGATGGAGACTACTTACTGTGTAATAAGTGAAGAAATTAACAGAATGCGGCTGGACTCGTCACTTAGCGTAAGTCACGAGATTATAAGGGAATTCAGCTGAACTCGTCACTTAGCGTAAGTCACGAGATTATAAGGGAATTCAGCTGAACTCTTCACTTAGCACCGTAAGTGAACAAATTATAGCGGAATGCGAATGGACTCTTGACTTAGTAAGTGAAGTAATAAAATGGCACTAATGGGCTTCCGTACATTTGAGTTGCTTCATCCAACATTTTATTAAAAATCAAACACGTTCATTCATTTGAAAATTCAAAATGGGGGAAGCAGAGGACGTAGCAACAATGCTAGTATTGAATGAGCTTTTGGACTCAGACGACGAGAAACCAAAAAGAGGAAAGACTAGAAAGTGGGTCAAAAGACGAAAGGAAAGGGGTTTCTTTACAAATATCGTTCAGGAACTTGTGCTGGAGGATAGGAAAGGATTCCGAGAAATGTTTAGGATGGATGTCCGTGATTTCGAATTCATTCTACATAAAATAGGTGACTTAATATCCCCTAAAGAAAGACTAGGCGGAACTTTGCCCATTGAAGCAGATGAGAGACTTGCATTAACTCTCAGGTATTTAGCGACAGGAGAAACTTTGAGTTCGTTGAGTTTTCAGTACCGTATATCGTTAAATGCAATCTCATATATTGTTAAAGGTTGCTGTAACGCTATAGTTGAGCGTTTGACATCTGATTACATAAAAGTCCCCAGTACAAAAGCACAATGGCTGCAAATTTCGAAAAAATTTGAGGAGCGTTGGAACTATCCACACGCTCTTGGTGCTATCGATGGAAAGCACGTTCGGATTCAGAAACCTAAAAATGCTGGCTCTTTCTTTTACAACTACAAGCACACACATTCGGTAATTTTGATGGCTATTGCTGGTCCCGAATATGAATGCATTTACGCCGATGTTGGGTCAAATGGAAGGGTTAATGATTCAGGAATCTGGAACAAAACCACTCTACTGCAAGGAATACAAGATGGGTCCGTAGAGCTTCCAGATGATGAAAAGTTGCCTAATGGTGAAAACGCTCCTTTTCTTTGACGACTTTTGGGTAATCTCTTCAGCTTCTTCATTCTTCTTTGCTAATTCCTTCTTGTGTTTTCTGAAGGTATCACCTTCGTGATATTCGTTTGTTTCACTCTCTGAAGATGAGCTCATTTTGTTTTTTTATTAATATCCCACTCACGTTCTTCAATGAAAGCTCTCTTTTGTTTTGTAACATTCGATTGTCAAAAAAAACATTCGAAACAATAAAAAAGATTCGAAAAACGCTCCTTCTCAATGCCTTTTGCACTCAGCGCAGAGACTATTTTGATATGTTGGACGAAAATTGCTTCAAATGCATGCAACATGAAAAATAGCGAGAGAAATTCGGAAGCTTCCTTTGATCTTGCCGAAAATGTTGGATGAAATGTTTGATGGCGATCAAACTTCATCCAACATCATCCAACACGATTTTTTTCTTCTTTTTGAAATTTTCATACATTTTGAAACTTCTCAAATGCGTCCAACATTTCATCCAACATGAGAAATTTACGATGTTGGATGAAATGTTGGATGCATTTGCGCCGGCCTTAAGGCATGTAAAAATATTGTATTCGTTGGTGAGCAAAAAGAAAAGTCATAAAGAATTATAAATATTTGAGATTTTGCAATTAAACTGATAAGAAGAAGAATTCTGAAAAAAAGTGATTGGGACCAAATATTTAGTCAGACATAATAATTAGTCGGACAAAATTTTAGTCGGACAAAATTATTAGTCGGACAAAATTTTAGTCACTTCCAAAAAATTTAGTCACTTTTGTCCGACTAAGTAAATAATAAAAAAAAAAGTTTTGTCCGATAAGGTATGTAACTGTAATGTAAAAACCGCTATCTTTAGACAGTAAGAAAAAAACGGAAGAGAAAAACCAAAGCCGGTTGTAATGTATTTCTTGCTTTAGCAAAAATCCAAAATCGAAATATTTTATGACATATTTAAAAATTCGAAAAAAACCCAGAAGATCTACATGGGGTCGAACCAACAACCCTTCGGTAAATAGTTGACTGAACTAACCAACTGTGTCACGGAAGCCTGTACGTCAGTGTTGATATAAATATATATACCTCCTTTGACTCTTCTGTTTACAAAACGTTGAGAACTTCTTTTTAGTTAGAAAAGAATGATCACAGTCCAAGATAATTATAAGTTTCTTCTATTATTTTCTGTTTTCACCTTAAAATATGTATATATTCTTTAAAATCCATTTAATATTGAGCAAAGAAACTTTAGTAAATCTTTCGCTGACATGCAATGCACGGTGCTTTGGTTTCATGTAAATGCACGCACGAAATTTCAAAAAACCGCTAGGTTTGGACAGTAAGAAAAACAAGATGCCCTTGCAGGCATAAAGATTTCTGCAAAATCAGCTGAAGTATGAAAAAAGAAAGACTACGACATTCTTGAAATTTAAGAAAAGTTTAATCCGCAATATATATTATTTCTGATCATGTACTCCCCAAAAATCTGGAAAAACATAATTGTCACTATGCAAAACTTTATACCAATAAACATCAATAAACTTGATTATATCTGAATGACATATGTTCTTTATTTTGTTGGTACGAAATGATATTAAGGATTCAGTGATCAATTTAGATAAGACAATGAGTATGCATGTAAGTCAATGTAAATGTTATGAATTTAATATGTATTGTCAATCTTCCTTACCTAATTTTTAATTACGCATACACCCCAGGAAATTCTTAAAGCACAGCTGACACAATATGAAACTTACGTTAACTGCCAATAAACTTAATGAACAAAAGAACAATAAATTTAATTAGATGCTGTGTAAGATATCACATTGATTACGTAAGTCTTTCAATATATTGGTCAATCTTCGTAATAACGAAAAGACTTCCCAAACAAAAAAAGTAAACAAAGATTTGGATTATGTAAATAATATGTGATCCAAATTAGCAAACATAACTGAAAGCAGTTAAAATTTACAGACAGTCGAGATAAGTTTCCTATTTGCTATTGCAGATAGCAAGTCCTATTCCTAATTAAGGGCATTAATAATAATACAGCCAAGAACTATACAAGTAAATATGCTAACATAGCTAGAGAAATATCAAACATAAAATGATGCAGGCAGAGGTTAGACAGATATTCTTGTTGTTGGAGCTGAAGAGGAAACTGAGCTGAGCTGTACGTATCCAGAACTTAAAAGGCATTACAGCCCACAGATGAAACAAACGAGCTTTTGTATTTAGAAAAGCTCAAAAGAATACCAGACATTTTCAAAAAAAAACAAAAACCTTTCCTTTGACACACTGTTTTTTATAAAACATTGAGAACTTGTTTTTAAAAAAGAATGAACACAGTAGAATCTTTGTAAGATAATCATAAATTTTTACCCTCTACTCTCGGTCTTGGAACTGTAAATCTATTCAACATTGATCAATCAACTTTTGGAAGTTTCTTCGGTCACGCTGTAGTGTACCATTATGCGAACGGTGTGCAAATGTAAGTCGAAAAAAAAGACCCGGATGATCACATGGCGAAAATTAGCCAATAAACTAGCGCTATTAAAGTTAATTAGCACCCTTTCGTAATAGTGGCGCTTCATGCACCAATGAACTTTGAGACGGCGGCTGTATGAACCAATGAACTTCGAAATAAAAAATCGCTAGGTTTGGACAGTAGGATGAAAAAAAAAAAAAAAAAAACTAAGAAAAACAAAGACGATCGTAAAGGCTTTCTTGCTTACGCAGAAATCCAAAAAGAAGAAGAAGAAAAAAACGAAAGCCGGTTGTAATAGCTTTCTTGCTTTCGCAGAAATCTAAAAACATTTTGTTTTGATATGATACTCTTTTTTTACCTATCGGTTTTTAAACATTTTGATTGCTCAAAAAAAAAGTTCACCCGTCTCAGACAGTCAGGCAAGAGTTAGTGGCAAACCGAACATATGCTGCCACGTTCTGCCACTGCTGCTTTTTGTCCAAAATGTTTAATCAGTTAGTTTCTTTTTATTCAGTTGATGTACTGTTTTCAAAGCCAAGTCAACGTGGAATATATAACTAACAATAATGATAAAAACAAAACGTTATTCCTGTTTGTTCATCAGCCAAAAAAAGTCACGTTCAATTGGGGTTGTAATGTATTTGCTTCGAACTCACGTCGCACACCAAAAAAGAAATAATTTCGCTCATAACTTAATCTACCATTTTGCGTGACTTACAAACAAACAAACAAACAGACAGACAGACAGACAGACAGACACAGAATCGGCTATTAATATATAGATTGCTGGTGTGTTACAATTAGACCCTATTTACACAAGTTAGTAATTTTAAACATTATTATCGTTTATGCCTGTTTTCCACCAGTAAGATATTTCAAGAAATAACGTTTACAGAACTTTTAAGAACTTTAAGTAAAATTTCGAAAGTATTCTTGTGGCAAATACTTTTGCTGCTACCGTTTTGCGCCATCTGGCTCTTGTTTACATTTAAAATGAAAGCTTTCTGAAGAGAAAAGAAGTAGTGGAAATAAAGAAAAGAAAATTTCGGTCGAAAAAAATACTTTTCCGGATCGAAATTTTCTTTTTAGACTGACTTTTTCTTGAGTGGAAACGCAGCTTAAGAACAACCTGAGGTTCAAATCATATTTTGTTATGAAATATGAGCAATCCATGATTTTCATATTGCTGGAAGTTCTATAAATAAAACCACAATGAGGCTGTGTGTACAATGGTAGCCATATTTACGGATAAAAACTAATAATGGCCACCTCCGTCATGAAATATCGACAGGTCGAAAATTTATGTTTAAAAATGAATTGAGGAATGAAAATGTTTTTAGATCATGGTTTTAGAAAGTTAATTATCATAAAATAAGTCAAATAAATAAAGTTTTTGTACGTCAATCACAGTGGGGGAGGACACTTTTTACTGAGTATTGAAACATAGGCCATTATGATTTTCACGGTCCATTATCAGAGGCGTAGTTAGGGTCAGTCAAAAAAAGTGGAAGAGTTCAATATTATGATAGTTCTTTTCAGTCTTAAGTAGCCATTAGGTTACTTGCACGCTTTCCTTTTCAACCCTTAATGGCTTAACTCTCCTCCACTTTGACTGTTTGACAATTTTGACTGACCTCTGGCTGCGCCTCTCATTATTCTTCAAGTGTTGCTGCTAATTGCTCTCTATTGGATTGCTCTGTTTCATAAAACATTTTATTCAGTTATACGTGGTGAACTTGGCAAGAATGCATGTCTATTTTCGTGACAAGAATGTTTGTTTACATTTTATGTCCGTAATTACGAAGGCTGTCCATAATTAGACACATAAACGGTAATTGGTTTTCTGAACTTCTTCTTGCATATATGACATCACATATTTACTTGCTGTTTTTGTATGTACTCTTTGAATTAACTGGTTGAACTGGTTTTTCTCCACATGAAAAGGGTTTCCTTTACGGCTGTATATCATCGTGCTTTCAGTTCAGTTGGGCTACATTCTATCAGGATCATACTAAATAAATCTTCAGCCTGGCTATTGATAATGAATTTTCACCTTTGCACTGAAATCACAGCTTCAATAGCCACATTATTATTGTTTTCAGCAAAAACAAAACATCATCGATATCAATGTTTTTCTGGTTTTTACACGTTCATTCAAAAGTTTTTACAAAGCTTTCTATGAAAACGATTTATTTCCATCATTTAACGCTTCACCTATTAAATCATTTTAAAAGTTTGCAGAAAAAAGCAAAGTCTTCCAAAGCCCATCTGCACTGACTGAAAAAAATGGCGTACTACTTCACGGTACACTAGCCTCTATTCTTATATACTATGGGTAGGCGAAAATTCAATACTGAACTGCGGCTATAAAAGTTAACGGAGGAGAAGAAGGAGAAGGAAAATGCCAATTTTAACATATATTTCACCCTATGGGGAAATATATAAAAAGCTTGTAATATAAAAAGTCATTCCAAGATAAACAAAAAGTTGCTTTTCGTTTGAATTTTAGGGACTAGAATTATTTCCTTTCTAAAATGTCATTTAAATTGAAAGCTACTGGCTTTTATAAGAACGTAGTGGAAATATGTGAAAATGATATGACCTTGGAAAAGTTCATCCAGCAAAAGGTGAATGCTGCTAAACGTACCTTCAAGGACGATTCATTTCTTGTTTGTGATCTTGGAGATATCATCAAGAAACATAGAAGATACTTCAATGTTTTACCACGAGTTGAGCCATTTTATGGTAAGTGATGTTTGCAAGGACATTATTCACCACTTCATTTATTAAAGAGAGTTAAAGTGGACGTAAGGTTAAATAATAAAGAAAATTAAATTTAAAACATTTTTTTAAAAAGTTGCTTTGGAGAATTCATTTCAAATATTTTTGTGTCAAATTTTTATGCCATTGAAACCCGCTGAAATCTCAAAGCCGTGCAACTTTAGAGTTCTGTAATCTAAAAGCCATGCAACGTTAGTCCTGTAATCAAAAAGCCATGCAACTTTAGTTCTGTAACAAGTTTGCACCAGATGCAGCAGTATGCACCAGATGCAGCAGTTAACCTAAAATCATATATCATCCTTGTTTTTATTTTAGCTGTGAAATGTAATCCAGATAAAGTGGTTTTGCGACTTCTAGCTGACTTGGGTTGCAGCTTTGATTGCGCCAGTAAAAAGGAAATACAAGATGTTTTAGACCTTGGTGTATCACCTGAGCGAATTATATTTGCGAATCCTTGCAAGCAAACATCATACATCAAGTAGGTTCCAATTTGTTGTTTCATTATTAGCATCTTTCTAATTCAAGTAGCACTTGAAATAAAGTGTTACCCTGGGTTCAAGGTTGGTGTTATCTCTACAAAGTTATTCAGTGTGTAAGCCACATCTGCTTGGGTTTCAAAACATTCAATGACTTTCACAGGACAAAATGACGTAGATTTTTTGGAAACAATGCCGCAAATCGATTTTTAAATTTAAGATCATGCAACTTTGACCTTCAATTCGTTTCTATTTTAGATATGCAGCATCAGTTAAAGTGAGCCTTATGACATTTGACAATGATCAAGAGCTGTATAAAATAAAAGCGAATTTCCCTAATGCTCAATTAGTTATACGAATCAAAGTAGATGACTCGAAATCCACTGGACAGGTTAGATGTTTCTACATACTAATAATCCCCCCAGTACAGTCTATCACACTACTCATACTGTTTTTCCTAAATTTCATCTCCTTAAGTTGGGCATCAAATTTGGTGCATCAGTTTCTCATACAAAGCAGTTACTAGAAATTGCGAAGAACCTTGATTTGAACGTAGTTGGTGTAAGGTAATTTTCAATGATCATATTTAACATAATATCGTTTTCATATATCTTATAAAGCTTTTGTTATAATCATTTACAGCTTTCATGTTGGCACTGGCTGTTACGATGCCAATTCATACTACACAGCAGTACAAAATGCAGACCGAGTGTTCAAACAAGCTGTAAATATTTTTAATATTTTCCTTTTTACGGTAGCAGCGAAGCGAATACCGTATTAAAACACCCTTGGACTACTCCTCCTCCTCCTCCTCCTACTACTACCGACCGAAATGGCAGTTTAGCCTGTGCAGCCTACCAATGTCGCTTTCGAAACTGCGTAAATTGCAACTTAAGAACGGAGGCTAATAATCTTTATAACTATCAAAACATTCTTTATACGTTCTTTTAGTATTTTACCATAGATTCGCCATTTCCAATAAACATTTTCCTATTAAAAACACGGTGGGGAACTTTAGTTGCACCTAATTTGAAACACGGTTAAAATAAACTTAAGCTTTGTTTTTGGTAACGTCTTGTGCTTCGAAGTTCGAAGCTCTCTTCTTCTTGCAGTTACAAAGATTCATCGAAATTCATCGAACTTAAACTTTTTAAAAGCATTTTACATTTTTTTTATATTTTGTGCGTGTGTATTTTGTTTGCTTGTCTACAAAAATGTCTTGGATTAAAGTTTGAAACGGTTTTACTTTGTTTCTTATATTTTTAGAAGACGTTTGTTTTTTTTCTCTTTTCGGTCTTACTGCTTTCTTTTTATATAAAAAAATCTGATATAAAAAAAACGTAGTTTCGCATATTGTGCATATTTCTTTTGTTTGTATCAAATAGTTTTCTGGTGGTTTTAGTTAAGCCCTGTTTACACTTTTTCAAATGAAAATTGCCTTAATTTAAGCCTAAGAGATAAACAAAGGTCGCCAAAGCTTCATGGGGCTTTCAGACTAATTAATTTAGAATCTATTTCGTTTTGTACATTGCGAGTTGAAATGCTGCTACCGTTTTGTGCCATATGGCTCTTGTTCTGATTGAAAATACCTGACAACAGATTTAGTTAATGGCTTCATATTTATTTTTTGTCAGTCTGAAGTCGGCTATGAGTTCAACCTGCTTGATATTGGTGGCGGGTTTTCCGGAGATAAAAATGCGCGGATGTCATTTGAGCAAGTAAGCAAAAGATCATCAGTATTTCTTTTCATTGCAACGACCTTTAGGCTGGAAAAAAAATGAAAATTTATATATTTACATTTAAATCGCTTGAAACTATTATGATTCATTTCAGGCTGGTGCTCAAGTGAATATGGCACTGGATGAATACTTTCCCAAGAATAAAAATGTTCGCATAATTGCTGAACCTGGTCGCTACTTTGTCGCATCTGCGTTTACTGCAGTATCTTGTGTTATCGCGAGTCGCCTATTGCATGACGATGATGGTCAAGAACATTATCATTATTATCTCAATGACGGTGTCTTTGGCACATTAAATTCTGTTGTATTTGATCACTTTCAACCAGTATTGATACCTTTGGTCAGGAATACTAAGATTTGCAAGTCTACCTTGTGGGGACCTACTAGTGATCAAATGGATTGCATTTTAAAGGAAGCAAATATTCAGAAGGTTAGTTAATCTGTTGAAACTTAATGATCGTCTTCTCTTTTCTACATGGGTTGTTTATGTGGGCAAATTTCCTGTTAATGAAAAGTACTGCGAAAAATTCAACTTTCTAATCTTTTTCTTTTTTCAGTTAAACATTGGTGACTGGGTGTACATCAAAAACATGGGAGCATATACTACTTGCTGTGCAAAAACGTATAACGGTTTCCAAATACCAAACGCAATATATATGTGTTATGAATAATACTGGCACTAACATGGAAAATGTTTTGTAATAGGAGATTAAATTGAGAACATTTCCAAAGGTTGCGTTAACTTTCAAGTCTCTGTAATTATCCATGTTTGATGGCCGAGTATGAATATTTGTGCACAATAGACAAATGTTACTTCAACGCAGTTCGCAACCCAGTAACCTAGTGATAAAATATTTACTTTTTTCAGTGAGGTTATGGCTTCAACCCTGAGTCGTACCAACAACATAACTGCATAATTCAATTGATTCGTCAAGGAGATTGTCTAGTTGAGCAGTGGCTTTGTATCCCAAATAGGGGTCTTTAAATAGGGTCTCCTCGTAGACCTCCTTGGATGACAGTACCATCAAGAACTGAAGAAGTCTTTCTGAGTAAATAATTGCCCTCGCAGCGAGCGTAAGCGAGCGAGGAGGCATAGTAGTTTCACGAGATAGGCGAATGTCAGTTTCGGATTTTGTTCTTCATCATCATCCTCATCATCTTACAACTTTTCGAGTTGACGTTACACGGTGGTATACCATTATTAGTTGACTTTGCTTTTTTCCCGTTTCAAAGCATGGTACTGTAAGTGGGAGACAGAATGTTTTTTTCGTATCTCTTTCCTTATTTACTATTATACTAGTATCCCGGGTAAAAACTTTTTACCGAACTTAACTTCGAAAACATTAGGTCAAATCCATCATTCCCGTGTATGTACCCCGTGAAGAAAAAATAAATCATGGAATCGCGACTCAAAAGTGTGCCCATGTTGTAGAGCTTGAAAAACTGAGCAAAGAAATGTATGGGATCATTTCGCTACGACTAACCGTTGCAGAGATATCATCGGTCAAAGATTGTGATGACGTCATATCCGCAGTACCAAATAAAATTTAGGACCAAATGTTGCGTCACTCCATTACCCGTGTCACCGACCCTAAAAAACGTCAGTTATCCCTATTGGTTCTCGATATATTTCCCCAAAAACGTCGCGTTCGATTGGGGATGCAATGCAATGATTCCCCGTGATCATAAAACATCTGACGTCAAATGATGCCACTTGGAATGTGCTTTTGGAATGATCGTGAAAAAAGTGTCACTCGCCTCGTGGTTTTACGCGCACATAAGAGGACGATGACCGTAAATTAAAACTAAATATGTCACTCTCTAAAATAAAAGTGTGACACACAATCGCGAATAGTATCTCGCGTAAAAGTTTTTTACGGCTTTATTTTCGAAAACGTTGTCACGAAAATAGGTGACAAAAAATTAAATTACCAAATCTCGAAAAAAGACTGTACCCATGTTGTAGAGCTCGAAAAACTGAGCAAAAAAATGTATGGGATTGTTTCGCTACGACCAACCGTTGCAGAGATATCATCGGTCAAAGATTGTGATGACGTCATATCCGCAGTACCAAATAAAATTTAGGACCAAATGTTGCGTCACTCCATTACCCGTGTCACCGACCCTAAAAAACGTCAGTTATCCCTATTGGTTCTCGAGATATTTCCCCAAAAACGTCGCGTTCGATTGGGGATGCAATGCAATGATTCCCCGTGATCATAAAAAAATTGACGTCACGCAGCGTGCTATTATACTAATCGTCAATTATCAATGGTCTAACGAAAAAATGACCACGATTAAGAAGATTTTGACCGTAAATTTTAAAAAAAACACAACACTCTCTAAAATAAAAGTGGGATGCACGATTGCGGATTAGTCGCTCGCCACCCATGTTCAGATTGCATTGTGTCGCAAAAAATGCAATATATAACACAGAACTGTTTACCCAGACATACAAAACCAAACATTGAATAACATTACAAAAATGTTAATTCAGAACAAATTGATACCTTCCAACTTTTGCTTTTGTTCCAAAGTTACTACTGGACTGCAATCATTAATGAAATTTGAAATGATATATAGTCTGTTCTTCCCAAAACCATCAACATCATGATTAAAACCATGAGTTTCATTTCTTTATGCTTTTTTTATTATTGCCTAAAAGAATAATATTTCAATTGTAATACCGAAAATAAAAAAAAACAAAAAGTAACAAAAAGGAAATTCAAGTACGCATTTATTCTAAAAACAATAACTAAAAACACAAATTTACACAGAAGATTATTAGTGCCAAACTTATACACCCAGGCATCTCATATCATAGCACAAAATAATTCATAAATTTGATGAAATGTAGACTGAAAAAAAATCCATCCAATAATCCTTCTTTTTTGTAGGACATAATTCATAATTTAACCATATGCTTCATTTCTTTAATGGTTATACACACTACTTTTTCTTTTCTGATGTAATAAAAGGAAATATTTCAGTTGAAGAACAGCTAGAATAATCACATTCATTGCAACCATATTGAAGCAAACAAAAACAAAAGTTGGCTGGAACACAGCCAGATAGACAAAGTATCAAGCATCTTAAATTGTATAGAAAATCTAATAAAAGGCAGAAGGTGAAATGAGCCAGCATCAGACGTCCTCCCATTTCCACAGCCATGAGAACCATTTTTAATTGATTTGTAAATAAATTAAGAAGATTTTGACCTTTAAAAGAACAAAAACACAACACTCTCTAAATTAAAAGTGGGATACACGATTGCGGATTAGTATAAGTAGTGCAACACATTTAATTTAGAGAGTGTTGTGTTTTTGTTCTTTTAAAGGTCAAAATCTTCTTAATCGTGGTCATATAACGGCAGTCCGGCCAGTGAAGAAACTCTTCCACTGCAATCCAACGATCATTTGTTTTGACACGTGATCGTCTTTTCGCCGTTTTCATTGGTTGCCGAAATCGTACAAACTATAGCGACAATGTTCGTTGATAAGAAATCCATTTTCATTAATCGTTTGACGAACAAACAGGTCTGTACGAAGATATTATTATGTTCATTTTGCGTTGTATCGCAGAATTTAACTTGTGTAAAAGATTTTTTAATTTTTTAATTCATTCTAACATTCAGAAGAATTAAAACAGAAACAAACAGCTATACGTCTCAGAATATACATATACGCAGAAGAGAAGTAACTTTAATGTAAAAAATGGCAATATATAACACAGAACTGTTTACCCAGACATACAAAACCAAACATTGAATAACATTACAAAAATGTTAATTCAAAACAAATTGATACCTTCCAACTTTTGCTTTTGTTCCAAAGTTACTACTGGACTGCAATCATTAATGAAATTTGAAATGATATATAGTCTGTTCTTCCCAAAACCATCAACATCATGATTAAAACCATGAGTTTCATTTCTTTATGCTTTTTTTATTATTGCCTAAAAGAATAATATTTCAATTGTAATACCGAAAATAAAAAAAATAGCAAAAAGAAACAAAAAACAAAAAGGAAATTCAAGTGCGCATTTATGCTAAAAACAATAACTAAAAACACAAATTTACCCAGAAGATAAAAAGTAACAAATAAAAACATAATGCCAAACTTATACACCCAGGCATAGTACGTAAACAATCAACCATAACACAAAATATAATGCTTAGATTTGATAAAATGTAGACTGAAAAAAAATCCATCCAATTCCTTCTTTTTTGTAGGACATAATTCATAATTTAACCATGTGCTTCATTTCCTTAATGGTTATATACACTTTTTCTTTTCTGACCTAATAAAAGAAAATATTTCAGTTGAAGAACAGCTAAAATAATCACATTCATTGCAACCATATTGAAGCAAACAAAAACAAAAGCCATAAAGTTGGCTGGAAGACAGGCAGATAGACAAAGTACCAAGCATCTTAAATTGTACAGGAAAATCTAATAAAAGGCAGACATGGTTGACGTTCCTCCCATTTCCACAGCCATGAGAACCATTTTTAATTGATTTGTAAATAAATAAATTACAGCGCGCGTTACCAAAACAAATTTCGTTCGTTCCGCGTTCCTTTTCATCCAGCATCCAGTTTTCATCCAGCGAAGATACATACTAAATGATAGAATTATTTTGACTCATATATCTTTTCAAAACTCAATTAATTAATCTTTCAAAACTAAATTAAAATGAAAACCATTCGTTACTGTGTAAAGGAACATCATTTTTTTCTGGATTTCTTCACTGCACTTTCTTCTGTATATAGCCATAACTAAAACGTAAACAAACATTTACATACATACATAACTTACCTGTTCTTTTATTAATCTAAAATAGAATAATAGCAGTAAAAGTTAAGCAATAAACGTTTTATAATAATACCTTCACGTACAGACCTGTTGTTCGTTCGTCAAACGATTAATGAAAATTGATTTTTTCTGCATTTCTTCACTGCACTTTCTTCTATATAGCCACATCTGATAACTAAAACAAAGTAAACGAAAACTAAAACAAAGTAAAACGTTGAAACATGTGCTGGATGTATACTCGTTATTTGTTGTTCGTTTTCGTTTTCCGCATAAAAAACATTTCAGTATGATTTTACATAATACATACATAAATAATACGTCAATACATTTACTTACGTTCTTTTATTAATCTAAAATAGAAAAACAACAAAAGAAAAGCAAAAAGTTAAACAATAAACGTTTTATAATAATACCTTCGTACAGACCTGTTCGTTCGTCAAACGATTAATGAAAATGGATTTCTTATCAACGAACATTGTCGCTATAGTTTTTCCGATTTCGCCAACCAATGAAAACGGCGAAAAGACGATCACGTGTCAAAACAAATGATCGTTGGATTGCAGTGGAAGAGTTTCTTCACTGGCCGGACTGCCGCTATATGACCACGATTAAGAAGATTTTGACCATTAAAAAAACAAAAACAAAACACTCTCTAAATTAAAAGTGGGATGCACGATTGCGAATTAGTATAAGTAGACTAGTATCCCGGGTAAAAACTTTTTACCGAACTTAACTTCGAAAAGGATGGGTCAAAATCGCCTTTCCCGTGAACGATCCCCGTGATGAAAATTTCAATTTTGGAATTGGAAACGGAAAATGTAACCATGTTGTAGAGCTCGAAAAACTGATCAAAAAATGTATGGGATCGTTTCGCTACGACCAACCGTTAGAGAGATATCGCTGATCAAAGATTTCCATGACGTCATATCCGCAGTACCAAATAAAATTTAGGCCCAAATAATGCGTCACTCCATCACCCGTATCGCTGACCCCAAAAAACGTCAGTTATCCCTGTTGGTTCTTGAGATATTTCCCCAAAAACGTCGCGTTCGATTGGGGATGCAATGCAATGATTCCCCGTGATCATAAAAAACTGACGTCAAATGATGCCACGTGCTTTTGGAATGATCATGAAAAAAGTGTCTCTCGCTTCTACGTGGTTTTACGCGCACATAAGAGGACAATGACCGTAAAAATTAAACAAATATATCACTCTCTAAAATAAAAGTGTGACACACAACGCGAATTAGTATAATAAGATAGTATCCCGGGTAAAACCTTTTACCGAACTTAACTTCGAAAACATTAAATCAAATCAACCATTCCCGTGTACGTACCCCGTGACGAAAAAATAAATCATAGGATCGCAACTCATAAGTGTACCTATGTTGTAGAGCTCGAAAAACTGATCAAAAAAGTGTATGGGATCATTTCGCTACGACCAACCGTTGCAGAGATATCGTCGATCAAAGATTTTAATGACGTCATATCCGCAGTACCAAATAAAATTTAGGCCCAAATGTTGTGTCACCCCGTCACCCGTATCGCGGACCCTATAAAACGTCAGTTATCCCTATTGGTTCTCGAGATATTTCCCCAAAAACGTCGCGTTCGATTGGGGATGCAATGCAATGGTTCCCCCGTGATCATAAAAACATCTGACGTCAAATGCCACGTGCTATTATACTAATCGTGAATGTGTCTTGCGTGGGCGAACTGCCGCTATATGACCACGATTAAGAAGATTTTGACCATTAAAAAAACAAAAACACAACACTCTCTAAGTTAAATGTGTTGCACACGATTGCGAATTAGTATAATAAGACTAGTATCTCGCGTAAAAGTTTTTTACGACTTTAATTTCGAAAAGAATCTGCAGAAATACGACGCGTTCCCGTGTGTGTACCCCGTGACGAAAATTTTAATTACGGAATTGGAAATGGAAAGTGTACCTATGCTGTAGAGCTTGAAAAACTGATCAAAAAAATGTATGGGATCGTTTCGGTACGACCAACCGTTCCGGAGATATGGTCGGTCAAAGATTTTAATGACGTCATAGCCGCAGTACCAAATAAAATTTAGGCCCAAATGTTGCGTCACCCCATCACCCGTGTTGCCGACCCTAAAAAACGTCAGTTATCGCTATTGGTTCTCGAGATATTTCCCCAAAAACGCCGCGTTCGATTGGGGATGCAATGCAATGAATCCCCCGTGATGCGAAATAACTGACGTCACGCCGCGTGCTATTATACTAATCCTCGATTATCAATGGTCTAACGAAAAAATGACCACGATTAAGAAGATTTTGACCGTAAATTTAGAAAAAACACAACACTCTCTAAGTTAAATGTGTTGCACACGATTGCGAATTAGTATATATAGATATACTATGTTATTTAGAAATTTCGTACACTAAAATTGCTTAAGCATTTTTCATATTACTTTTGCGTTGTTTTAGTGAAGTGAACGACAAGGATTTTGAAGCACAGCTTAAAATCTGAAATTTTGCCAACCATACATTGTATTTTTGTATATGTGTTAGCTCTAAATCTTTCATTCAATAAATTTTATTCAATGCACTGATTTTTGGCAGATTTTGCCTTAAAAATATTTTAATTGGATTTTTGTGTATGCAAGAAAGCCATATTACAAATGGTCATTCTAACAAACCTTAGTGTGATAATGATCAATAAAACCTTTTTATATTTTATTCTTGTTTTTTATGTAAGCTTTCGCTATTTTTTGTTTTGAAACTGAGATTTCTTATGGATTTTTTCACTTTAATGTTTTTTTTCGAAAAAGTTTTTTTTTTCTTTTAACAAATCTTATTTTCATTGTAAAATATGTATCCATGGTTTCAGTTCACACATTTCTTTCGTTTAGCAAATACTTTCTGATATTACTTGTTAAGCCTTATTTGCACTTTTTGAAAGGTATATTATCAATGTCAATAAAAGGTTAGACAATAACCAATTAACGTTTCAAGATTTTGAATCTGCGTTCAGATCGCTAAAAGGAAACAAAGCCACTGGATTTGATGATCTAAACAGCAATATTATTTTATACGTATATGATGAAATAAAAGATCCGCTCTTTTACATCTGTAAATTGTCTTTTAAAGAAGGAATATTTCCTGATAAACTGAAAATAGCAAAAGTGACACCAATTTTCAAGACAGGAGATACTTCTGATATTGGAAATTATAGGCCAATATCCGTTCTGCCAGTTATTTCGAAAATCCTAGAAAGGATTATGTACAACAAGGTATACAACTACTTAACACATCATAAACTAATATACTCTAAACAGTTCGGTTTTCAAAAAAATACTTCTACTGAACATGCTATCCTGAAATTAGTAGACGAAATAACTGCTTCTTTCTCACAAGGCAAGTTCACTGTTGGTGTATTCATAGATCTGTCAAAAGCTTTTGATACGGTTGACCACAACATACTCTTAGAAAAACTTAAATATTATGGACTCCATGGAAAAATATTTGAATGGTTCCAAAGTTATTTGAGAAATCGAAAACAATATATTGCGTATGGACACGGAAAAATTACAAAAGCACTAGATATTACTTGTGGAGTTCCCCAAGGGTCAATCTTAGGGCCACTACTATTTCTTATATACGTGAATGATCTTTATAAATCCTCTACAGAACTTACACAAGTTATGTTTGCTGATGATACAAATTTATTTTATTCCCACAAAAACTTTGCAGAACTTCTTTCAACAATAAATTTAGAGCTTACTAAAGTAGCTGAATGGTTTAAAGCAAATAGGCTGTCATTGAATATAAGCAAAACAAAGTACTCTATTTTCCATCCATCAAATAAAAAGCGGTTCATTCCAGCGATTATTCCGGAAATCAAAATCGACAATACTTGCATTAAAAGGCAAACTGTAACTAAATTTCTAGGAGTTATGTTAGATGAAACTCTTTCATGGAAAAGACAAATTGAAACTGTTACTACTAAATTTGTGAAAATATATTTAACAACGTTTCGGCCGTACGACGGCCATTTTCAAGTGGAAAACAATACAAGTGTGACAATATATACAAGAAGTCGTACGATACGGTAAGGTCGTACGATCATACGATCAAAAAATTCCCCCAGGGACAAATCAACCATCCGAAAATAGAAATAATGGCAATGACGCTATATTCCGATTGAGGATAGGCTTGTCCCTACGGATTAACAAGCTTTCTTTCAATTCTAAGTCAAAATTGTTGCCTGCGGAGGAGAGTATAGAAAAATTCTCAAATGTAGGCTTATTTTTACAATGTACTACATGCTCCGAAATAGCGCTATGGTTTTGTAATTTAACGGCTTTTCCAGTTAAGGCCGAAATTCCCATATGTTCGCAGGCTCGTACTTTCAAATGTCGCATAGTTTTACCATAATAGATGGCATTGCAGCCATCGCACTTAAATTTATATACAACATTTGAGCGCAGAGTCATTGGGGTACGGTCCTTAAAACGAAAAAAATCGCTAATTCTACTACTAGATTTAAAAATTACCTTAAGCTGACAACAAGGAAGGTTTTTATTAAAAGTACTAAGCAAACGAGTTCTTAATTTCAAAGATAATTTACCTAAATATGGCAAAACAAGAAATACTTCTAACTTAGGCACAGTAATGACAACTTTCCTCTCTCGAAACATTCTGTCAAGAAATGACTTAATGCATCGATCGATCAAGTTGGATGGTTAGCCATTTCTCATCAGTATGCCTCTAAGATCTTGTATCTCCAAGTGGAACCTAGAAAAATCAGATACGATATTAAAAATTCTGAAAATCAAAGTCAAAATTAATCCATATTTATATTCGTCAGGCAAAAAACTACAATAATTTGTGTAGACACCACTGAAAGTGGGCTTCCTATAAATAGTTGTGACAAACTTGTTAAATTCACGAATAACAGAAACATCAAGAAAAGGAAGACGATTTTCAAATTCCACTTCAGAAGTGAAAGATATGTTGATGTGTTGCCTATTAAGGTAGTCCTGAAAGAGAGGCAAGTGGCTAGGAGATGAAAAAAGCACAAAAATATCATCAACATATCTTCTGTAATACACAGGTTTAAACTCTGACGGGCAATTACGCAACCAAATTTTCTCATGATGCAAAAGAAAAGCATTGGCAAGACTGGGACCAAGTGGCGAGCCCATAGCAGCACCATCAACTTGTTTATATAACTGACCGTCAAAGGTAAAATGTGAATTTTGAGTAGCTAGAGACAGAATTTTCCTAAAGTCATTCTTGCATAAGTTATTAACAACATCTTGGTTTTCAAATAAACCTTCTACACAAATATCGATTGTTTCTTGCAAAGGAATGTTAGTGAACAGAGAGTCAACATCTAAGCTAGCCATATGAAACCTACCATCCTGTTTCCTAATTTCTTCAGCAAACGAGAAGGAGTCAGAAACAGTATACTCGTTAGATGTTAAAGGAGACAAAAGCGGAACAAGAAACTTGGCTATTTTATAGACAGGAGTGTTGATAGCTGATAAAATAGGTCTAAAAGGAGGGCTACCATTAACAACACGTTTATGTACCTTACAAAGTCCATATAACAAACCTAGCTTCGACCCAGTTGGTTTCAATTTATCGTATAATTTCTTGTCGATAGAGCCATTATCCAACAAAGTTTTTAACACAGCAGTAACTTGTTTTTCTTGATTGATGAGGAAGTTTAACTCTTTTTCACGAGGACAGTCGATTTTTATAAATTTTGTATGATCACTTAAGATATCCATAATTTTACTGACATAAGTCTCTTTATCGATCAGAACAACTGAGTTTCCCTTGTCAGATTTTTGGATAATTATATCGAGCTCGTGTGATAGTGAAAACAAGGCTTCCAACTCTTCATCACTCAGATTCCGTGGCTTTTTGGATGAGTTGTAAGTCTCAAATGTAGAAATGGCGCAATCTTTGATACGTGCTTTGACTAAATCTCTGGTTTCAGATGACATTTTTATATCTTTGATACTGCGATAAAGTTTTTCAAAAGAAATCATATAATCTGCATATTCGATTTTAGAAGGCGGAATAGCAAAATTTAAGTCTAGAGTCTTTAGACTTTAGAGTCTTTAGACTTTAGAGTCTTTAGAGTTTAAACCTGTGTATTACAGAAGATATGTTGATGATATTTTTGTGCTTTTTTCATCTCCTAGCCACTTGCCTCTCTTTCAGGACTACCTTAATAGGCAACACATCAACATATCTTTCACTTCTGAAGTGGAATTTGAAAATCGTCTTCCTTTTCTTGATGTTTCTGTTATTCGTGAATTTAACAAGTTTGTCACAACTATTTATAGGAAGCCCACTTTCAGTGGTGTCTACACAAATTATTGTAGTTTTTTGCCTGACGAATATAAATATGGATTAATTTTGACTTTGATTTTCAGAATTTTTAATATCGTATCTGATTTTTCTAGGTTCCACTTGGAGATACAAGATCTTAGAGGCATACTGATGAGAAATGGCTACCCATCCAACTTGATCGATCGATGCATTAAGTCATTTCTTGACAGAATGTTTCGAGAGAGGAAAGTTGTCATTACTGTGCCTAAGTTAGAAGTATTTCTTGTTTTGCCATATTTAGGTAAATTATCTTTGAAATTAAGAACTCGTTTGCTTAGTACTTTTAATAAAAACCTTCCTTGTTGTCAGCTTAAGGTAATTTTTAAATCTAGTAGTAGAATTAGCGATTTTTTTCGTTTTAAGGACCGTACCCCAATGACTCTGCGCTCAAATGTTGTATATAAATTTAAGTGCGATGGCTGCAATGCCATCTATTATGGTAAAACTATGCGACATTTGAAAGTACGAGCCTGCGAACATATGGGAATTTCGGCCTTAACTGGAAAAGCCGTTAAATTACAAAACCATAGCGCTATTTCGGAGCATGTAGTACATTGTAAAAATAAGCCTACATTTGAGAATTTTTCTATACTCTCCTCCGCAGGCAACAATTTTGACTTAGAATTGAAAGAAAGCTTGTTAATCCGTAGGGACAAGCCTATCCTCAATCGGAATATAGCGTCATTGCCATTATTTCTATTTTCGGATGGTTGATTTGTCCCTGGGGGAATTTTTTGATCGTATGATCGTACGACTTTACCGTATCGTACGACTTCTTGTATATATTGTCACACTTGTATTGTTTTCCACTTGAAAATGGCCGTCGTACGGCCGAAACGTTGTTAAATATATTTCCACAAATTTACAGTCTTGTTACTACTAAAGTTTCTAAATGTATTGGTATATTATATAAGGCAAGACCCCTATTGACGAAACAACTGCTAATACAACTTTATTATGCGTTTATTTATTCCCACATATACTATGCAAATATTGCTTGGGCTAGTACGTCCAAATCAAAATTGTTGCCTCTTTATCGACTTCAGAAACATGCTATGCGTGTTATACATTACAAAAACCGTCATGCAAATGTTAAACCACTTTTTGACGATCTCAAAACTTTCACTATCTATCAAATTAACGTTTATCAAATTCTATGTCTTATGTATAAATGCAAAACTAAAACTGCGCCGTCCACATTTCACCATTTATATACTATTAAAGTAGCGAGTAAATACACAACCAGATTTGCGAGAATATTATGTGAGCCGTATTGTCGCAATAAACTTAGTCAATTTAACATATCTTTTCGTGCTCCACATTTGTGGAACATACTCATTGTACCAAAAGACACCCTACAGGATTGCAAATCCTATTTAAATTTTAAGCATAAACTTAAGGTTATGCTCCTCCAGCACTCTGACAACATGGAACAATACTTTTAATACGCGTCTTATTTTACGACCAATTACTCTTTTAAAGATAAACTGTAAACAAATTTCTTACGTAATCAATTTCTGAAATGTCTCAACAAGAACTAGCATTAAAGGTTCTCGATGATAAGATCACCTTGATCTTCTGCGAGTTTTCCTTGTTTCTTTATGAGTTTACGAGAATATGAACTTGTATGATATTCTTTTACGCATGTATAATATACTTAACACTTTGCAGCTTGTTGTAAGGAATATATTAGAACCTTGTAAACTTATAATCGACAGAAAATATACTTATCTATCTATCTATCTATTAGCATCAGTGTGACTTAGGCCTAAGAGATAGCAAAAAGTAACAAAGTTTTGTTCAGATTTTCATCTGTTTAAGTTTAGATCTATTTGGTTCCAAGTTGGTTTTGAAATACCGCCACCGCTACACTATGCTAACCTCGTCCCCAAGGCTTCTTGCCTTTTTCGATTTGCGGATGGCGCTATCCGTGTATCGAAAAAGAAGCCCTGGGGACGAGGCTGACACTGTGCCACATGGTTACACTACTCATTAAACTATTTGTTGTAATGCAAAACCTTTTAACCATTGTTTCATATGAACAATTAATTGTTCTTTTAATTGGAAAAAGTTATTCTAAAGAAAGTTTAACTCAATTCCAATGTAAGTGAAAAACCGTGAAGACCATCCGTCAATGAGTCTTCAAACCTGATATCCCATTTCAAAATTATCATGCTCACAATTCTTCTTGTTTTTATTACGTTTATACAATGTTATCAAAAGTTTCATCTGAACTTTTTGATCTCCCTAACCCTTGTTCTCTTTAAAACAATAGAAATGACCTCTAAAGCTTGTTATTTAGATGACCGTTGGCCGATTCAATAGTTTTTCAATTATCTAGTTTGTCCTGAAGTTCAATTCATGCCATCCTGGCATCCATAAAATAACAGTTTGTTTTTCAATGAGTATACCGAATTTCAAAATAAGGAAATGTATGTCTTAATTGATCTTTAACAAATTATTGATCTGAAACCATGATATTTTCCTCAATAACTTTCGGAAGAATTATCATTTTGCTTAAAATTTTATATTTTGAGAAGAAATGAGCATGAAAAGAGCTTTTATATGGTACAAAAATCGCAAAAATTTGACAAATTCTGTATGAACAAATCGCACTGAAAGTTTGTGGATAAAACATTCCGAGACACACTGTACATAGTTCTTTTCATTTTTAAACTGATAACTGTGACCAGATGACACCTAACGTTTTGATACAGACTAATTTTAAATGATGAAGCTTCTGTCAATATTTTTTATTAATGAATATTATAATTATTGTAACTTATTTCTATCTTTTGATTGGTTAGCCTTAATACCTTGTGATTGGCTATGAAAAACAATATGTTGTATACCAATCTGCCAGTTTGGTCAGAGGAGGAGTAGAAGTAAGAGTGGAAGAGTGTTTTGATACGGTTATTGGATTTCTGCGTAAGCAAGAAATACTTTACGATCGTCCGTGTTTTTCTGTTTTCATCTTACAGTTCCAAGACCGAGAGTAGAGGGTAGAAATTTATGATTATCTTACAAAGATTCTACTGTGTTCATTCTTTTTTAAAAACAAGTTCTCAATGTTTTATAAAAACAGTGTGTCAAAAAGGAAAGGTTTTTGTTTTTTTTGAAAATGTCTGGTATTCTTTTAAGCCTTTCTAAATACAAAAGTTCGTTTGTTTTACCTGTGGGCTGTAATGCCTTTTGAGTTCTGGATACGTACAGCTCAGCTCAGTTTCCTCTTAGCATCTATTTAAATTTATTGTTCTTTTGTTCGTTAAGTTTATTGGCAGTTAACGTAAGTTTCATATTGTGTCAGCTATGCTTTAATAATTTCCTGGGGTATATGCGTAATTAAAAATTTAATGTTTTTTTAAGTTTCTAAGTTTTTAAGTTTAAGTTTCAGTTATGTATGTTGATTTTGTATGTGTATGGATGTATTTCGTATCATTAAAATCTACGCTTTCCTTTTTGTCCTTAGGAATTCTGTTTGGAAGATTGACAATACATACTAAATTCATGACATTTACATTGACTTACATGCATATTCATTGTCTTATCTGAATTGATCACTGAACCCTTTTATCATTTCGTACCAACAAAATAAAGAACATATGTCATTCAGATATAATAATCAAGTTTATTGATGTTTATTACGGTAGCAGCGTAAGCGAATACCGTATTAAAACACCCTTGGACTCCTACTACTACTACTACTCCTACTACTACTACTACTCCTCCGGCCGAAACGGCAGTTTTTAGCCTACGATTTAGAGTATGCGAGTCCCCACTAAAAACTCAATATACATTTTAATGAACGAACGCAGCCTTTTGAATTTTCGAAGGTTTTCAATCACATACATTTAAAATACGTTTTCTTTGATATTTTATCACTTAATTGATGAAGGAATGGATATTAATCAAATAGGTCTACATAAAACTGGGACTTTTAGTTACTTTTATGGTACTGAATCAATGAACTTTGGCACTTGAAAATAGATATGTTTTTCGTGTCAGTAAAGCACAGATCAGACTTTCTTATTACTTTCTACGTTTGTTAGCTATCTGTTCTGTCTTTGAACATCAAGGTTTTCAAAAATCGAGTTAAAAAAAGGCAGTTATCTGTTTGAATTCATTTTCGGTTTCAAAAAATTATAATTCAAAACATACATTTTTTTTCTTCGAAGAAACGCGTTTTTTTTTTCTACATAAGTCAGGGGCGGACGCAGGGTACAGCTCATACAGCCCAAGCTGTAGTAAAATTTCGTCAAGAGAATGGTTACTAAATGAGTTACGGTCGTTCTCCTATTCTTTTCGTCGATTTTTTACGTCGTCATTTATCACGCGACGCGACGCCGTCACTCAAAGATTTTATATGAAATAAATATCTGTCTAATACATTTATTTATGGATTAGCGCATTATTTGTTGGCGCCCCATTTGACTCGCAAATTTTAGGTAAGCTATAACTGCAAACCCCACCGCCTGATTGTTCTTCCTTACAGCTCAAAAAACGGCCCCTTCTGATCTATGATGATACGAATTATAACTAACAGTTTTGAGCTGTATCGATACAGCTCAAAGATACAGCTCAAGTCCCGATTCTACGGTAGTTCGACACCTATAGCCCTAATCGTAGCTTAGCAGTAACTCTTTCGTTCTTCCGTCTGTTTGAACAGTAGTACAGCTCTCGTGCCTAAAGTACGTAGAACGATAATAGGTTTTAGCCCAAAGTGTAAGCCTTTAGGTCGTTCGGTCGTCGTTAGAGTGGTCAAATACAGCTCAAATACAGCTCAAAGCCCATACCATACACATGCGTGGAACCTCTTTCTTGATTTTACCACGACAGAGAATCATTGTTCTCCAAGACGTTTTTATTTCTCCAAACGAGAAGGGACTTTAGAGCTGAGAAATACCTTGCAGAAGATATAAGAAAACATCGTGATGGATGCAAAGTAAGTTTATGTTTTCTCTTTTATTAAAACTTTGTATTTTATAAATCTTGACCAGTTTTGTTTGTTTTGTTTTAATTATTAATTTGTTTAATTTAAATGCAGAACAAATAAAGAAAGATGAATGTGAGTTTAGATTCAATATAATTTGTTCACACATATCTCTACTCTAGATATATTTGTAAATTTGTGGAAAAAGAACATTTCATGATTTTTTTGTTATCTTTTGCCGGTAACAGAAAGTTAGCCCCGGCTAACAGTCCCGCCTTATCCCCGATTAAGAAAATACTGCTTAACCGAGATAATACCATTTCCTATAAAATGTAAACATAATTTCCACCTGAAACAAACAAAAAACACATGAGAAAAGATGTTTTAACTGATGATTTTCGAATATTTTAAACTTTTTTGGCTTCGCTTCTCTCAGCGCCATATTTTCAAAGAAGGATCATTCCCTTGTTAATTACTCATTCTGAAGAGTGAAAGTATTCGGTGAAATATACAAATTTGATATACACAGAGGTCAGCCCCGCCTAAGAAACCAAAAAAAAAAAGAATATGACATACACAGAGGTCGGCCCCGGCTAAGAAAGCAAAAGAAATAGGAATATGGCATGCACAGAGGTCAGCCCCGTCTAAGAAAGCAAAAAACCCCAAGATTATGGCATGCACAAAGGTCAGCCCCGCCTAAAAGACAGCAAAAAAATAAGAATATGGCATGCACAGAGGTCAGCCCCGGCTAAAAAAATGAAATTAAGGGCACGAGTAGTAAATTCTACCGTCAGCCCCGCCTAAGATAGCAAAAATATAAGAGCGAAAAATAATAGAAGAGGCAAAGACACTTACAAAATAAGAGATAATATGCATAATCATCTTGGAGGGGGAATGACTATTTTAAGGCGTCCTGTAAGCCGGGGCTACAAACCGGGGCTAAGGCGGGGCTAAGACGGGGCCGTTAGGAGGGGCTAGTTTTACTTAACCTCTTTTGCCTTGTTCTAAACCCTGAACTTTAGAATTTTACTCCGAGTTGTTGATGTTGTCTTGATTAGCTACTTTAAAAACTTGTTATGTAGTTTGAACATGGTACACTGGTTGTGATAAAAAAAATACAGAGTTTGCTACTTACATTACGTTAACTTTGATTTTTAAAAATTATTACATTATCTTGAGATATTTTGGTGTGATAACTGTTTGTATAGCTATATGTTTTGCTAGCTTTATTTAGAAATAATTCGTCAGTGAGTTTGTTAGGGGCTCCTACATCATTAATACTTCACAGCTCAACTCTGCATTTTACAGTGATCACCATTTGTTGTTTATATGTTCACCATTAACAACCATTTGTTGTTAAAAGCATTTGCTAAAGATCAAGGGTAAATATTTCCTTGTTGTGTTTTGTTGAAGTATGCAGCCATGAGATTAATATATTTTTTCAGAAAAAATATAAAAATATTTTACAAAATTATACGAAGCTTTCTCTCGTGTTCTCTCGAACATCTTCAGGTATATGTTACAATAAAATTAAAACCATACCTACAAGTATAAAATTGTCTAATAAAATTGTCTAGGGGATTCCGTTAATACCGTTTCTAAAAAGTCGTAAAAATTTTATTTCCTTATTGCATTTCTGTGTATCCTCTGATGTTTCAGATGTAACTGATAGGTTTATTTTAGTTAATGTGGAAGCAAACTGAAATTCAATCACAACATTCATCATTTAAATCAGTGCAAAATTAAATCAACGCTTGATCAGTTAATGTAGCCTTGTAACCTGAAGGAGTTACCCTTCAATCTCACAATCCATGTTTTGTTTTGAGGAGACCTCAAGCATTTTCCCCATAATCGCTATGTTCCATTGGTTCTTGGTTTTCTTTGTAAAAGTCTGGTTCTTTATAGAAATCCTGTGTTTTTCCTAAAAAACATACGGACGGTCATTTCTGTTGAAAAGGCTAAATGCTTATTCTTCGTGGTGTTATTCCCCAAGTACAAGCTTATGTGGCATCTTCAGGTTAAAAAATATTCAGATTGAAAAATTACTTATACACAGCTCAATAATTGCTTGTATTTACAATAAAAAGACATAAAACAGTTAAGATAAAAAGAAATGAAAATTGGCAACAAATACCCAGAAGATCAAGTGATAAGAAAAAAGAGAAACTGCATGAATGTTATAAACTATTTGTATTGTGTGCTTTTTGGTAGGAAAGTTAATAAGTTTTGATAAACGTCATGAGAAATGTACACTGAACATGTCGCATGGCTTCAGCTGTCCTGTTTATAGCCATCTCCATTATAGCTTGAAATAGGAAGTATTTTGTTGTGTTTACAGTTTTGCTTTAGTATGTATGGACTGTACAATGTACAACAATAGATGGAAATACTTCTGATTGCTAGTTTGAATATTGACTAGACTTTGACTAGATTTTGTTTTATATCCAAAAATGATATGATTGATTTGCATTTACTTGCATTTGCATTTCTCCTTTTGGGATTCCAAATCCAATATCTTACCTTCACATGGTGTACCCTGTTAATTTAACCATGGAATTTAAGTAAGATTTCATGATCTGTATTTTATTTAGAGATTGAAAAATCAGTTAATTGAATGGTTAATGGTTACTATATATCATACTAATTTACTATAATGTAACATATCTTAATTGTTCATTGTCTGTCGTTTTAGAAACATTAACAGTATCAGCACCTACTGCTGCAGCAACAAACAGCAAATTAATTTAATCAAGTCTGGAACTGGAACTTTCTTGAAAGTGAGCATGCTAGGAGGTTTTTCGTACAACAGAACGAACATGTTTTATTGGATATAGAATACTAGTTTTATGACTTTGTACATAAAAGACGTTGACATTTTATATTATGTTGTATTTACTTTTGTTGTGCTAATATCGAATAAAGTTTTAAATTTTGGCTTCTATCCTTATGGCTCTCTGGTTGCAATGCTTAGTGAAAGGTAATTTTGGTGTCTGGGGTGTTCATCGTGACTAACTGCGACGGAAATCATCTGTTAAAATGATTAAGAAAGTAACCGATTACTTACGTATGAAGGTTGCTTGATGTTCTTGCGATCCCAAACCGTGAGTTGTTGGTAAGTGAGAGACGGCACTCGGATCTCGAAGCTCAAACTTTGAAGGAAGAGTTATCCTGGAGGATTATTCTTTGCGTATGTTATTGTAAATGTAACACATATCTAAAGTTGGTAAGTGAAAGGTGTGAGGGAATGAGTTGTAAGGGTGGGCACTTACCAACAACTCACGGTTTGGGATCGCAAGAACATCAAGCAATCTTCATACGTAAGTAATCGGTTACTTTCTTATTCTTGCTCACCCAACCATGAGTTGGGTAAATGAGATTTTAAAGCCCGTCCAGGATAACAATATTTGAGTACCAAAAACTACCAAATATTCCAGGTATCGGACTATAGTGCAATTAATTGTAATGCGATAAATAGAAGCCTGCATGGGAAAACATAAGTAGTAAATATAAACACTTCATATATATGTAATCAAGCAACATGTTTACAAGAAAACCTAACATATAAGTTCTTTCACTACACTTGAAAAAAAAAGGTTAAAGTCCACATCAGAAGCAGTTGTAATTATATTTTTCTTGTAATATTGATAGAAGGTGTTGCAATTTTTCCAACACGCTTTCTTCATTATCCCTTCTAAATCAATTCCAATCTCCAGAGCTTTGCTGGTACTTGCTGACCTACAACTATGAGGAGAAAATTTATTAAGGCCACATGAAATAAATAAATCTTTTATCCACCTTCTAATCGTATCAATGGAAGCTGCTTTGTAAGGCTTTCCATGAGTAACAATTAATTTGTGGACATCAGATGTTACACGTGAATTTCTTCTGTGAAGATATTCTTTCAAGCATTCAATAATACATAAATTGCTATCAACGTCGTATGCCTTGTAGGTAAACGAATCTAGCTTACTACCTTTTCTAGAGTGTTTTAAAACAGTATTTGGAGTAAAAGTAACATCGTTCTCAGTCATACGCATATATTCAATAGAATATGAATGTATGGTGTTAACCCTTTGACCTCCAAGAATTAACAAAAGTAAACATAGTTTTTGTAACAAAACTTTATCTGGTAAAGATGAGTTATCACCAATACTTTGGAAGTATTCAAAAATAATGTTAACATCCCATACTAAATTGTGTTTAGGGATGGGAGGTTTCAGATTAAACAATCCATCAAAATATTTGTTTACAATAGGATGTTCCGATAAAAATTTATATGGAGGAAAATGAATGTAATTAGAAATAGCCACTTTAGCTGCATTTATGACTGAAAACGATTTTCCTTGTTCAAAAAGGAATGAAAAATAATTAAGAATGTTTTGAAGGGAAGCATCTATAGGCTCCTTCTTTAAAACTGATGCACAGTAATTGCAGAAACTTTCCCAGTGGGATGAGTATTTCTTCTTGGTTGAGTCTCGTAGACATGAACCAAGGATGTGCACAGTGGAGTTACTAAAGCTGTCACACCTCATATCAGCAGTGCCAATAAATGGAGTTGAGAGTGCAAAGGATGTTGCTTGCAACTTTCCTGTGGCAGGATTAAATTGTTGCCTGGGGCAAATTTGATCTGATCCTTGGCTAGCTCTAACGCCCGTGGATACCAATGCTGACTGGGCCAATTTGGTATTATCAATATGCCACGGCATTGGTCTTGTTTGATCTTTGTGATCACTTTGCTGATAACGCTAAAAGGAGGAAAGATATAAAATGAATCAACTTCCCATTTAAAAGAAAAGGCATCAACATTTTCTGCTAAGGGGTCTGGATGCCAGCTCACATATCTGTCAATGTGCTTATTGATACGACTAGCAAAAAGATCGACATCAGGTTTATACCATTAGTTCACAATCACCTGAAAAAGCTTAGGATGTAGTTGCCATGCAGTTCCTTCATTAAATTTCCTAGAGTATTTATCAGCAATATTATTTTGCTTTCCAGGAATGAAAGCTGCAGAAATCCAAAGATTCTGAACTTTACACCATAACCATATATCTTTAGAAAGTATGTTACATTCCAAAGACTGCATACCACCCATATTATTAATATAAGCTATGGCAGTAGTGTTATCACACCTAACTTGAATATGTTTAAATTGTGCATTTTTAGAAAAAGTCATGATCCCAATAAATATAGCTTTCAGTTCAAGCCAATTGATATGTTTTTCCTTTTCTAATTCTGACCACTGACCCCCTGAAGACTTGTGCCCATCAGTGATGCCCCAACCAAGTTTGCTAGCATCTGTAAAAACGACCAAGTCAATTGGAAGAGATCTAATATAATGAAAAGAAGAATGAATGTTGTCCTTCCACCAGATGAGCTCATTGATAGCATTATCTGAAAGCGTCATATGACTGTCAAAATTACAAGTCTTACAAAATTACAAGTCTTAGGTATAAAATCAGATTTCTCAGCATGTATGGTAAATCCCAGAGAACGAAGTGTATTGACTGTGTCAACAACATTCTCATGGCAACTCTGAAAAGTTTTCCCCTGTAGGTAAGAATCGTCAACATAAACAACAGAAATGTGACCCTTCTGTCTAAGCCGAGAAAAAGGAACCTTATTCACTTTTGTGAATATCCTCATAGCTGGGCCATATCCATTCGGCATACAAACGAATTGATAAAACAATTTCCTGTGGATAAACTTCAAGTATTTGAGATGGTCTGGATTAATAGGTATAGAGAAAAAAGCATCTTTAAGATCTACTGAAGCCATATAACAGTTTGGTTCAATAGCATCTAAAACATATTGTATAGACTCCATTTTAAAATGTTTGTAAACAATATTAGTATTCAATTGCTTTAAATTGAGAATCATACGTTTAGAACCATCTTTTTTAGGTCTAGTGAAAAGATTTGATACAAATTGAACAGATTCATTTTGAGTACATTGAACAACTTCTTTTTCTAATAGTTTATCAATTTCCATATCTAAACATGTAAGTTCATCCTCAAACATGGAACACATATGTACTTTATGTTGTTGTGGAGGGTTAATAAAATCTAGTCTTAACCCTTCCCTAACTATATTTAGAATATATGAATCAGTTGTGTAAGTTTTCCAAACATCATAGAAATACTTGATATTACCAGCTTTGTAAGCTTTCATATCAGCTGCTAGGATATCTAAGTAAAAGGAATCAAAATTTTGTACCTCTGTTGGCTTTTCCTTGATTTCGTGTGACTTGATTGTTTGCCTCTTGCAGCTGTTGTGTAGTACCCCGATCTGCGTCCCCTCGGGAATTTTGAAGGACGTTGGTAGTTTTTTGAACTATTAAAAGTTCTCATAGAAGATTTTACTTCAGAAATACGTTTGGAAATATTTTTCTCCAAACAAAAGATCCCCTTTAGTACTCTCTGGATCGAAAACTAGGGGTTTTAACTCACGAGAACTATATGACAGGAACTCCCTCCTGAGGCTATCAGTATACGAATTGATGCCCGCCATGATGCTAGTGGCCTCCATGCACTTTTTAACATGTCCTTCCAATAAAGACTTAACCTCTTTACGATCCAAAGATTTATTGTTATTATTATCCATGAACGTCATAATATCATTGACTGATTCAATCATACATGAGGAGCTTTTAGTAAGGGCCATTTGTACTTTTTGAAATTTTAAATCTGTAGATTTTGATTTGGAAGAAGAAGCATTGTTCCAAATTTCCGGATTACATTTTTTAACTCTCATATCAATGTTAGCTGGAATGCCATGCCTTTTCAGCTTATCAAGATATTTTTCCTTAGGTAAGGGCTTGTTCCAAATGTCGTTTACACACTTAGCTAAATTATCCTTAATGGCAGGCCCTGCCTCTTGATCTATATTCACTTCATCTTGAAGTGAGGCAATCAGGTTGTTAAAATTATCCTCTTCTGCATCCCTATCAGAACCAGCAGAAGTACCTAACAAATTATCTATTTGGTCCTCAATATCATCGTCTTCTTCCCCAAGATTTAACAAAGGGTATTCATCACTTTCTTCCTCCACTCGTATCCTTTTCTTACTTTTAGAATTCACCTCACTCATCCTTTTAGATGATGATGATGAAGGCATTGATGAAGAAAGAGTTGCTTGCTGTGCAAGAAAGGTATGACTCTGTGAGTCTATATTATGACCCTGTGGGTTATGTATTAAAGAAGGCTGTGCCTGAGAATTTGCTTGCAAGATATTTATTGCAGCTGTATTTCCTTGAATGTCTTGCTGTACCTGTTGGAGTGTGTGCAATACTTGAGTTAAAACTTCTGTGGTTTGCTCAGAAGACAACTGACTTATTAATGTTCCCTGTTCCATAACGTCTTACATAAAGAATAGGAAGAAAATACTTATCTCGATTATCTCCTTCTTGTCCGTCTTGTCGCTTCGAAAGCCAAAGCTGAATTGAGCTTCGAGATCCGAGTGCCGTCTCTCATTTACCCAACTCATGGTTGGGTGAGAAAGAAAGCACATTTTCGGACGACATTTTCCAGAAATCGGGTTGTCCCGAATAAAAATCGGGAATCGGAATACTTATTAGAATCCGAAAGGTTGAGCTGTACCTACAAAATATTTCTGCGTCCGCCCCTGATAAGCTCTTATAAAAAAAACGTACGTTATAAACAGCTCATGCATGTATAATTCTTTTGTCTTCTAATAAATTAAATTGCTGGTGTGTTGCGATTAGACTCTATTTACACGAGTTAATAATTGCCCCTGCAGCGAGCGTAAGCGAGCGAGGAGGCATAGTAGTTTCACGAGATAGGCGAATGTCAGTTTCCGATTTTGTTCTTCATCATCATCATCTTCTTCATCCTCCAACTTTCGTGTTGACGTTACACGGTGGAATACAATTATTAGCTGACTTTGCTTTTTTCCCGTTTCAAAGCATAGCATGGTACTGTAAGTGGGAGACTGAATTTTTTTCTCTTTCCTAATTTATAATTATATTATACTATGTTATTTAGGAAGATCGTATGCTAAAATTGCTTAGACATTTTTCGCGTTACTTTTGTGTTGTTTTAGTGAAGTGAACGACAAAGATTTTGAAGCACAGCTTGATATCCGAAATTTTGCCAACCATGCATTTTATTTTTGTAGGTAAATATTTTAACTCTAAATTTTTCTTTCAATAATTTTGTTTAATGCACTGATTTTTGGCGGATCTTGCCTTCAAAAGAATTTAATTGGATTTCTGTGTATACAAGAAAGCCATATTACAAGTTGTCGTTCTTCGTGTTTTTTTTCTTTGACTGTCTTCCAAACCTTGTGTGATCATGATCAATTAAAACCTATATATTTTTTTCTTGGTTTTTTTTATGTAAACTTTGGCTATTTTTTGTTTTAAATCAAAGTTTGAAACGCAATGGATTTTTCACTTTAATTTTTTTTTTGAAAAAGTTTTTTTTTTGGCTCTTACAGAATGTTTTTAACAAATCTTATTTTAATTATAATTTAATTATAATTTTAATTATAAAATATATAAATATATAAAAATATATATATAAAATATGAATCAGCAGTAACGACCTCGAAGTTATACAACATGCCCGAAAATCGCTCTTATACAGTAACGGTGAGCCATGGGTTAAGAAGAATAACGCCTCGTTCGACGTGACGATGGGTGCGTATGACGGTGCTGAAATTTGTGAGTTAGTAGGACTATATATACTCTCACAGATTTCAAAATCTTACAACAAGAACGACATTGGTCTGTACAGAGACGACGGCCTAGCTGTTTTTCGTAACATCAGCGGTCCCAGAGCGGATCAAACACGTAAACACTTCCATGCCATTTTCAAGAAGAATGGACTCGACCTTGAAATTGAATGTAACCTGACAATCGTTAATTATTTGGACGTAACCTTCAATCTAGAAGATGGTACATACCGACCTTATCGTAAACCCAATGACGAAACGATATATATCAACGCAAAATCAAACCATCCGTCGAACATAATCAAACAGTTACCGGTTTCAATCGAGAAAAGGCTAAACACATTATCGAAAAACGAAAACATCTTCAAGCAGTCTGCTCCATACTACCAAGAAACACTCGATAGGTGTGGATGTAACTACAAGCTTCAATACAAACCAGCCGAGAGTCGCAACGAAACATCAACGAACAACGAGTGTCGTAAACGAAAAATTATCTGGTTCAATCCACCATATTCAAAAAGCGTTTCAACGAACATCGGTAAATACTTCCTTAATCTCGTTGACAAACATTTCCCACATAACCACAAGTACAGAAAGATTTTCAACCGTAACACCCTGAAAATCAGTTACAGTTGTATGCCAAACGTCAACTCGATAATCAACAGCCACAACAAAACTGTACTCGAAG